>KV751353.1:0-37240 GCA_001698575.1 Mola mola
CACACGTCGGCTAGATTGCTTGGTGATCCACGTGGCCTCATTCCACTATTCTTCCACTTCTTGGATGTGGCCACCGTCAATTCCTGGCACCTCTACAGAATGTCTGGATTAGATAAGAAGGACCTTCTGCTTTTCAAAGCTTCGGTAGCACGTGCACTCCTGAATGCAGCATCCACCAAGATCCGTGGCAGAGGAAGACCCAGTGCCACCCCACCACCTGTGAGGCGCAGTGTCTAGGCGCCCCCAGAGATCCAGTTTGGCCCTGACAACCACTGACCCCACTTATCGAAACCAAGAATGCAAACAGGTGCCATGATGTTGCAAGCAGCCAAAAAATGAAGTACATCCACATGCAGTGTCTTGTGGCCTTTTGCCCTGGTTTGCTTCTCCAGTTTTCATACAAGATAGTTTTTACTATCTGAGGCACATTAAATATATCCCTTTTCTATGTATTTCTTAATTTTTCAGATAATTTTATGTTATTGCTGTCACTGGTTTGCCAAATACACACAGTATTACTACGTGATGATTGTATTATTTTAAGTACAGTATATGTTCAGTTCAAAACAAAACAGCATGTTGTCCAGTCAAATGGACATGTCAAAATCTCTTTGAAAAATCTGGTTAAAAAAAATCAAGTTCAAATCTGTTTTTCATGCCCTAGAAACAAAGAAAAAAATATTTTTAAAATCCTAACTGAAGTTGCCATTATTCATGCATGAAAGGGTTAAATTATTGGAGGTTCCACCACGTCCAGCCTACGTCTAGATAATGCTATGGTCTTGTGTTTGTGGCTGCAGGGAAGAAAAAACAAAAAGATGCCTCTCCTGTAGTTCTAAACACTGAATATCAGAGGAGAGCGCAGACGTGCCTGCTGGTAACCAGCCGCGGTGGCTCCCTGTAGACGCTTGGGGGCGCTGTGTCGCAGACGCAGCGTTATTTTTGGTCCCTCTCCCTTGCCGTCGTCGGCAGCCAGCGGTCAGTTGCCTAGTGACGAAAACTGACGACCGCTTCTGATTTCCTCCGTTTGCTGAATCTGATCGCTGGCGCCGAGCCGACGAGTGCGAAGTTTTCCAAACAGCTTTGGTTAGTTCACGTCGGCGCTACAGCCGCAACAAACGAAGCAAAAACGTCGTTTTGATTTTTTTTGTTGTCGGGAGTATCGTGTGACGTGTCGGCTTGTCGGGCTGCGTTATGACGAACAGTGATGGATAATTACATTTTCATCAGGGTCGTCGGGAAAGGCAGTTACGGGGAGGTGAACCTGGTGAAACACAAAACGGACCGAAAACAGGTGAGAGGCGGAAAGTGTGTGTAGGATCAGTACAGCCCGTGGAAACAAAAATAAGCTAACTGTGGCTTTAACTTGTGAGGTTTGTTTGTTGCCGCTGCATAGACGCGGCTACGTTCAACTAGCTCAAATTTAGCTAAAGTTGGCTAACAGCCACAGATTTGTTTCCTCGCTGACATGATATTGAGATTCAAGAGCTTTGCATTATGATACTACCTCAGCTGGGTGACATGAGACAATGCATGTTGTTATTTACATGACCGTGACAATCAGAAACAGTTGAAACAACATAAATAATTAATGGTTTCGAAAAGTACTCGTTTATACAGTTAGGACCAGAAGTATTGTGACAGTGGCACAAGTTTTATTATTTTGCCTCTGTACGCGCATTCGATTGGTCTCACAAGAGTATTGCATCAATCATTTAAGAATTCCAGGCAAAGTCCACAATTTTCAGTGGCTCCAAAGTCATTTGACATACTAAGATAATCGTAATTAGAAATATGATACTCCACAAATTAAAGATGTAAGTTGATACTTCTATCTCATCCTGATTGCTTTTTATTTAAATCCATTATTATGTTAAAATGATGTCACTGTCATATTACTCATGGACCCAACTGTATATGGATCTCCACTGGGGATACCACTGTTGGGTTCATTGCAGTCCGTTTAAAAAAATTCCTCATTCTCTCTGTCTTTGGGTCACAGCGCTCTGGTGCTGTACATTTATGAATATTCACAAATATACAGGGAGCGCGATTATGCATGTTTTTTCCTTTTTTCTCAGTATGTTATAAAGAAGCTGAACTTGATCACCTCCTCCAAACGGGAGCGGCGATCTGCAGAGCAGGAGGCACAGCTCCTTTCTCGGCTTCGGCATCCCAACATCGTGATGTACAGGGAGTCCTGGGAAGGAGAAGACTGCCAGCTCTACATTGTGATGGGTTTCTGCGAAGGTGGTGACCTTTATCACAGACTCAAACAGCAGAAGGGGGAGCTGCTACCGGAGAGGCAGGTGGTGGAGTGGTTTGTCCAGATAGCCATGGCACTGCAGGTATGTTGGTCCAGACATTATTGGATTGGTCTTTTAATATGGGTGTGTGACATCTGAAGTTGCTGTTGTGAATTTGTGTTGCAGTACTTGCATGAGAGGAACATTCTTCACCGGGACCTTAAAACACAGAACATCTTCCTGACAAAGACCAACATCATCAAGGTTGGAGACCTTGGCATCGCCCGAGTGCTGGAAAACCAGAACGACATGGCCAGCACACTCATAGGGACCCCTTACTACATGAGTCCAGAGCTCCTCTCTAATAAACCTTATAACCACAAGGTCAATTGCCCTCCTGCACTCACACTGTCCAGTTTTATTTGTAAATGTTTATAGGAACAAATGTTTTTTCTTGTTCTAGTCGGATGTATGGGCCCTGGGTTGCTGTGTGTATGAAATGTCCACGCTGAAACATGCTTTTAATGCCAAGGACATGAACTCGCTGGTCTATCGCATCGTAGCAGGGAAGGTACGTTTACACAGATTTTCTCAGATATTCTGTGAACTTAAAATTGAATTGGTGTCATTTTTAGAAAGCTTATTGAGCCTTGTTATTAAAGTTCAAAACAATCAAGGATGACAAAGCTGCAGGCTTTTTGATCCATCATTTTATCTCGGCTAACAGATTTTCTTCTAGTTGGTACCATAAGTTATTTGTCTGAACCCTGATAATCCACAGGTAGAATTTCAGGCAAAGTAGTTTCAGAAAGATAAGTAATGTATTTCTCTGGGTTTCCCATCAGTTGCCACAGATGCCCAGTCGGTACGATCCCCAGCTCGGGGACCTGATCAAGAGCATGCTGTGTAAGAGACCTGAAGACAGGCCGGAGGTCAAACTTATCCTGCGGCAGCCCTACATCAAACGACAAATCGCCATGTTCCTGGAGGCCACTAAAGAGTAAGTGCTACTGACAGAGCCCCTCGCTGTTAATTTCTTTGTTGTCATTATTGGCCAATATAAAAAATAATATTGGTTTTAAGGAAGAGAACGCAGAAAAAGATGCTTAGGGTGATTGGTAATTATTGAATTTTCAGTAAAGGTTATTGTTTCAGTGCTCTGGTGTCATTTAATAGAACAAAAGTTCAGTAAAATATTCTGCCTCCGTTACAGATCGATTACAAATGCTTGATAAATTCATTTGAGGGATTGTTGCAAAAAGATTGCATATATCGGCCAATTAAAACTAAAAATACTTAAAATAATTTTCTTATGTTTATTTTGGTTATTGCCAGAAAAACTGCAAAATCAAGAAAAAAGTCTGTGGGTGATTGTAGTGCGAACGGTGCAACGTCAGCAGGGTCATCTCAGCCAAAGCCTGAGAGGAGTCCCCGTTCTGAACCTCTCGCCAGAGTGAAACGGGTGAGTGACTGCTGACCATAATATTGTGCTGAATTAACATATTTTATATGATTCCAACAGTGACTCTTGATATCAGCCACTCAGTATTGAATTACTGTATTACTTATTGAAATTAAATATTTTTTTTATATTTCTTGTACTTTTTAGTAACCTGTAGTATACTTCAATAGTAGAATAACATCTTTTTCTTCTACTGAATTTTTGTATGGCCATGTATGATGGGCAAGATGGCTGATTTATCAATGGTTGGTATGTCGGCCTGGACACCAACCCGCAAAGAAGATGCACCATCTTACAAATTGCTCCTTTAGACAGTGTCAGTTATGATAAGTATGCTGTCTGCGAAATCCAGCAATAATGACAATTGGTATTAATATGTTAGCACTTAATTATTTTTACTAACCAATTTATTGATGTTTCATTTTTCTTTGTCAAAGTACTTTTAAAGCAGCAATTGTTGGGGTATCATGTTTATTAACAATTATAACTTGTACAATTTGAAGTCAGCGAAAGTACCATTGCATCAAATTAACTTTGAGTAAATACCTTTGGCACAAATCCTGAATAAGTGGTTTTTATATAGTTGTTCTCATGTAGGATCATTGTATTATACAGGTTTTACCATGGTGTGAAAATTGATGGTTGTCATCCATATTATTGACATCTGCTGTACTAATATTAACTTTATATCAAAATTCACATCTGTCAGGACAATTGTAGAGCCAAGCACACTTCTGTTTTCTGTATAACTGTATTCAGATGCAACCTTATTCCTAGTATATCTGTGTGCAGATGAACTGCTAATCAAAGTAGGAATGTTTAACATGAGTCGAATGGATTGCTCCATTATGTGGTTCTGTTGATAGGGGGGCAACCTTTTATACCTTTTACGATTTCTTGTTTTCTTCCTCAGAAAGAAGAAAAGTCACCACAACATAAAGTACGGAATGGTGATTTCATTCCAGTCCAAACACCTCCACCACCCAAACCCACCTCATCCGAGGCTCTCGAGGCCAGCACTGCATCCCTGGCAACCGTCAGCAACATTGACATTGATATCCGACCGCAGCAGGACGAGGATCTGATAAAAGAGCAGATGCGAGGACCTCAGTCGGCTGTGTCTAACAACCAGGCAGTTAATGAACCCGTGACTCACAGCAAAGGAAGAGGGAAACCAGATGCCCGTTCCCCTCCGTCCCCAGTTAAACCTCCTCGGAAGTCTATCTCAGGGGTTGTCAGCGGGGGAGGTGATGAGGGGAGGCTGTCCAATGGATCGTTACACATCCCTCCACAGAACATACCGAGCCCCAGGTACGCATTTCCTGTCTGTAGGGTAAAGCGGACCACAGACATGGATGATACCATGGAGTTACTTAAAGAGGCAGACATGCAGGTGCCTGAGCTTGAACTGGAGAAGAAATCCGAGCATAAACCCAATATAGAGAATATGGAAGTGAGAGTGGAAGTTAACGGAGACGAAAGAAGTGACACTGTGACTCTTCTCAATGGAGCTCCGACACAACACTGTACCTCAGACATCCAGGTAATTGCTCCTAGCAAGAGAGTGATGTTATAAAAAGACAACACTGTTTTATAATGAAGAATTTATTTTACCTGTATTATATTATGTCATTTTAGGAAAACCTGGAATCTACTGAAAAGCTATTGGAGCCATTCCCTCCCACACCGGTGAGCCTTGCAGCTCTTTTACTTACTCTGTTATTGTACAGTATCCCAGAACCTGACTCTGGCACATTGTGCACAAGGTTTTTCTTCTGGTGTGGAAAGTTTTTTTCGAAGTCATAAAGGTGTAATTGTGTCTGTTCAGGTGGAAGCTCTAGTGCCGGCCAATAAACCAGACCTGAACACTTCAGGCCAAACAGCCCTGAACATTTCATCAGAACCTTCTGTATCACAGCAGCACAGAGGGAGCGACATTAGACGAACACGTGGAGCTCAGGATCAGGTACCAATGCACTCACTTAGGTTCATCTTAATTTATATTCGTTTTTTGTTCATATTTTTTCCCCTTTTTTTTTTTTTTTTAGGCCCATTTGGTTGCTTCTAGACCTCTCCCCCCACCTCCTGTTCAGGGTGTAGTCCTGGAAGGGAGGAAGAGGAGCAAGAGGAGCACAGAAAGCAGGAAGGCTAGTGTAGCTGCAGCCTCCACATCCGTTAGTTCCTGCAAGGACGGATTAGTAGCACCAACGCAGGTGAGAACGCTCCCACACTCCAACACTGTAAACAGCTGCAAGTTGAACAGAGTATTAGTCGTTTGGGGGTTTTTTTGCACGCAATTAAAAAGGCATTATGTAGCTTACTTTTATTTTCAGGTTCATCGTCCTCTGTCGGCCAGAGAAAGGAGAAGACTGAGGCAGTCCCAGGAGGGTGCCAGCCATTTAGGTAAAGGCTGTCTTTTCCTTACAGACAACAATGACACGATGGTTGAACCTTAAAAAAATATAAAGTAGTTAAAGGAGGCCCGAATATCACATCACATATATGTTATTAACATCAGCCTATATATTAAAAAAATGGTTCCCAAAGAACACAATGCAGAAAAAGATGCTTTGCGTTATAATTAATAAAGTCTACCTGAAGTAAAAAACTGTCATTTTAACCCATTTAGGTCACATCCTTGACCGCACTGTTTCCTATTGAACAATATATGCAAAAAAACACATTTTTTTAAATTTTTGTATTAAAATCCAGTATCATAAAACCATGTGAAATTAAATCATCATGTACGACCCAATATCAACAAATAATTTCCTGGCATCCAGCTGTCATTCTTCAACCTTTAGAAGAGTTCAGCTATCCAAATTCATCCCAAGGTTATGTTGCGCCTTCCATCCTGTGATTGGTTCTTCCTTGTTTCAGTAGGAAATACGTCACGACACGTCCGTTAGACACTCCAACGTCCGTTTCAGGTGGACTTTAAACCACCAGCGAAGTTTACTGTTTCCGTGCACTGCTGTAATTTAACAAACCAAAAGTTCATTGTTAAAAATATTCTACCTCCATTGCATATCTTTCTCATTTGAGGGATCATTGTAGAAATTTTGCATATATCAGCCAATATATAGATATTGGAACTTTTTTTTACTCTCTTAATATCAGTATTGGCCACACAAATTGCAAATCGGTCGAGCATTAATATGTAAATATAATACAAAATAAAAACAATATAATATAGAAACAAACGTAATGTACGTGCACATAGGTAACATGTCGTATATAATTACTACTGCAACAAAAGATGCAGAACAGCGGTAGTAATAGGTAGATTTTTGCTGTTTTCCCAGGTGGTAATGCCATGAAAAGTGCGTCTTATGATGTTACCTCCATCAAGGGTGAGCACTACAAGTCGCCAGTTACCACGTCTGTTTCAGACATGACTGAGACCAGCAGTCAGGTACTGACACCCCGTCGCTGTGACATTCAATTGCATTTTGTACAGTTGTTAAAGGTGACCACCTATTGATATGCCTTTGGAGTGCTAACTGATAGTGCTACAGGGATTTACATTAGCCAGTAAATGCCGGCTTTTAGTCTAATCGTGTGTTGGCCGACAGAAAAAAATATCTGAGAAATAATTATTAACATTTCAATTCCGAGTGGCTGCTAAGAGATACGTGGCCAAGCTATCATAACTATAAACTTTCGTACAGAAGTTTCTTTTTTATCCAATTTGTTTATGAGTTCATGGTCTTTTGTCATATGGTCACGTGACCAACGCAGTGCAAAACTGAAACAGCTCTGCGGTTAACTGGACACTGAAAAAAAAAAAAAGCAGATGTCCCTGGGCCAGTTTTCTGTTGTACAGTCATGTGAAGGAGCAGCAGATACTTCACACGAGGCCAGCGCATCCACAGAAAAACATCAAGCTCCTGCCTTCCAGGAAACAGAAAGGTGTTTCAAACCAGAATGGCAAGAGAAAATTCAAATGGACACGACGTGAAAAGGTGGACGCTATAGAGAAAATGTTCTGTGACATTTGCTAGAGGGCAGGAAGGAAAAATTCTCTATGGATTTTAAGTCCTCTGCATTTAGGGAACACAGTAAATGTTTAGGCCACACATTGTCTGTTAGTTTAATACAACAGCAAAGTGCCATGAAACATCGCTGTGAATGGGTCTGTATATAAAATATGTCAGGTTTTTGTTCAGTATGGCTGTCAAAAAAAGTAGCGTAAATTCTGCCTGTCAGGGTAACTTTAAAAACAGAAGTCTGTGTCAAAACTTGTCCTTACGGGGGGATGTGTTCCTGTACAGCTGGGTAAGTTGCCAGAGCAGAGGTCAGATGAAGAGGAGTGTACGTCATCCACCAGTTCCACTGAGCGTTCAGAGGGAGACTGCAGGGAAAGGTAAAACACAACCCAAATACAGTCACTGTGCGTCTTTGCTAACCATGTTATTGACTCAGAAAGCTTGCGTTTATGTAGCCGCTGTTTCCTAGCCTCTTGTTTTTATGCAGGAAGACAGAATCCAGTGATATGCAAGATTTAGTCCACATGATGACCCAAACTTTGCGAATGGACGTTGGAGACAGCGTGAATGTGGTGGATAACAGCAAATTTGGCTCTAACGCACAGACGGAATTCAAGCTCAACCGAAAGTACAGGGACACGCTGGTGCTACATGGGAAAGCACGAGAGGAGGAGGAGAATTTGTCACTCGGTGAAATACCAAGAGGTTAGATGATTTAATCAGTTTGATTGTCATCGGCCGTTCTGGATGGTTCTTGTGTTTAAACGAGCTTCTCTCTCTCCAAAAGGCCCCACATGTGGTCCAGCCAAGGTAAAGAGAGCCGTAGAAAATCTGAGGACAGATGTGATGAAGGGCCTGGGTGTCAAGCTGCTGGACAAGGTGCTGGAAATCATGGAAATGGAGGATGACAAAAAAAGAGAGGTATGAAACACATCAGACTACATTATGAACAGTGCCTGTAGTATGAGCGGTAAGAATCCTGTGTTCATAATGTTTTGCAAATGCTTAATGATAATAGGATTTCCTCAGTGGAGTACATTGTGCACCAAAATATAAGAAGAAGGTTATTACAGGAATGGTTCAGTGGTTTACTGATGTAATTTAGGTCATTGCATCGATAGAGTTGTGACGTACTGGCCTGTATAAAATGATCACACTCGGCATCCCTTTTTTTTTTCCACGGCAGCTGTGCCTCCGTCACCATATGGGGGATGAGAAGTACCAAGCCTATGCTGTCATGGTGAGGCAGCTGAAATTCTTTGAGGATATTTGCCTTTAAGGGGTAGAAAAAATGCTGCATATACTGTAAAGTAGCATAGACATGGGTACTTCCATGACACCACTTGTAAGAACGTGTCCACAAAGTATGTTGACAGATCTTCATCAAAAGGAAGCTTTGTGTTTCTTTTCAAATCCAAATGTGAAGTGAACCCCAGTCAATATTGTTGACAACTTTGTTCCATGCGAAGAGACCATCCTGCGTGTGTGCCAGTCCCCCTTTATTCCTCCATCTTTCATAAAAATGATAAATCATTATTGCAGTTTTGGTCATTGATATGCCAAAATACAGCTGCCTTTGTGCAAAGAGCCTTGTAAATAAGTACATTTTTACATTTTTATCCCCTTATTTTTCAAAGCTAGAATTTGTAATTTTCAGACTGCCTATGCAAAAACAGTGTCACATCAAATTTTTTTATTGCAGTTTTGGTCATTGATATGCCAAAATACAGCTGCCTTTGTGCAAAGAGCCTTGTAAATAAGTACATTTTTACATTTTTATCCCCTTATTTTTCAAAGCTAGAATTTGTAATTTTCAGACTGCCTATGCAAAAACAGTGTCACATCAAATTTTTTTATACTTTTAGTTAGTGAATACTCATTTATTTATAATGCAGGAAAGCATTTCAACAGTTGTTTAACGTATGCTGGATCAGTGAAGAAACTAGATTGTACCTCTGCTGCTGTGTCCTATTTTCTACAAACAAAATAATGTACTTTATTGTATTAAGTAATTCATTATAGATATTAACATTTGAATAGAAATATTTCTAATAAAAGGTCATTGTAAAATTGATGTACATTTTTCTGCATAATCAAGTACACAGTATGCCCTGCACAGGAGAATAAACCGTTAACAAACTAAATATGAATAAAACATCCCGTTCATAAAACAGACAACATCAGATGTTTATGATGATGTTCAAAATTCAAAATACTACAAAAAAAAAAACATTAGCAGATTATGACCAAGTGGACAGGGATTTTTCTGCCCTCCCAAACTGTTCACTGGTCCGCCCTGAACACCTGGAGAGAACAACACATGGTAACATGACTACAGGGAACATACAGTTGCATTACAGTGTGCTGTTTGCGTGTGTCATAGTTAACGGTGCAGACGCGGATAGAGGGGGGTGGCACGAGCTCACACAAAAACCAGTCCTACCAGAAGGGTCTCACACTGAGACCTGAGCTGTCGTCATGTCGCCCCACTGAGTCTGGGAGAGGGGGACAATCTATCAATTGTTGTCCGGTAGTGGTCTGCAATTAGTGCAATAAATAAACCTCACTTGGTTCCTACTAATATGTAGTTATGCAGTGAAATGTTTTTCCTTCTCCGTCTGAAGATATGCTTACACACGATAACGACTGAAAAAGGGCTGAGTCACGTCGCTTTCGTGCATGTTTAGATATTTGGACAGTGTGGACATTAATGATTAGGACCTTCATCATCAGTACCAACCCAGGGAGAAAGCCCATCTCTGGACTTCTGTGATGCAGATGGACGGTAAGACATGTTTTCTTGCTGCTGTGTCCCGATTGGTCAGTACAAACTTTACATATTACCTTTTCACATTTGGATGTGCAACAAGCAACCCAGCAAACCAAAAAGGCCCCCTGGTTACCCCCCCGGGGTTACCCATGGGCCCCCTACGTCCCTGCATGTGAGTCATCCTCTTCTCGGTTGTCAACCTGGAGTGCTGCACGAGCAATCTTTTCAGTCCGTGTGAAATGCTGCACAATGTAAAGTTCATTTTTAAGACCAAAACGTAGGAATGTGTGTGTTGTGAAACATCAATATGCGTATTTATAAGGTCATTGTTAAATTGCTCTGTTAAAGCTCCAAATGATCCCAAATGTTCTGGTTATGATTATGAATTGAAAGAATATCATAAGGTCAGCTAGCAGCTGTTAATACTGTGACGCCAATTTTAATCACTGCATCATCTAGCATGTAAATAACGTTAGCTCCAAGTAGAGAGCAGTAAAAATATTATTACTATGCATCACATTAAGTTAAAATAATTATTACCGTGTGTGCGGGAATGTACTTCAATACACACAGCATCTTTACGCCTAACACTCTGTTGTGAGGCGGGACAAGATTTGATTTGTTCAATTTCAAATTCACTGCAGCGGTGTACAACGGCAAATACTTCTGGACATCACTCCACTAAACGTAAAAATTGAACGAGACAGCGGCCATCACACTTGTCACCCAACTCTCATGGGCATTTCAGAGGTGGAGAACCTCTCCCGTGTTTGTGTGGTAAACAACAATTACCTTGGCTTTTTTTGAGATGAAATGTTTATATCAGATTTTACATCTGTGTCATTGGAGATAAAGAGGTTTGGGTTTTGTTAATAACTTCAGTCTAACTGTTCCAGTTGAGCCATGAAGACACGATTAAGCCGCGACTTGTTGTGCGATAAAGCACATCGCACCACTGCTTTGAGTTTAGAGTGATGAATGTCAGCTAAATGCTATTACTAGCCTCACTTTTGGCCTCAGGCTGTCCTTTCAAGGACGCGTCAGCTGTACACACCGACGTTTAATGTCTGTTTAACGTTAGTGTTGTAGTTTCATCAGCTACTTGACCTGCTAAAGCCATTTATCGATACATCTACAGAAAGGACAGTTCAGCCAAATGAACTTAAACTAACCCAAGTTTGGCACTGTGTTGATTGGCTGCCAAAGGTAGCCATGCCGGTTAAGTAAACCTTACATTAGTTATCTGTCTTGTTTTAAAAATGTTATTTCGGAACTGCAGTATTTATCATCATCCTTCTATGAAATCCAGCAATCATTGTCTATCTGTGCCCCACATAGCGCCAAAAGAACTTGCCAGATTGACTTTATGTGCAGTCAGTGTAGTTTGGATGTGCGAGGTGTGAGATATTAATATATTGCCAATTGTACATTGAGTGCTTGTTCTTCTGCCCGTCTGAGTGAAAACAAGGACAGAGCCTCTCTGCCTTTGCAACCCACATTGTGGTCGAAGATGGGTTTGCATCTGCTATAGAGTTTAAAAAGTCTTCTTTGGTGTTATGTCTTTTATGTAACATGAAGGACAATAAAGACATGAAAGAATCACAGGAGCAACACTATTTCATTGTATACCAATAAACAACAAATATACTCAGAACCAAAACTTTGACAAGGTTTTTCACAGGCGGATGGTGCTTTTATTAATGATGATACAAAATATCCACCATTCAATATTCAGTCTCAACTCTCAACGCTGACTTTTCACAGAAACATCGCTCCCCATCGAGCCTTAACACCAGAGTTTTTAAATCAGGAGGATTCTGGTTTGAACAAGTACAAGGAATACTGTCTGTTTGCAACACCAAATACCATGGTACGATATAATACACGGGGGCAGGAGGGCCAGTAATGTTATATAGGGGCCCCTTCCAGGCTGACGACCGACGAACCGCCGAGCTTTTCTGCTAGGGTGTGCCGGTCTTTGAGGTCTTCCAAACCGTTCACCTGCCACTCATGCTTAATACCTTCAAATTTTCTTTTGATAGCATCTTTTGAGCTGGCATATATCATCTTGCTCTTCAGCGGCGCGCTATCTGGAGCCCAGAAGATAAACACCAGATCCTCCTTCTTTGTTTCTTTGGTCTCGTAGGTGGCATCATACAGGGCGTAACGGCAATCGTCTTGGGGCAGCATCTTTACAAAGTGCTGGTACGGGTCCTGGATCTTCCCCAAGTCACCCAGGAGGATCTCTTTGCCATCATCCAGAACAATATTCTTGAGGTCCTTGCTCATGCAGAACAGAATGGCCTTCTTCCTCCTCCTCTTCTCATCCTCATTGGCCTGAGCCTTGCGCACCTTCATGTCATTGAAGACTGCGACAACTTCATCTGTGACTTTCACACCAGAGGCCATGGCTGTTGCTCTGTATAGCTCAGTGTCTGGGTAGAAAAATGAATGGACAAGGATGAATTGACAGTTTCGCTCACAAACAACCTGACAATGCTGCATTCTACTCAACGGCCAACAGGGGTCATTGTAACATGAAAATGAAATGAACACGTCATGAACTCAGCATCATAACCTCCTAACCTTTGATCCTCGGCAGTGGCTGTTTTTGCCAGCATTTCTTTGTTAAGTTTCTTTGTTTTTTAAAAGCATAACATTTCTGGATGGGTTTTGCTTAATTTTTCAGGAGAGGTGCGAAATTGTTTAATGAAAAATCAATGAAATTTTGGTGTTGATCCAGATTTTTGTCTGGATCCAGGATTTTTAATTTTATATTTATTATTTGTATTATATTCTCCCCTTTTCCCTTCTGATATATACCTCTATGGCGCTTATGTGACGTTTCTTTATTGATGTCTGTAATGTTACATAAAAGTTGAAACACATTTTCTTCTGAATAACTATTGTAGATTTGTGAAATCTTTTGCCATGCTACTGAATCAGCAGCATCTGCCTCATATTAAAGCATTATTAAAGTTAGTTGCAAGTCTGTACACTTATCACTTCACACAGCTTATAATTTAATAAAGACAACATGGATAACACACAGCAATAGTGTGGATGCCAAAAAGCACTGGGAGGTTGGCACTGTCATACTTATAACACAAACATTGCACCGTGAGTAATAGTTGCAGGTCTACTGTCATGTGGGCGGGGGGTTGTTTGGCCTTGGCGGAGGCCTGAGTGCTCTCCAGTAAGGTCAGTGGAAAGAGTATTCTGAAGTACTGTTGAAAAAATGATATTGCTGCATTGGCTTTGTTATTTATCAACTTAAGTCTAGACTGAAGTTGCTGAAATTGAATGTATTGTTTGGAAAACTGTGTTGCAAATCTAATGGATTTATGTTAAGACAACAAATCTAACAATGTGAGAGCAAGCAGAGTTGTTAATATTTGTTTATATTTTGCTCTTAAATTGAACATTGTTTTGTTTTTTGGTTCTTTTACTTTGAGGCCACTGAAGCTTAGTTGGTAACGACAGATGCCCTTGCTATTATTGATTTCCTAAAATCAATTTATTCAGCTTATTTTTTATTCATTTTACCCTATGCTTTTTACTGTTTTATTGACAATCTCTCCTGCAACAGTGAGCTGCTAGCAATAAGCAGACTATTTTGTCTGTGTTTCTATTCAAGGTCTTACCAGTGTTCTTTCCAATCACTCTAACTCCCTGAGAGGAAAATTGGAGAACAACATTAACTAAATTTAACCAAAATAATTATTACCTTGCCAGTATGAGTTACAGATGTCCGTCTGCAGTGGTGGTAAACTAGATATACATATATACCTACAATCTTTTACAATGTCAACAAAAGTATCTCTTTTGTTTCTTTTAAGTCTTTAATGTGATATTAAAGACTCAACCCATCATTAAAGAAATTCACAGGTCACAGCGGCGCCAGTCAAAGCGCTTGGTGCACCGTAAGTTGTATTGATTGACTTTGCTGACTCCCTTGTGCTGTATGAGATTGCTGGCTGATTAGTTCTGTGGCACACTCAGATTATTCTGCAGAAAAGAATAAACTATCAAAATCAAACAAAATACAAATGAAACATCTCATTTATAAAACAGACAGCATCAGATGTTTATTATTTGGACAGACATTTCATTATTGAGCGATAAACACTGGGGGCCAAAATTCAAAATAGTTTCCAAAATCAAAGGATGTATGAATGGCTGGGCAGGGATTGTTTTGAGTTATTTGTGCTTCTTCTTCTTCAGACCTTCCTGAGGTTTCTGGCTGGACTCTCCACTAACTTCTGGAATAGCTGGCTGCCAGGAGAGAGGATTCTGTCTGTACATAGGCCACGGAGGCAGGGTCATCTAAAGGACCACAACAGAAGAAAGCACATAATCACATGTTAAGTGTTGTTTTAAGGCGCTCCACAAGAAATGTATATATTTTATACACTCACGAGACAGTCAACAACTGTAGGAATTTTGCCTAATTCTCCTAATTGATGGTGTTTACAATGCATATTATTCCTTCCCCACAAACAAAGCAGATGGCAATGAAAAACTGTAAACTTACCACACAGGACACAGCGAAGCCAGCCATGACTATATACACTGTCCACCCAAACTGCTCAATGATCAGCCCATACACAAACCCAACCATCTGAAGGAAACACAAATTATAGCAATGAATGTGACTAAAAGTACAATACAGTGGCTTTGTGGTGTGGTATTGGCATGTGTCATATTTACCGCTGAGACAAGTATTATTCCTTGGAAAATCTGTTCCGCCAGCTTTTGGCCTTTATAATCCTGCAACACAAGGGACAAACAATAAATTAGTAATGAGTTAAATCAGTTGACATTGAGGTTAGGAGGGTATTGGGTCATCTGTCGGAAAAAAACGCGAGCTGCTGAAAAGTAGGTTCTGCTTGATGCAGTAGTGGACTTGTTTAATAGCAACAGAATATGGAAAATAAAAAAATTAAGCAACTGACTCGTCAAAACAACATGCTAACGTTGATGAACAGCTTCTTGTGTAGCTTGCAGTTGGGTTAACTAGTCCAATGACAGACGTATCAAAAACTATGAGCCAATCTAACAGCGAATGACTTAGGTTGACTTCGTGTTTGACAGGCGATTTTGTTAAACCAACAACTGATCAAAAACGTGGTTACTGTTAATGGCTTTAAACGGTATCATAAGGTTAGCTAACATTTGTTAACAAGGTGAGGTCAGTTTAACCGCATCCTCTCGATAGGAGTTAACGTTAGCTACAAGTTCAAAAAACGGAATCATTGTATCATGGATATCATTGCTGTGTAGCATGTTAAATAAAACAATTATTACCATGTGCGTGGGAATGGTCTTGAATATAGACAACATCTTCAAAATTTCTATTAACGAGCACAAATGGACTGTTAGTACAAACGCAAGCGCTGTAACTTCCGGTTTCTAAATGCTACGTCGTGCAGTCAAGGACCCACATGGATATTTCCAAGTGTTAAAATTATCATCATAAAATCATTGCTAATGGGTTTTACTGTACAGGCTCACATATTTGTTTAAAATAATGTAAAATATTACATGTACGAAAAATATAACATGTTGTGGAAAGTTTTCGACAAATTTGGTTTGCTATTACTCGAAACCGTCGCCTGCCTGAATGACTGCCCGTCAAGATGTCTACCTACTTTAAACCATCACATTTCAAGTACACAATTTTTACCTAGTATATCCAGTTATATAGTCATGTATACATGTAAAACGTAATTCTTCAATATTCTTATTACAGTAGAAACAGCAAGCAAGTGTAATTTATCAATCAGGCAATTGAACGGGCATCCGTCCTTACGTACAATTGTGATAACGGATGAACTTGTTGATGTTGAGTTGGCAGTTTGGCTGTAGTGCAGCTCACTTTAGCTACTCAGTTGGGCTTCTTTCGAGAGCAGAATTCGCCTGTGTTGCATATATTATATATTTTTTAACGGGTGAACTTCGTTCGTACTCTGCATGAACATTAGTTTGCTGGCGGCCCCGTTGTTTGGCGGTGCGGTCGCCACACTGGTGCAGCAGCTGTTCGGGTTCAACGATAACTCAGCCTTCATTAGTTAGCCAGATGGTACGTCTTCGTCTTTACCCACTTCAACGTTGATGTTTTTAATTTTTTGTTTTATTTTAAAATATCCATCCGGTGAATGAGGTCGCCATGACTCTGAGGAGAGGTGAGTAACTTTGTACTACGCGCTTGCTTATTTGCATCCCCGCGCCTGTAACGGCATTTGCCGTATGTCGGAATCGTACTGTGTGAATGGAAAACAATAGACTAATATTTGAACAAACTGGCTGCCTTGTTACGTCTAACATCGTGTCTTCCCGACGGATCCCGAAGTTCATATGCACAAATGTTGCCCATATTGGTCAATACCTGCTCTTCTCTGTGTCTTCCAGTAAACGTGGTCATCCTTGTGCTGCTGGCCGTGGCCTTCCTGATCATTGTTCAGCGAAATCTCCTCAATCTCAGTGACTTTTTGCACAAAGAAAACCCAGGTGTGTTTATTATGGTGCTCACAATAACCAGTGCCGTGTTGCTGAAATCTCATCAGACTAATCCAGTGCTTTTGGGAAATGGAATCTTGGCAGCAGTGTGTAAGACCCAGTATGTCTTTATCCAGATGCGGAGATGACTCTTCCCTTTGAATCAGAGTTGTCTCAAAACTCCAGACCAGAGACTGTGAGGAAAGGAGAGGAGATCCCTGTCCTCATCACTGCTGCCGAGGAACGACTTGGTGCTGCGATCGCTGCCATGAACAGTGTCTACCAGAACAGTAAAGCCAACGTCGTCTTCACTATTGTGACCTTGAATGACACAGTGGACCACTTAAAGTGAGACAATAAAATAATTCTCATTTGCTACACCGGGCACACCATCCGTTGCACATGAATGCGAATGTCTAGCTTTTTTATGTACCTGATGGTGCTAGGAAATATGAACAATACACCCTATATTATTGTGATATGAGATTTGAGATATTGTTTTATAGTTACGTGGCGTTGGTGTTGTCTTTTCCTGGTTTAAAAGTAAAATTTCCAGTAAAATGATTTGATTGTCTGAACTTATCAGAGTATTCCAATATTTACGTCAGTCATTAAATCCCCATTACTGCTGATTATTAAGAACGTTTGAGGAGAAATATTATGATAGAGAAACTTGTGTGGTGCTATGGTGATACTGCCCAGCCCCAATGAGCTGAGGGAAATTTGTGAGATGTTGCATAAAATAAATTCTGTGATGGTCCTCATAACTATTACAGGGCAGGTTAAGGATCCATATGTGTCATTGCATTTGGGAGTGTTTTTAGTTTTAAAGAAACCTAACTTTAAATTTCTTGTCTTCAGGTTTGCAGAACACACTGCTTTTGGATGTCCTTTCAAAATAAAAACATGTGAAATTATGACCTTGGTTCATGATAAATAAGTCATTATTAGTTATTGGTATTGGCTGGAATACACCCTGAACTATGCATATTAATAATGATTAAAGTAAGTGTTTTCTGATATCCTTTTGTCTCTGTTTTACCAACAGAGCATGGCTCAGTAAAACAAAGCTAAAAAATGTCAAACATAAGATAATTATTTTTAATCCTGAGCTCCTCAACGGGAAGATCTCTAAAGAGTCACAGTCGCCGGAGGCTTCAAAACCGGTAAGAAAAGAAAATGTTTAATCAGGGGGCGAGCATAAATATCCATGCTTCTACTGATGTTTGTTTACTCTTGCAAACTTTGTTTTTGTTCAGTTGACTTTTGCCAGATTTTTTCTACCCGTGTACATACCTGAGGCGGAGAAAGCCATCTATCTGGATGATGACATCATTGTCCAAGGTAAGACGTGCCACATAGGAAGAACCATCAAATTGAATATTTGAGACCTTTTTTTTTAATCAGAAAATGTCACCCATTAGCTTTACATTTTGTAACAGTATAACAGATTCTCTGTAAGGAAATTAATTAATGGATTTTGCCTGTTTGGTGGAAATTTCAGGGGACATTCAGGAGTTGTATGAAACCAACCTCAAAGCAGGACACGCAGCTGCCTTTTCAGACGACTGTGACTCAGCATCTGCTAAGGGCATCGTGCGGGGAGCTGGAAATCAGGTGGGCATCTCCTGCATGAGCTGAATCTTTTGTGTTCTTTCAAAGTTACGTCATTTATATGATTAATAATGAATCTTTTTTTCAATAGAATAATTATATAGGTTTCCTGGACTTTAAAAAGGAAGCTATCAAAAAGATAGGGATGAGAGTTAACACGTGCACCTTTAACCCCGGGGTCATCATCGCCAACTTGACTGAGTGGAGGAACCAGAACATCACCCAGCAGCTAGAGCACTGGATGGAACTGAACACACGGTACGTTTCCCACACCGGTGAAAAGACGTGCGCTTATGATCTGTGTTTGGATTAAATGAAAAAAAGGTAGCTATACGGTGAACTCTTTCTGTTCAAAATAAGTTTGAATGTGTTGGTTTTCCTCAGGGAGGATCTATACAGTAAGACATTGGCAGACAGTGTTACCACTCCTCCACTCCTCATTGTTTTCTACAAACGTCATTCCGTCATTGACCCCATGTGGCATGTCAGGCACCTTGGTAAGTTGAGCTTTGTAGTATTTTTAAACCAAAGTGACTTCATATGTGGAGAACCTGGAATAATTGTTCTGTCCCTGGGCTCTTGGTGTGATGTTTCCACAAATCTTGTACATATCAAGAATACTGGGAATAGAAGAATGTCGTATACTATAGGTAGTATTGTAAGAAAGCTTCTATAAAGATGGTTCATTATTTACATTATGATTAACTTACCGTCTCCTGGCTGTTGTTCCATATTTGACAGTTATGAGATAGATGGTATTGTTCTTGTCATGTATTTTGAGACAAGAAAGCAAATAAGCGTTGAACAATTTCCTCTAAACAGCCTCTCTGAGTTGCTTTTGGAAAAAGAAAAGTATTTTCTTAGTACCAGAAACTGCCTCTCACTTTGGAAGCTCTTTTGCAAGTTTCCAGGTTAGCAAAGCAGTGTTGATGTCAAGGTTTGGTATTGGTATCCCAGCCATTAGGTATTTTTGGTGGCACATAAACAGTGTGGCATAAATCTGGATTATGACACGATGGAAACTCTTGTTTTTCAGGCACCACCGGCGCTGGAAACCGCTATTCCCCTCAGTTTGTGAAAGCTGCCAAGCTCCTCCACTGGAACGGACACTATAAGCCGTGGAGGAGAACGTCATCCTTCTCTGATGTGTGGGACAAGTGGTTCATTTCAGACCCCACAGGAAAGTTCCATCCTGTGCGAAGACACTCAGGGGACAACTAAGAATTTGGGGAAACTTTCAGTTAGTCCCAGCAGGAGCACATCTCTCGATACCTCAGGAAATATGGAAGGTCTTGTCACTTTTGCCATCCTCCAAAAATGTAGACCTTTGTGCTTTTCCTTGAACACATAGAATTGACCTTTTTTTTTTTTTCTTTTTTAAATTCTATACCCTCTGCTCTCATTATTGTTTGGAGCACAAGAATGTTGCACGTTGCTTTATTCAATGTCATTGGGGTTGCTTTGCCCTGTGTATCCACTAGTTGACATGTATACTTCAGTACAGATGGCAATAATGACATTCTCAGTGACAATGTGCCAACGCAAAACACGTACCACTTTGCCATGGTCCAAGTGATGGCTTAAGGTGCCCTGGTTACATTCACCTGTATAGGGATTCACTATTTCAGCTTTATATTGTAGCATTCAGTCCTGCAGTTTAATTAACTCCACACATTCCCCTCCTCAGTTAATTCTGTATATACTGTAATCATGTGATATATGCCTCATGTCCTTACCTCACTACAGTGCTCTTTGGAAGTTTACATTTACACAGAGTATACCATGCTTTGACACTTTTCTTCAATGCCCCCTTTTATTGGCAATTCCATTATTTTGATTAAGACATCCTCAAAAATAAGTTAACACTATTATCTTCAGTTTAATGCTCAACAATTTTTATATTGCCCACCCAAAGAACTATGCCAGAAACACACCATACTGTACAGCCTCATTTAACTGATAACTTTAGAACACTAAGCACCTTTGCATAAGTAAATACAATGTTCATACCAAGTTGTTAAGTCAAAGCTTTTTACTTTGCTGATGTAAATATTTTTTTTGTAAAGTACGTGAAATAAAGCCAAACTTCATTTTTTCTAAATCATTTCAGTCCTGTGATTAGTTTTCTTTAATGCACCTGGTTTTTAGATTTCTAATATTTGCTGAAATTGGATTTGGAAATAGTGTTGCTACAAGTGAAGAAAATTCAGTTAAATACATTATGAAACAGTTGAGTTAATGTTTTAGACAGACACAGTAGTGCAGCAGGTAGAGGCAAAAAAATACAATTTAGGTTTTATTATATTTATAGTACCTCATATATACAGTATTCTGAATGAACACATTACAATTGACCTCTGTACATTAAAAAAAAATCAGATTGGGATAAAAGTGGAGTCCTTCTCTGGTAACTGTGGCAGTCTTCCAGATTCTAATCTTGAAGGAACAAATGCCAACAAGCCACCCACAAGGTAGTGCCTTTCAAACTGATTCACCTTGTATCCGACGTTGATTCAGTGACAAAACCAGGACCAAGACCAGCGACCATCAATGACATTACTTAAAATCTGTGTTGAAGTCATACGCGTCGTCTGTGGAGACACTGATGTTGATGGGGACAGACTTGAACCGCACACTGTGTTGTTTACCTGGAAGACAAGGTGAGATGTAAAAAATGAGGCCTGTTTGGTGTTTATTTCAGTAATGCTGAAGCTTTAAAAGAATTTACTTTTGAGTGATGCCTTCTGTGGTTCCTTTGGTTCTTCGTTTTCATGAGCCTCCTCAGAGGCTTGTTCAGGCTGAAAGACGAGCAGAAGGGTAAGTTCAACAGCACAAAGAGCAATTTTTAAAAAAAAGATCCAGCCAGCTGGATCAGAGTTGGATTTGAAGTCTTCATGAGTAAAATCAAGACTTGCATTTTTGTCCTCATTTCCAGGAGACCAAACTGAGCAGCTGCACTGTAGGTGTACATGTAGGTCTTACCTCATTGTCATCGTGCAGGTCTGCCTCAACAGGTTTCCCTTCAGAGATGTCACTAACACTTAGCAGGCCTGCAGTCAGGCCTTTAGAGATGAGGCTTATGCTGTTGGCCACATTTGGAAATTTAACACCTTAAAAACAACAAATAAAACATTTAGGAATTAAAGAAGTGACATTCTTTCGGCTGCAACAGTTCATTGATGGTTCTGGAAACAAACAGACAGGACTTCACCAGCACTGACTTAATCAAGCAACATTACCTTTTAGAGTTTCATTGTTGCCTGTTTTTAGTTGGTTTAGATCCCAGCCATTCTGCATCTCAGCAACCACCGCCTCAGACATGTAGGCAGGAGGGCTGTGGTTGGCCTGACCATTACAGTGGTAGCTCAGCTTGGCCCTGAGGAGAGAGACACTCCTGTGAGCTCAAAAAAGTAAAATCAAGGAGCTGGGACTGCTCTATCAGTTGACATATGTTGCAGTTCTCTCGGATCAGAGTTGGATTAGAAGTCTTCATGAATAAATTAAGACTTGCATTTTGTCCTCATTTCCCCACTAAAGCTGCCTGTGTCTTTCCTTTCCTTTTAGAAATGGGCTCACCCTGTCCAATCGCTGAGGAAAACTGTGGCTGCTTGCTCCATGTTCGGGACGCCGCCTTTCTGCAAATATCCACGTTTTTTGGCGAACAAGCTTAAGAACTCCATAGAGTTCCGGAAGTCAGGGACATTGTACTGAAGCATGATCTGAAACATGAAGATCACACTGATTTACAAAAACAGTTACACCCATGTGATCAGCTCTGACACACCATTTTGTGACAGGAACTCCTCCCACCTGTGTCTTGTCGCACTGTTTGAGCAGAGCCCTGACGGCCTCCAGGGCACTCTCCCGGTCCTCCTCCTGAAGCCCCCTCAGAGCCATCGAAAATGCTGGGTTGGACGGCGAGGCCACGACTCCTGGGCTGTCCATTAGCTTCAGATTCTTCGAGATGTGCACCTCCTGCATGGATCTGAGGGGGTCACAATCAGGCAACAGTTGACCAAATGGATAAGCAGCAAATATACAGAGCTAATGAAAGGCTGTAAATATGCAGTGATAATGATCCCAGAGAAAATGCTTGTGTTTTTAATGCTCATGTCGCTCACTTTGTGGTGCCTCTCTTGATGCCCGCATTGCATGCAAGGATCCCCTTCAGACTGTTGATGAGACTGCTCTTCCCCACATTAGGAAAACCTGAGGATTGAATGAGATTACTTCAAAAATGGAGCTGTTGGAACTTATTCAAAGTCATCAACACAACCAGAATCAACAAAGAAAGGGCGTCACTTTGTGTTGTTCTTACCAACTATGCCCACTTTGAGCGGAGCATCGTTCTCCGTCTCAGCAGCCGAACTCGTTAGGAGCTGAGTGAGACAGCTACTCCCAAAGCAGGCTGCTCCTCTGGATTTGTCCAGGACTTCATTTGATGCCACTATTCTGCTTTTCTTGGCTTGCTGATGAGGGATGACATGAGGAAACACTTTTAGAAAACACTAACAGTTTTTTTTGGTTTGATTTTAAGCAGTTCCAAGCCTTCTCCCACTGTCACAGCAGAACAGTGGGCACATATTTTGTTCACAATCACACACACATTAGCTCTGATTATGACAGAGCCACTTAACTTGCATGGTTTGTTTGTTACTCTTGGAGGTTATAACCAGTCAGAACAGCACAACACAAGCTGCTCAACTTTCTCAGTCCTCCATGTTTCAATATGTAAACCCAAAACCAGGAGCATTTTTATTCTCAGTGAAAATGATATGGAAGAGAGTGGAAAGACATCACTACCTGCCTAAATTTTAAAAAGATGGTATGTGCTAAATGACAGAAAAAAACATTTCTTTTATTGTGTTACTGATTCTGTTAATCCACAAACAACACGCCACTGCATGCAAGAAATACTTATTGAAGCGTTTTAGCAACAACCCCCCTGGCTTAAAACCAAGTATGGAAGCATTTTTCCTCTCAGGCAGTTGAAAATGAACACAAACCACGTTATGTCTTATACTGATCCTTACAAATACACTAAAAAAAACAAATAATGCATAGAAATGAATTCTAGTCAGTGCATGGTTTCTCACTGAATAGCAGCCTTTTGAAAATGAAGAGCCAAGAGATTCCAACCTCTGGTGAACGTGTCAGAGAATAAGGTAGTTCTGAACAAAAAGACTGAAGACGTAATATGAAGCTCGTACCTGAAGAGAGGCCCCTTTCGTTACATAAGTGGTCCCATTATGACCCACGTCATACTCAAACATCACCAAACTCAGCTAACCTGGAATCCAGCGTTGCAGCGATTGAAAGTAAACTTAATTATTTTGTGAATAGAATAACTGTTTCGTTGTAACACAAGTGCTTTTTATGTATTGTGTTTTTCATGAAAACAGGCTTTTTCACTAGGTCCTTTTGTACAAACCAGTCATTTAAATTTAAGGAAAATAAGCATTATTGTGAGACGTATCGTTATCTAGACACAAGATGGCCTATATGAAGACGTGGCTCTGTACCTTTAACTTTCTTAAGTCCCACTGCAAGTGTAACATTTGTGTTTGAGATGTGTAAAAATGCAACTCGTACCACTGTTTTGTCCTTGATCTGTGTTGCTGCTTTGAATGCCACAACTGGAAACTCCTGCTGTAAACACTGTATCCACTTCTCTAAATTTTCCTTGGGTACTAGATCTGCAACAGAGAATCAAACAACAACCACTCAGAGTCCAGACAGTCCATTTTTTCTTCAAATGATCACATTAGACCAGAAACATGCTCAGCACTGTCTGTGCTTCGTTGTATTGTGTATTCACCTATTTTGTTTAGAACCAAAAGCAGTTTCCTGTTGCCTTCCCTCTGCAGCACTGACTGTTCCAGCTGTGGACACCTGCAACCCAGCGGATCACGAGCGTCGAGTACTTCTATCACTACATCAGACGCATCGATGACCTGAGAAGGTAGACAGGGAGGTCAGGATGAGGAGTACCACATGAAACTTTCTACAGTAAAACACCGACTAGGGTTGAGTAGTTTTACCTTGTTTAATTGAGAGCAAAGATACTGTTTTGAGTTCTTATCTGGTGCCACCGGTATCTCTGGATTCTTTTGAACGTCATCCTGGGGAAACACACAGAAAATTAAACCAACTATAAAAGGGATAGAACTCTGAACTGACGAATGATTTTTGCTTTTTACCTGCCGAGCCTTCTTGGCACTTGGTTCCGTTTCTTTACTTGCAGCCTCTTTCTCCTTTTTTCTCTTCTGGGCTCGTTCCTCTTTTTTAGTTTGCTTCTTTTTTTCTTTTTCCTCTTCAATCTGTGAGGAAATTTTTATCTTTTTTATCTTATCCAGAAATAACTGTATGCCCACGGACTCAAAGTGAAAAGATCATTTCAGTCTTAAACCACTTTGAGATCAGATCAACGCATGAATCTGAAGAGTGAGGTAGCATGTATACAAATTGGGCGCTGTGATAAACTGCAGCCCACCTGAAGCCTCCTTTGCTCTGCCTCCCGGAGGACCTCTTCTTTGAAGGGAGCACTGCTGGGCACACCAGGGTCCTTCTTCACCCGTTTGCTCACGCCTTTCTTCTTTGCCTCTTTTCTCAGTTTTCTGTTGTGCTCCCGAACCTAAATACAGAGCATCACAATTAATTGTGTACATTAAAGTCTGTTAAACAAGCTCCCTCTCTGTGCCGTCTTTAATGCACATTTTGGGTATATGCGTTCAAGAACATGGAGATGTGATGAATCATAAATTGATTAAACAAGACTAACTAACTGCCAGAGGACAGACGTCATAATTTAAATAAATACAATCAAAGGTACAGAGGTTGCCTCTTCAAAGCCTTTTTGTTAAGAACACAGAATGGTTTTATGTCCTTTGGTTTCATGATTAAATATATAAAAAAATATGGTTTAGATCTGCTAAATCTGGATTTTGTGTATAGTATATGATATTTTACTGAGAATAATAATAATAAATAATATTGTGTTCTTTGATTTTATTACATTTATGGGGGAAAAGAGTGAAGTCAGTCAGTATTATGCACAACAGATGATCTCAGTATTTCCAGGATTTTTGTGCGCTCACGGCGCCAGAACGCCTTATTGAGTGTTTGTGAAAGTAATGTTAATGGAAATTTGAGCAAAGGGGGCAACCTCGTTCACAGAGGCCTCATTGGGTAAAAGCAGTAAATAAATTCATATTCTTACCTTTTTCTGTATTTTGTAACGTTTGGAACATGACATCCGCTTACTAGCTTTCCTTAACTCTGTCGACAGAACATAAAATAAGTCAGTTTCACGTGTGTTGATCTAGCAGAAGACAAGTGAGAATGTAGACAACAGCAGCTGTGAGGGATTGAACAATTTGGCAGGAACCATTAACCGAAGGATAAATTCTTAAAGAAATTAATTTATAACAGCATACATTACTGAAATATAGCAAAATAAGCGTTGACTTACTCGGTCGCTTCATCTTGGGACTATAGCTGCGCAAGTGAGGTTACACCGCTCTCACACGTGGAGGGAGGACCATGTCTAATGTTGGTACTTCCGCTTGCGTCAGCGCAATTTATGCCACCTGCTGGTGAGGAGGACTTAATGCTGCTGCAAGAAAGCGCAAAACGCTGCTTACTGTTTTATAAAACATACTCCTTAATTAAAACGAATAATAATAATTTAATAAGGTACCTTCACATTGAAATTAAAAGACAAAGTAAAGATAATTCCCTTTATGAAAAATTTTGGAGACATTAAACACTGTTATTTAAAATGTATGTCAAGGAAACTACAATACTATGTTTCCGTGTTTACCGCATATTTTAATTATCATCCTCATGATGAAACATCTTCCCCACAAAGATGCAGAAGAGTTTTGTCTGCATGCAATAATGTCTGTTTGCTGGTAGAGGGTGTACAACTTCAGTGTTCTTCAGTGTTCTTCAGTGCGCTCTTCAAAAGCGAGAGAATGGAAATAATCATTATTAATATAATTTAAAGTCACCTAAAATGCAAATAATCAATAAAAAATGAATTCAAAACAAATATTTAAAAACAAAAAGAATAATAATTACAAATATAAATATAGTATTCAAAGAACACACTGTTATATATAGGTACAAACATGTTGTATGGTTTGCAATCCTGAATTTCATTTAAGTGTCTCGCTTTCTGTGTGTTCCATTCATCAAACAATTTGACTACAGTCGCTGAGTGAAGAGACATGACTAAACTGCATGTTTACTATTTACAGTATAGTCGTGCTGATAAAGATGCTGGGGAGTTTGAGAACGCATCACTTTTCCCTATTTCTTTCCTAAAGTTGGGATTTTATCAAACGTGCCTATGATTAGCGCAAAGTATGGCAAACATGGCCTGTCGTCAGACCGTCGCGGTTTAGCGGCACGTGTGGCACCGGACTCTGTGAACCGTCGCACCGGACCCTGTGAACCGTCGCACCGTGTGGCCCTGGCCCGCAGCAGTCGTCACGTGCCAGCGGGGTGGCGGAAGGTCTCGGGGCAAAAAAACAAAACGGAGGCAGAAGAAGAAACAATCCCGGGTCACGTGACAGCGTCGAGCATCTTTTTTTTTTTTTTTTTTTTTTTGTTGGTCCATTTTGGAGGATAGCAGTAGCTCCACGCAACCCCAAGAAAATGACCAAACTGCAGTTTCTAAACGTCTTCTTGACCGAGCGTCTCATGCTGGCTGCACAGGAGATCTACAAATCGGTCGAGGACACGATTTTGGAGTACCAGGAGGAGATAGCGATCCGGGAGCGGGAGAACGATCATCTAAGACGCAGGCTGCGAGACGCTGGCATAGAAATATGGCCAGGTTAGCTCCTTTAAAGCTAACTGCCCATTTGCGCCCTTTTATGTCCCGTCGCCCGAGTGTGTGGGGTGACCTTAGGTAGTGAAACGGGAATGACTGTGTGTACAACAGGCGTGACAACACGATAAATAGCAGCAGAGCGCCGGTGCGCCACTTCCAGGCCACTTAACGTAAGCTGTTAGCCGCATTAGCCGCTTGACTGTCGCCGCCGCCGCCGCCGCCGCCGCTGTTGTTGTTGTTGAGCGGCTAGCGCGTTAGCAACCTTTGTTCGTTAGCCCACTAGCCTCCACCTGGGTTAGCATTCCAGAATCTGGATACTTCGGGGCATTTTGACGTAGCTGCTGAATTGTTTGTGCTCTATTTGATGGGAATGGAAGAAAAAAAAGTGAACGCTGACACAAACAATGTATGTTTCTAACTGTAATCACAGTTTAGTCAAATGTGAAGACCCCAGTTGTTGTAGTTCGACCGAAGGCTGCGAGTGTTGTCAGATGTGCCATATCTGTCATGCATTGCTAACTTGATTTAATTTGTAGAGATTTCTTTGCGCACACTTTCTTAATATATCGGTATTAAATACCGCAGTTAGAATTGTTTTTATTTATTAATAAAACCACTATTTCTTCGACTAGTCGATTGACCCAATTATCATTATCCTGACAAAACAAATATAAAGCACATCCAACCAAAGTAATACTAACGATAAAAGTGTCATATTTGAAAAGTAGTATAATATATATGTAACTGCTTTGCTGGGTTATTGGCAAAATAATATCTGAGGCAGTGGATGGCTTATTGGAATAATACTGGGGCTCAGATTCAGAAGAATACATGCGACCAAGATGAGTTTAATCACTGTATGTTAAAGTCTTTCCAGTGAGCTGAGAGTCAGGAGAGAATTTATTTCTTCACTAGAGTGAAATGTAGTTCTGATCACTGGTAAATGTGTTTGTGCGTCAGGTTGGGGAAAAGAGACCTAATTTACTGGAACAATAGACACAGACTGTGCCACGGAGTGTGGCGTTTAAGACCAGTTTTTGCCCAGTTTATGGGCGTGTGTGTGTAAATAAACATTTATCCTATACTAGTGACAGAAACATATTACAAATGCGTTGATACTGCAACCCCGATTCCAAAAAAGTTGGGACGCTGTGTAACATGTAACTAAAAACAGGATGCAATGATCTGCAAATCTCATAAATCCACATTTTGTTCAAAAGAGAACATAGAAAACATCTGAAATGTTTAAACTAAGAAAATGTACCATTTAAGAAATTAAATTTTTTTATTTAATTTAATTGAATTGAATTTTTCATGGCAGCAGTGCGTCTCAAAAAAGTTGGGACGGAGCCATGTGTAGCATCGCGTAGCATCCCCTCTTCCTCCTCTTAACAGCAGTCTGTGAATGTCTGCGAGGTGATGAAGTTCGTTTGATGAAATATGTTTTCTGATGCTGAAGGGTCGTTTAGCACCCAGACTCTTCTACTGCGAAGCTTTGCTGTTGTGGTGGATGCTGTGTTTGGTTTAGAATTGTTTAGCATCTTGCTGAAATATGCACGGCCTTCCCTGGAAGAGACGTCATCTGGATGGGAGTATATGTTCTAAAAACATCTGTATACATTTCAGCACTGATAGAGCCTTTCAAGATGTGAAAGCTGCCCATGCCAAAGACACTAATGCAACCCCATACTATCAGAGATGGAGGCTCCGATAGGGAGTTTCCAGCCCTTGGAGACTGATAACAAGCTGGACAGTCCCTCTCCTGTTTAGTCTGCAGGACAACGCGGCCATGGTTTTTCAAAACAAATGTCAAATTTTGATTCCATCTGACCACAAAACAGTTTTCCATTTTGCCTCAGTCTGTTTTAAATGAGCTCTGGCCCAGAGAAGACAGCAGCGTTTATGTATCGTGTTCACCATATGGCTTTTTCTTGGACTGGTACAGCTTTAACTTGCAATTGTGGATTGCACTGTGTTCGCAGACAATGATTTCTGGAGGTGTTCCTGAGCTCATGCAGTGATTTCCAGTACAGAATCGTCCCTTTTTTTAAGGCAGTGCCCGAAGATCACAAACATCCACTTAGACCTTCAGCCTCATCCCTTGCACACAGAATTCTCCAGATTCTCTGAGTTTTCTGATGAGATTATATACACAAACTGTAGATGGTGGGAAATTCAAAGTCTTTTCAATTTTACGTTAAATGTTTTTCAGAAATTGTTTCACACTTTGTTGTGTTTGAAGAAGTGTGGTTAATATTTTCATCTGGGCCTCTTCCCGCTGTTGTGTCCTCAGATCGTCCGTCCATGCCGCTGTTGGACGAGGAGAATGGCGAGCATCCGCGGCGCGAGTGGAGTCCCAGCATGGGGCACGAGGAGCGCATCCCCGTTCAGATTAAGGACAAGAGAGATCTCCGTGCCAACCAGGTAGACGATCAGCTTCGCAGCCACGGCCCTTGCGGCACGCCGGAGAACATGTTCACCCCTCCACGTGTTGGAAATGAATATCCCCAGGAAGGCCCCCACTCATCCAACCTCCCTCAGAGTCAAGGTGTGGAGAACAGAGAGAGGGACCCTGGATCTCGAGGCCCCCCAAGGCACGTGAAGGTAGAGAGTGGAGGAGGCCACAGAGGGTCTACTTCCTCAAACAGCGGCGCCCAGCCCCTCGCGCCGGTCAACCCGAACTGCTCGAACGAAAACAACATTGACATAATTGGGGTGGAGAATGGACAGATGGTCGGTGGGAAGGGAACGGGAGGTGGAGCTAACAGAGGACAGAACTCTCACATGCGCAACCAAGGGGCCAACACCGTGGAGTGCCCTCATCAAAAATCCCCTCTACAAGGCCACATGTCCTCCTTTTGCTGCAAGGTTTGCGGCGAGGCGTTCAGCCACATCGGTCACCTGCACGTGCACGTACAAGTGCACACGCGAGAAAAACCCTACCGCTGTGGAGTGTGCGGCAAGTGCTGCAGCTCGTCCGGCAGACTCCAGGAACACCAGCGAAGCCACACGGGAGAAAAACCCTTCCGCTGCCAGATATGCGGGAAGGGCTTCACACAGATGGCTCACCTAAAGGTTCACATGAGGATCCACACTGGAGAGAAGCCCTACAGTTGCCCCGTGTGCGGTAAATGCTTCAGCCGCTCTGACAAAATCAAAAGGCATCTGCAGACCCATAGCCGTGAGGGAACGTACTTCTCAGGGCAATGATGCTTGTTCGACATTAACCAGTCTGTCAATTGATGTGGGGGACTTGTCCTACAACGGCTAAAATTGCTGCCATTAGCACAAGGCTTTTTATCCACTTTCCAAGGACTATAAAGTTTCTTATCTAATACTTGTCCACACCATAGTCCCTCAATAGTATTTTTATTAGCCATTTTAGTGTCTCATTCACATTTGTATTTGTCACTAATTATTAAAATCACAATTTGAGTTATTAGGTAGCCTCTTTTGAATACGAAGCGTTTTCTTAGTCTTAAATTTAGCATGATGAAGTCTTCCACACATGCCTTGAAACTGAGAAGCATTAAGAATTGCCACCCCGTTCGGCACGGTCACAGCCCCTCAACCAACATCCATAAGTTTACTTGTCATGCAGTCATTGTTTTTAGGTCTGAAGTTATAAGTCTGTATGCACGGAATCGTCCTCATTTTCTCAGTCAATTTAACTGCAGGCCTGACAAGTGAAGCCTGTGCGCCATCTGGTGTAGTCCAACACAGCCGTTAGCTGTTTCTTTGTGTAGCAGCTTAAGAAATGACACACTTTGGGCATAAAAACAAAAGCTACTGAAGCGCCCCTTTAAACTGTGGGGTCAACAGACATACGAGGAGATGTCTGACCTGGCACTTAGCCCCATCATAGTCTTATTTTAACCTCCTTTTCTCCCCTCTTAAGTGCTGTTACATTGTTTCAGAGCTAAATACTGCTAAATATCTCACATTGTTAGTGCTCATGTTGTCCGCTAAAATATGGAAATTATATTGTGAGAATTGTGCCACTATTTTGTAAAATAATGCGATATGCTGTTAAATGCCACTAGTCCTGACCTGTCATGCATTTTTTATTTTTTTGTGCCTCTTTTGAATCACTGACATTCACTGTGGCATCTGTCTAAGACGATGCAGAAATTCTCTCCCTCTTTACTTGATATTGGGGCCGAATCGTCATCCGTGTTGCCACCATTCTGGTCAGTGGGAGCCTCAGTTACCATTTTGTTTTTCCGAGGCCATTTGTGGTTTATCATCGAATTTGACTCCTCTGCTCATCTTTTGACTGACTCTAGAACAGCAGACCTTACAACTGCATTTCTTCTCTCAGGACTGATGCTGCATTCATAACTCAAGGGCACAACAAACAGCTTTTCTAAAAGTCACAAACTCAGGGTACGTTGTGTTTTTTTTTCGATGGGATTTGACCCAGCTTGTTGCAGGAATAAACAAAAGCATTAAAATAGCAATTTGCATGTCAGTGTCCTGCACAAAGAAAAGCTAAAAAAGTGATACTTTTCAGATTGTCTCAAGCAGTGAAACTCCCCCGTGTGATGAATGCAGCATGAGACAAATACTGAACGTCCTCCCTTCACTCGGTGTTCTCCGACACAACTTCGTTCCTACTTCAAAAACAACATGCATACACACACATACTTGTACAGTGTTGTACCATTGCGTAATAAATGTTATTTTTTAATAAAGTAGTAATTGCATATCCATTGTAATTTGTCATTTTGTATGTATATAAATCTAACTTTTGCAAAACTGCATGAAATCTAATGTGAAATATTGCACACGCTACTGCTTTGGTGTCATTTGGGGACTGTTCTGGTTGTTTTCAGAGGTAATCACTAATGTTCTAAAAACAAGTTCACTTTTAGGTCAAGTCGACAACAATAATGAGCCTTTTCCAGAATTATCTGAGAATTATCTAAGAATCCCAAGTTTTGCCACAGCTGAATTGGAAAACCAGATACTGAGACTGTTTTGCTTTTCTGCCATTTAAGGAAAAACACGTGTAAGTTAAAAATAGTTTAATATCGACAGAACATATAAAAGAATTTTAAAATATATTTTATGAACAGACCTTTGCCTCAGAAGACATCTTGACACGTCTGTCATTGTGCATGCCGGCTCACTGTCATTGCTTACTCTTAAGATACCACAGATCCTTTGACATTAGTCTGCTTTTTATTCAAAAAAGCTGCAGTGATAAAGGAAAACTTAAATCTTCTTTCTAACTGCAGTAAAGCAATTTTAGCTTTAAATCCTGTTCATGTCCAAAAAATTAAAGCCTAAACATTTTCTACAAACGCATGTAGCAATATTGGTTCGTGTAAGATCACTTATTTCATTTTGTAGTAGCAGACATGGGACAGCAGGTGGGGCACTTTCCCCTCTAATGTTTTGCGCGGCTCCATCTATTTAATTATTCCACTTTTTCTTAAAGCCTTAGGTTATAGTTTAACAACTGCATTTATTATCTTTGTTTATCTATCCTCTAAAGAAAAGGAATGCTGCAAAGCGTCCTAAGCATTATAAATTCACTGGCAAACTAAGAATGTATTATTGTTTGTTTGCCTTCTGCAGCTGTAAATATTGAGAACAAAATCAAGAAGACCTAGCAGACACGATTAGCCGGGAGCATGCAGCAGGTCCTGTGATTTGGCGTCAGGAAATGGACCTGAGATCGATGAGGTTGAATTTGCTCATATCAATTTAAGGGCCTGTCGAACAAAGGTTATTGGGATTAGCACAATGTTACAGGCGATCAAACCGGAAGCTTTTCGGTGTTGTCAGCCATCGTAATTAGATCATGTTTGTTTAAAGAGACTCCTGTAGATCAAGTCACTCAAGAAGTGCCAGTGTTGGCCTCCATCCACGGAGAAATACACATTCAGTGGAAATCATCTGGGTGTTACCATCAGTGTTTGCATTCAGACGACATCCATCTTCATGTTTCTGTTGTGATGAAAAAATGAAGTATAATTAATGAGATTTGATAATAACCTGTCATGCAATTGGTTAAAAAAACCCCAACATGTTGTCAGACAGCAGGAACACACTGTTCCTAACATCCTAATTTCACATGACAAGGACATCGCCGTTCCCTTGACAACAGCAGAGAGCGTTGTTATTTTATGAGTTACGGTCTCTACATCGTCCTGCTGATGAATTGATTCCCGGGATGAAAGATTTCCCCGGGGACCTCATTTAAATGCCAGGTGATCTCCAGTTGCAGCATTCAGTGATCGTGGCAGCTCAGAATGCGTGAGGCTGGCATAAACAGGGCCTAGGGTCAGCAGCTGCACCGGCCACAGGAGGAGGGCAGGGGTGTCGTATGGCTGAGCAAGAGTGCACGCGGTTAAAGTTCTTTACCTCTTTAACAAATCAATCTACAGTCAGCCTCAGGCCAGACAGCGACAGGAGCTCCTCTGTCTGATCGTGTAGATCAGCTCCACAGAGGAGCCACTGAGCCTGTAACGTGGACAGTACACTGAACTGCTTGACATGTAATTGTGTGTGCACAAAGCAATGAATTTGACTTTGTAGTGAGCTGTAGTACTTAGTAAGTCCGGGCTCCGTCATGTGCTTCATTACTTGCGGTACTTTGTGAGATGTTGATTATTATTCTCGGGTCATTAGATAATGACTCTTTGGGTCAGAAGTAAGGTCCGAGCTGCCGATCCCAAGCGTCAGATTTGTCTGCATCGTTGTTGTTGTTGGCCTGAGAATGAGACTCAACTATCAGCTCTGATACATATCGTAACCTTACAGGAAATATGCACATTTCCTATCTCACATCAGATTCGGACTGCAGGGAGCCTCTGTGTGTGGCCTCTCATACAACTTGTTTCCACACTTCTGTTGTTTACCGAATAAACAAAAGAGAAGTAATGTCATAATTGAGGATCTCCAGCTGTCTTCAGTCTTGTGAAAAGTTAAATGTGCCCTCTGTTGAGTTTCTCGCTATAATTCCTTGTGTGTATCCCTGCAATTTAAAAATGTGATGAATTCATTTGATGATTTTCATGATCTTAAAAGTTGCAATTCTAGATTTTTTTATGTTCATGTTCTCTAAGAAGTACACCTCTTCTCTGCCTTTGGGGCTTATTAGATTGACACCGGGGGAATTCTTACTTTCAGTTCACTTCCAGTCCGATCAAAGAGCTAAATAAAATATTAACCATCAGCTTCAAAGCAAATGTGCATCTTGATTTGGCATGGCGAACAACTTCAGTAAAGACGTGTGAGATTGAGCCCTCAAACACACTACAAGCCAGCGAACTGTTATCAAACTCTCCCCTGACAATGATGAAGACTAGCAAAACAAAATCCAGATACTGATGCCAGTGTGCGCAGTACTCTGTATCGCGATAACTTGCAATGTTGATTTGATTTTTGTCCCATCTTCATCACCAGCCAAATTTACTGCAGGTCTTCACACATCTGCTCCGCATTTTTTTTTTTTTTTTTAAGTTGTGTTTATTTATGTCATGAAGGACTTTTTCCATCTACTGAGGAGGTGCTTCAGAGCAGCAGCCTTGAGAATGTAGAGCTCAATAGAGCGTTTATTTCTGCTAAAACCCAACAGGCCTCCTATAATTAAATCCCTGGCTCCGCCCATTTACCCGCATCTGCATCCAAACTTAATTGATTCTACCTTGGCCCATCCCCCATCCTCTCACCAAGTCATACCAGTGAAAAACAAACAAACAAACAAATGAAAAACAAACAGAAACACCTGTAAAAACATAGTGCCCTTGGCAGAGGTCATGATTTGCAAACAGACTGTGTTTACCAACCAAATTTAACCAAGTGCGTCCAAGCCCACAATAACCTATAAGGTCATGTGTTTCACACAGGTGAACCTGACTGAGCGTTTAGAGGATATATGTCATTCAGGATGAACTCATTCTATTTGATTTATCCCATCTGAGTTTGTATCCAGTGGAAAGGTCAGAAACAGGCTAAAATACTGGGAATTAGGGCCTAAGAAATACTGGCGTTCCCCTTAAAGCTTTTATTTGGGACGTACTCATTGATTAGTCTGGGTCGTGACATCACATATGAACAGATGTTACAGCATGAAAAGCGAACCTGTCGTCCGCACCAGTGATGAGTTATTTCATAGTGAAAATAAATATGAATTGATCCAACAGTGTAATATTCACTCGAATACTGTTAGCTCTGGTCTACTGGCACTAGCAACACACACACACACACACGCGCGCGCGTGTGCCAGCTGAAAGAAGTGTGTCATTATCTATCACATATTCTGCAGCTTCTGTCAAAGACACATTGATCTGTTTTTCACAAAGAGGAGACGAGAGTCTGTCTCTATCCGTGTGATCCCTGTCTCATCTGGGGATAGAACACCACCCGTGGAGCTCCGTGGAAAGGAAAGCACCCGTCGGCAGCTCAGCCCAGCGGATTTGAGGGCCGGTGGCTGAGACGAGGCTGCATGACTCACACCTCCTCACCGAGGTGCACTCGGTGGCGTGCTGACGGGCGCACTTAGTATCTAATGCAACGCACTGAAACAAGAAGGTTCATCTTCAGTGAGGTGAGCAGCACAGATCTTCTCACATTGTAAGCATAATACAGTAAAATAACCCAGGATGATTAAGATATACCGTCACAATTTCGTGGTTTAGGGAAAGTGTGTGTGGGCATGTGGATTTAGATTCTATTACAAATTTACTGAAAAACAAACTCTCCTGAAAGAAAACACTTAACCGAGTTAAGAACCATAGTGAGATGTATACCGTGAGGCACATTAGGAAAGCGATTTTTAGTCTTGTTATGTTTACTCTTTTGGACCGACACCTGTGTTTGACAATTGCCTTCCATGGGACCTGTGAGTTCGGCTCAGAATAAATCTGAAATTGAACTGAAATTGCTCTGCCAAACCAGTTCCCAGAACTCCTGGCACACTGAACCTGCATTCTGGAATCAGACTTAACAAACCGTTTCACAGCAGCCATCTTGTGGAATCTGTAAACACAGATGTTCCCAATGATATTATTTATGGTTCAGTTCAATTCAGGTCAAATAGGATCACTGTGCTGCCCCTGTGCATGTTTGCTCATCGATGGAGAGGCTCAGCCACGCTGAATGGAACAAAATCGATTTTATTCACCTGTGGATTCATGTCGGCGGGACTTTTCCTCCTTTGAGAAAAAGACGCATTGAACAAATTACATGAGAGTCAAACTATAAAATGACCACTATGGACGATCCGACATGTTTTTTTTTGTGCTTTTATTATGAGTTATTGTCCTGCTCTGAGGTGTGTTTGGTTTAAAACGTGCAGACGCACAGGTTTGGAATGAGGCGCATCGGGACATTGATCCGCTGAGCAGAAGACGCGCAGGCACGGTTTGGATGATGATGGGAAAATCACAAACCACACTAGATTAACTCAAGGAGCCAGTGATAATAAAAGAGATTACCCAGACGCCACGGGGAGGGTAAGCGACACAGACAATGAGAATCTGTGATTGTTGATACTGGCAGTTCAACTTATCACCGTTCAACATAACGAACCTGCTGTCGGCAGAGACAGAGCATTCATTCATAATTCATTTTCAGCCATGACTCTGCAGTATGTCTTTTAGGTGCTAAACGGAACGTTGTGGCTTTAGACAATGTGAAACTACTCTATGATAATATAATTCAAGACAATCCACATTAAGCATTGCCGGGAAGAAATTTATCTGTAACAGCATTACAGACCCCCCGTCACCAATAACATGAGTTCAGCATCCACTTCTCTTTCTTTTCTTCCTCTTGTAGCCAAGAACTGGAGTGGAATGCTTAAATCCG
>KV751353.1:37253-50045 GCA_001698575.1 Mola mola
GGGCTGCCCAAAAAAACAGGGTAAAAAGGAAAAAAACGAGGGGTCCAGGGGGGTCCAGGGATAAAAAAAAAAAATGCTGTTTTTTGTGGAAAATGTCAAAATAAATCACATCACAGTGCTCAGACACAAGATAAAAAAAATTACTGATGTATGCTATATATGTATATATAAGCTAATGTGGGGGTGAGTTTACTCCTTTTCCCAAGACCTTCACATAACTTATGATCCGAAAAGAAAAAGGAAGAGCTGGGAAAAAAAAAAACCCCAAAACATCTGCTGTTTTTTGTGGAAAATGTCAAAATAAATCACATCACAGTGCTCAGACACAAGATAAAAAAAATTACTGATGTATGCTATATATGTATATATAAGCTAATGTGGGGGTGAGTTTACTCCTTTTCCCAAGACCTTCACATAACTTATGATCCGAAAAGAAAAAGGAAGAGCTGGGAAAAAAAAAAACCCCAAAACATCTGTAATGACTTAACTCCTTCAGTCAGCTTCTGAGGAGGCAAATGATATCACCGCAAACGTTACAAGCTAAGTGGTAGTTGGTTTAATGGAAGGAGCAAATAGCTTATAATATAGTTTATTCACTGCTGCATTGCAAGCAATACTGTAATGTAATTGCTATTACGAAGCAGCATTTCACTTCCTTTGACTGCTGTTAAAGAAGCTCTTCAAAGTTGATCGCGGGAGAGCAACTGGCGAGGATAAACACGATCTATATTTTTTAAAGCCCCATGTTTTTCAAAGGACTCTGTGGTTTGAGGGACTATAATGCACATACAATACAGTCCCTCATTCAAGAAGATGGTGATTTATCTGATCTTAGCAGCTGGAATCATTAGTCAGTTTTCAGCTCATGATGTTCCTTTTAAGAAACCCTGTGTTAAACTTTACCAGTATGGTTTCGACAGCGCTATCATTCCTATTGTTTTTAAATGATAATATACACCGTATACGGTGTACAAAGGGAAATATTGTACTGCCCTCTTTTTAGATTTGACTAAAGGATTTGATACTGTTGACCATAATCTGCACCTACAATGACTCAGTGATGTTGTTTTCAACTCTAACTTCTGTAAGTGCTTCTCACGGACAGCAATGTGTGACTTTAAACTGCCGTTCTGCATTTTTATTGTCAAATGGGGATCCGCAGGGTTCAATACTGGGTCCTCTTCACTATCTACCTCAACATTACCTGAAACAAATGATAATGCCCATCTTTACACTGGTGATAGAGTTCTGTTTCTGATATAGCACATTCTGCCACTGAAATCCTCCAGCAAGTTCTGGCAGCATTACATTTTTAATCTGAAATTAGTTCTTAATGTGGACACAACCAAATATGCACTATTGACAAGAGTCAGAAATACGACAGAAAGTGGTTTTGGTATCACCACTTTATCAGGACAGAGAGTTTGAATGAATGCATACGAAAATGTGGAAATATAGTCGCATTATAACTTAAATTAAAATTTTTAACACACTTAAAATTGAAACAAAAGAATTGGAGGATGATATAGAAACAAAACTTATTTCCATAGTATCCGTAGGAACCAGATCACCAAGGTGATTTGTTTAAGTCCTCTATCATGGTCGTGTTATCTGCAGACTCTCACTCTCCACTCTCTACACCAATAGATTATCAGTTCACACAGTTACTCTACTCATCATTGCACTTCATATGAAAAGGTGAGATGGGCACCTTTAACTACAAGATGTGACAGTCATTGGTTCCTGTTCATTTATAAAGTCTGCAAATGCATGTATGTCGGCATACATCACTACATTATCGAACTGGACACATTGTCAGTACTCAACACATCCAAATGATCGTTTGATGGTTGATGTTCCCCGGTCAAAGAGTGAATTTGTAAAAACTGCTTTGTGAACCTCTGCTGCATCTATCGTGAACATTTCACAATATATATTCCAAATTAACACAATTGTTACTTTATGTCATCTTAAACTGTGATTACCATCTACTCTGCTTTTGAATGTAGCTAATTTTAACAGTGTGAATTGAATTAAAAAAATGAGAGCACGCCCTCAGTGATTCCTCAAGATTTAAATAAAGCTTGATTGAATGGACGAATAAATGAGCGAATGGACCTTGAGCTCACCCCAACCCTAAAGCCAAGGACAAATTCAGACTGGGTGTTCCCCCATACTGTCATTCTCCTACATCTCTTTCCCCTCTCTTTGTGTTAAACGTTATCTTCTTCTTTGTATAATATCCGTTTTCCTCCTCTGCCTCCTCAACACTCAAACTCTCCCTTGCAGCCATCTCCTGACCCTGCCATCATATTTTACAGCAGTCTCGATGTTGATGTCCACCTTCTTGCACACGCACTTTCCACAGCCGTAAGTCTTCGCGATGACATGCGCAGTCATATTTCTTATCCCAACATCCAGGGAAATCAGTCTGGTTTTCTACCTACAGGCAGCGATCCCCTCCAAGTGGTTAAATAAGTCACCTAGCTGAAGAGTTTTATGATACTGTGATAGATAGGAAATCAAACCGAGAGTGGCAAATACAAGCACTTGATGGCACACATGGAGTTGGCCAAACACACAGGAGGCTTGCTGAATGTACCAAAAAAAGTCAGAAATGACTGCAAGAATACAAAAAATCCTATCCCGGAGTGACTGCTGTTCAACTGTCGTAGGAGGCCAACCAAAGCCACATCTTCATTAGAGTTCTAATGTTTTACGTTAGTTTTATCAAAAGTGGAAAAAATTACAGGAATTTACTACGTGGTGTGAACATCCGCAGTAATCTAGCTGTAAATGTTTGGTTGAACTCAAGTCAGTTTAGAGTTGCTTCCAAAGCCAAAAATCATGAAGTTGTTATTTGATGAGGTCAAAGGGTTATGTGATAATGGTCAAAGTTATGAAGAATTTTTTAGGTCATTTAAACCAGATGCTAGTGCTCAAGAGTTTAGATTGTTCAGCTGCTGCTCTTTTTTGAAACTTTTACACTCCAGCAGCTGAAGCCACAATTCCGTTGATAAATCCATCCTGATGGTGCTATGTTTGATGTCTTCGGTAGGACGGAACGATGGCAAAATGAAGCGCGCAGGCCGATTTGTTGCTATGCTGATTTGTTATTCTTTACAATTAATAGAATAAAAGCTATCAAATTATTTTTTTGCCTATTATTTTATATGAATATTCTAGAATTGCCGTGTGGCTGTAAAAGGCAACTTTCTTTAAGCTTTTCTAATCATCTTGGTAGGTTTTCAGGCTCTGGTCATACAACTCCACATACTGTTTCGCCAAAATGATCAGGTTCTCAACGTCAATTTCAGCCTCAATGAGACATTTGAGGGGCTATGTAACATCTGGTTGTACAAAAGTTAAGTTAAAAGATATTTGCCTTTCGACAGCATTGCTGTCTGCCGTTACCATTGTTGGTAACGGCTTTGCCGGCCTCCTCAGATTTTATTTTCCTGCTCTCATCCAATAAAATGACATCCAGTTTGCCATCTGCTGCCTCCACAGGAATGCAGCAAAAGCAGGAGAAATTTAGGGGGCTGTACTTCCTAGTGTCTCGACACTGAACTATTCACACAACAAGATACCATATAGAGTAATCACACATATGTTGTAATAAACAATATTAATTCAGGAAAAGTCATAAAATATTAGGCTCAAAGAATGACACTTTGGGTGTTTTTTTATTGCTGTCAAATATTGAAATGGGTTAAATTTTTCCTTAAAAGTATGTTAAGGTTAATTTGGTAACCTTTTGTGTTGATAGTTGGGTTGCCAAGTCAAAAATTAGACCAGACATTGAGTCAATTTAGCATATGGAATATGGGTTTGGGGGCCCCCTAGTGGCCACAGGGCCCTAAGCAGCCGCTTCGCTGACCCACAGGGAGGGCTGGCTCTGTTTTCACAGACTCTTCACTGAGGAAGTGGTGTGCTGATGGGCTGCATGCATCCTTCATAAACCCCACGCCTGTGCCAGGAAATCTGATGTTCAGTTAATTAATCATGCGATGCAGGTAGGGATGTAGAAGGTTATGTTGGAGGTCCTGTTCGGTGCCAAAGTGTGTCCTGGTGCGAAGTCAGCTGTGAAATCAGCCCTCCTTTTTTTTTTTTTTTTTTTTTTTTTTGCTTGCGCCTTAGTGTCCACTAAATCTGTTGCCTCTGGGATAGTGCTTCAAATGTGGCACAGTACCAAAATCAGCTTGTGGGCCTTGAACGGAGCTTGAGCGCCTTCTCCCCTCATCTGTTTAAGCTGGGCGTGAGTCTAAATATACAAGAGTATATTTGAGCATTTGGGATTCATGTAAAACTTGCAACTTATTTTTTTCCATGATTCTGCAGTTACTGCTTACTTTTAGTCAGGCTACTCTTGGTTCACAGTGAACGTTCACAGGGAGAGAATGGGGGCAAATGCAAGCGAGGGAGAACAAATGAGAGGTCTTGGTTGATTGGGCACTGAGTTTAGCTGGCCTCATTAGAGATGAAGCTTCATAATGGAGCCTACTGACTAACAAAGTGGAGCTCTGACCCCGGTGGGGCGACGAGGCTCAGAGCGGACAGGCTTTGATGAATACATCAGGATTAGGGGGTGCCCTGCGTGGCTTCCTGGGGAAAATCCATGCCATTAACAGACTAACCCATTCAATTAACTGGCCACGCCGCAGGAAGGGTTAAAAGATTTCAGGCACACAGTCAGTGATGGAGGTTATTTACTGCACTCTTCCTCCAGTGTCGGGCCTAAAGCTGGGTTCTTATGAAATATTGAGAGCTGAATGATGAGCTGATGGCAATAAAACATAAAACTGTAGGAGTTTTATAGAACCCCCCGTGCAAGGAATTTCTTTACTCTCCCACTATATGAGGAAGCTGAAATGAAGTTGAGAAATAGTGTTTTTCTGTCTTTTGATGCATGGAGTTTTACGTTAACTCTCCAATGTAACGCCCGAGTCCTTGAACAATTTCCTCAGACTGCAGGGTTTGATGTGATATCCTGGTGTGCTGCATCATTTCCAAATGCCTTATATTACTGCTTTACTGTGTGCCATTATAGCTCCACAGAAATTCATAACCCTGAATTGTTTTGTAAAAGGCATCTTTAAATGTTTTTTTGTACAGTTTTCTTTTTTTTTCACAAGATGAGGTAGTTAGTCAAACTCACAATGCCATTTAACACTTTCCAGATTAGTCAACAAACAACACAGTATCGCAATGGCAGGACCTACGTTACGATGGCGACAGTGACGGGTTGGTTGCAAACAGGGTGCACAATGGAAGCCAGCTCATGTCTAAGAGCTAATTACTTTTTTTGGGTAAACATTCCCCCTACTTAAAGTAAAGTAAAGAGAAAGGCACAACTGTTGAAATTAAGGTAACAGGAAGATCTTTTACAATTGTGAAAGTACAATGACTATAAGTTTCAGCGACGCATGATAAATTAGCAGTTGTATCACACTGGCCAATGTTAGTCATTTTTTAAAAATATTGGTATCGTCTGATTAGCAAAACTGGTCCATTTTGAGCAACGGATCATTTTAGTGGGGCTGCTGTTTGCCAACCGAACACAGAAGAAGAAAAAGCAAGACAAATGGGCAGACAAACGCACATTTGGAGGAGGCAATGTGCGTTTGTCACACGTGTTTTTAACAAAGTGGTTTATTGTAGAAATGTGTTTTTTAAAGAACATGCCGACATCTGTAAATATCAGCCATAACAGCAATTTTAATCAGGAACGCACCAATATATCATTCGGCCGATACGAACTAATATTAACTGACACATGCCGTATTAAGTCCCTGCAAAAAAGGTTTAGAAACACTGACAGACACGTAATCACGGACGCAGTGAAACAAACACACCCACACTTTGGTGCATTACTGCAACCGTCTGAAACGGAGGGAGTTAAAATGACAAGCTGAAAACATAAAAAACATTTATTAGCTCAGTCACATCAATATATGTACATAAACTTTAGCGTATCCTTAGAGGAATATCTGCATTTAGTTCAGTCCTGGGATGGTCAATCAAAATGTCAGAAACGAGCTCAAGCAGAGAAAGTCCGTGAACGTCTCGGCTCGGTTCCTCAGAGTCAAGTGTTCTGTCACGGCCGGGTGTTTGTGCATGGATGGTTTTCAAAGCAGTGATGTATCAATCAAATGTCACTGGAGAACCACAGCTCACAACATATCAGCTCTTTTTCTGTCCATCCAATAACCAACTTCTTCTCCATGTGCTTTAAAATGCACGTGTGGAGCTCGAGACGTACTCAAGATAAAAATAAATTAAAAAAAAAGAAATGAAAGGGGCAATTTGTAAGATTCGGACAATATTTCAAATTGTTATGTATTGCAGTGATAACCCCTGGAATTAGCATGCTAACCAACTAACTGCTGCTTATCTTTCTAACGTGTGCCTCACAAGGTGACAGTGAATCCTTGTGGCCCTCATTGTGCAACATGAGGGGACAAAGAAGAACTTCCCTGATGTCTTTTCGGTTCCACCAAAGTTACAGCCCCCGGTTTATGGCAGAAGCTGAAAGAAAATGAAATTAGTCACGGCCTTAGAGAGAGACCAGAGTCACGGGAGAAGATAAGTCACCATACACAATCAGTCAAACAAGAGTAAATGTAGGCATGACTTTCCACCGCTGGGGACAACTCTTCATGTGTAAAGACATGCAGTTCGATGCCAAACTAGACCGGTAAGTAGTACCTAAATTTGGCTGTTGTCTGGACACTAATGTATCTGGATTTGAGGTTAAAGTTCATTACATATTCTTTAGTTCATTACATTGTTCATTCTGCACGTGCACAACATGGAAGGGGTGTTTGGAACTGTTTGGAACGTGGCTGGTATTTACAAGTTGCACCTTTAAGTTCATTTTCTGAGCCTATAACCAACATGGTGTCTGAAAGTCTGCAGTGCTGACATTTCCAAACACTGGGAAAGAGAACGACACAGTCTGAAGTATTTTCAGGTCACTGCAATACAATTGTATCCTGTGAAAGGCGGCCAACGTCATCCGGGCTTCAGGTGCCAAAGTATCAGCAGGGACAGTCGACACCGACGACTCGCGACCGCGCATAGATCAGAGGCAAGCAGAGAGATAGCTCTCTGATGGTGTATGAGAATATCGACATACTCGGGACAAAATGACAGTATAGAGATGAATCAAAGCAGGCGAAAATCCATTCAGCCTAGACGAGCTCTCGGCCAGCAGCGTGACATTTCTGTAAAACTAACTGGAGGCTCAACATTAACTGTCATGACAAGCTTACGTGACGGGATCACATGGTTTCATAATCTAAACAGGCCATACTGGTATGCGTCTAAAATCTAATTTAAAACGTGCAACGTCCTATTGGAGAGAATAAATGATGGCAGGTTATTTTAAGGTGTCGACCTACAGCCAGTCCACATACCTGTATAGCATAAATATACTGTCGTTCAGTTGTGGGAGAGACACGGTTCTGTCTGCAGCATTATAATGAGCTTCGGCTCTCGACCCGTCTGAGTCAATACTAGAGTCACAGGACAAGAAAGACGGTAAAGTAGAGGAGGGTAATGGTAAAAAAAGGGAAGGAGACAGCTTCATAGCATATTAAGATAAAGATACTATATTTACATTCATGAACTCTGTAGTGACAAATTAAGCAATTTAGTGATTAGGAAATAATTTCTTATGATGTATATGCTCTGAAACGTCTTGATGAATTGTTTTAATTAGCAGTCTTTTGGGTTCTCTCGTGCGTTTGTGCAGCTCTGAGGGCTCTTTGGGGGTGGAAGATCACAAGGAAGCCGGCTCACAGGAAGGACGCGTGTGGGAAGCAGTCCACATTTCATCTGGCCTCCATGGGCCAAAACGTGGAGAGTTGGGACTGTGAGAAGATGCGGTCGCCTCTTCAGGGAAGCAGCTTTCTTTATGAAACTGACCTTCAGCACTGCGGCCTCTGTTCAAACACTCTGTCATCACAGCAGAAGATAAATCACGTCGACTTCTTTAGAGCGACAGCTTGATATTTTGGGAGGTGCATGTTTAATCCAAACTAAAATAAGAGACAAACAGCACCTGTGTTTGTCCTCACGCGCAGCAGCGTTTCTCATATCGGCACACTGACGTCCAGGTCTTCTCTGGTTGCCGGGCAACCTGACCATCATAAGTCTCCAAGGAGCCTAAAATCTTGCACAAGTCCAAGAGATTAAACCCTCCAGTCCAGAAACAGTCCTGATCACAACACCCAACAACACACAGATATTATTATCATTATTATCATTACTTATTTATTTATTTGTCAGGAAAAAAATTAAATCATTACCTGGAAGTCAATCCTGACGTCGGAAAGTACAGAAAATCTAATAAGCTCCAGATCCAGGTAATTAGAAAAAAAAAAAATTGATATTGTTTGGAATTCTGTGTTATATTTATTTTATTTTATTTTGTTTTATTTTGGCCTTTATTAAAACAGTCACAGGTCGATCTGCATTTTTATATACACATTTATATACACACTTGCACAAATAACAGTTTAAAATGTGGGAAACATGTCAAAATATTCTAAAAGTATTATGAAGAATTAATATGTCAAGGCCATAATTTTAAGATATGTTGGACCCCCTCCATATTTAAATATGGCCAAAATACATTTATAAAAATAAAAATGAAATATTAAGCTACAGCAGGGAGCCTCACTTTAGCACCCAAAATAATCGTTGTAACACTAACACATCACTTAATTGAACTACAGCTGTTGATATACTAAATTGTTCATGTTGAGAGACACATGGTGAGTGAGTGACGGTTGTGACTGACATGACACCACAGCTGTCTAATCCTACTGAGCAGACTCCTGTCGGCCTCCAAATCCAGCTACCTTGAACAGTCTGCGAAGCCCTAAATAACTGGACTGGAGATACATCCTCTATACCTTTGTGATTTTGGAGGGTTGGAGGTCAAATTTGGTCCCTCCACGTGTTGACACCGTGGTTACGGCCTTGTCATATGTCACACAGTTAGTTGTTGAGTCTGATTTCCACGGCAACACATAATGATATTCTGGGCTTCCCAGGGAATCAAATACTGATGCATTGGTTAGGCAGCCGACTCGAACCGCCGGCCCAAAGCAGAAGTGTTTGATGAGCCATGAATAAGTTCTCAGCATCATACAGACTGATTTATTTCATTAGTTTGTTTGTTTGTTCGTTTCGCAAAAGCAAAAATGCAGGGCCAAGTGCAATTAAAGAACAGACATAAAATTAAGTAGGGTGTAATTAAAGCAGTGTCAAACCAAAGTCTCCACTGTACTGAAGAGATGAAATAAAGGAACACATTCAAGCATAAGTTAGATCTCGGCATGTTTTCCCCTGTTACGGTTTGACTGGAAAACAAACTTGTAAATGCATCATGTCTTTCAACTCTACTCGGTTTTCTGCACATGACTGAAGACTGAAGTAATGGAATTACTCACAATTTCTTCTGCTGATTTGGGTTACTTTTCTTTGAATAGCTGAGTAATGGTTTATTGAAGTTAGGGTGGAGGACATACATAGTGCAGTACATCTTCATGGGTAGTTGTAATGTTTTCATCAGAGGACACAGTTGTTAGATAGCGAAAAGGCTGAAGAACAGACTTCAGACTGACGAAAGAAGTGTAGAAGCTGCACTGGAGTGGATTTTGGAAGCTTTGAAGCTTTGGCAGCCAGTCTGGGCGAAGCTATGATTGCTGTTTCCCTGTCTCCAGTCTTTATGCTAAGCTAACTTGTCTTGACTCCAACTTCAAGTTGCAAAAATGACAAACTACTTGTTAAAATCAGACATTACATCCCAGGTTCCTTTTGATGGTTTCACCTCAAAACAAGTCGTTTCCAAAGTCTCTGCAGGCATCTGAACCACCATTTTTTTTTTGTTTTACCTGCAATGGCTCACCTTACAAGCATTCCCTCTTTAAAGTCAAATGCATGATAACTCTGATTTTTTTTTGGCAACTTGGCTAGTTTCAAATGTGGATTTCAGCCAAAAGATTCACATTTGTGTCACGTATGGGGCTAAAGTTGTGTTTAAGATGGCGCACAAACGTCTCAGTGATCACAGTGAATGTTGCATTGTTTACTAAAAAATGACTTGAGGATGATCCTGGGTGTAAAAGTCCAAAGACACAAGATCGATTTCATCCGGCAGGAGCTTTAAGAGGGGGAAAAAAATACCTCTAAGTCTTTTGTGTTGTGCATTCATTTATATGCTAGAGGCCCTTAACAGGTTCATCTAAAAGTTGCTGTGCACAGAATGACCTTGTGAGTTCTGTCACACATGCTTTGACCGGGTTAACCACTCTCTGCAGTTAGTGTTGCACCAAGTGTTGTCCTTAAGCTCCTCTCTGGTAATATTACACTCAAAACATAACTGATTCAAGCTCCAATTAGGCTGCATTTCATATAACATTAAACATTGACAAAGCCTACTTTTTTTTTGTCATTACGATTAATTCGCTTAGCGTAATAAAACATATTCTTCTACTTCTGCGTTACAAAACTTGACTTTGGGGATTTTGCCATGGAGGGAGGGAGATGTGACTCAAAGGAGAAAATGTTGCAGCCGAATTTCCCTCCAAGCCATGAGTTGATATAAAAGCACACCACTTACAGGAAAACGTTTGTGTGTTTTGGCATTAGTAAGAAGAAAAAAAATCCACTTTTTCAGCCTTCACTGAATGACAAATTTTAAAAAAATGTTATGTTTAGTTTAGTTTAGTTTCAGAGCGGAACTTCAAACTCTTCTAGCTGACGGTTTTGAGATAAAGTCTCTGCTCGGTGAAATTAGATCAAATCAGTCAGAATATAAATGTATGTGCTTCCTACCACTGCTGCTCAACATCCGTTAATGAGAGCGAACAGGTTTCCCCCGGGGATTCATCTGAGTGATTGATGGGCAACGCCAAGTGAAACCACGGCGTCGTGGCTCACCGCAGACAGAGATCGAACCGAGCGGCACAAAATTCATATTTCCTCTTTTCAAGGAATGCAAAAACATGAACGCTGCACATCAGCGAGGGAACATTTCTTTGTTCTTTGGGATGTTTTCTCACTTTTTATCACATATTGTCTGTCAGTTTTGCCCTGGAATCCCTCGGGCATGATGTTATGATGCTGAGGTTCGTCAAGAATAAACAACGGGTCAGATCGAAGGTCAGGGTATTCAAAAGCAATGCAATAAACTCTCTGTCCATCTGAGAGCAGAGACCGCTGAGAGAAAGTGCCTTGACACTCGAAGCATAAAAAAGCACACCCCAAACAACCATAGTGAGCAGGACTGCAGAATGGACTGTTGGATGTCTTACAAGAGGAGTGATTGCACAAAACCAGTGGCACAATATGTGTTGATTGGAGTCCTCACTATGAGACGAGCACTGAAAATGGTGTATTCATCAGCTCCCATCGGTCAACTCTTGCAACTCTGCTGGATGACATCATTGGGTTCTTTATTTCCGGCATGACAGAGCTACTCTAATGTTTAAAAATAGTTTGATTAATTTATATGTTCAAACTTGTTTTTTTTACAGTTTTAAAAAGATACGGTGATGACTGGACTGAGGATACGGATGCGTTCAAAAGGCTGGAAACACTGGCGGACTGCGCACCCTGATACCATGAAACAATGCCAAAGTGTCCTTTATGGCACCCTTAAACAAAACATGACAAGGTGGCCCCTTGTACGCCCTTCCAGTGGACAAAATGTGATGAAGCACCCACTTTCAACAGGGAATTATTTGCAACCAATCAGATCCTTCCCTGCTTTTCAGCCAATCACATGAATGCGTCCACACAGCAGTTCCCGACTAACCATCGTGATGCCAGTATGTTTATTTACTGAAGGTTTTCCATCTCATTATCATTATTATAGTCTCATTTGTCATTATTTTGGCTATAGCACTCATTCCCAAAGACAGCGTGGAGAACTACAGGTGGGTCGCAGGAGATTATAGCAATTTGCTGAATTTCTTTCATAAGTTTTTGAGATTTATATCTACAGTGCACCTGATGGCCTCCATGTTGGCTCCGCCTGTCCGCTGTGCGGGTGATGGGATTGGCTGTAAGGCAAAACACCCCTATGTGGGGGTGAAAGCAGGTTGAATAGAAGTTACAGATATTTCCATCCCATCCATCCATTTTCTACCACTTATCCTGTTAGGGGTCGCGGCGCGGCACGGCACAGTGGCGCTGTGGTTAGCACTGTCACCTCACAGCAAGAAGGTCCTGGGTTCTCTCCGGGTACTCCGGCTTCCTCCCACAGTCCAAAAACATGCAAACTGGGGTTTAGGTTAATTAGTTACTCTAAATTGCCCCTAGGTGTGAATGTGAATGTGGATGGTTGTTTGTCTCTATATGTCAGCCCTGCGATGAACTGACGACTCGTCCAGGGTGACTCAGCCTTCGCCTGATGATGCTGAGATAGGATCCAGCCCATGCTGAAAAAATGCATTTGTAGATCGAGGCGTCACAGATGAGTCTCAAAAAATCAACACACAAGAGCCGGGAAGTTCAACAAGCCACAAGCAGTTTGGAAATGCAGATTCCACAGTGTGTGTTTAAAAATGAAGCATGAAACAGAGGAATTTAATTTAAAAACGAGTTTGAAATCCTTGAAAGAAAGCTTAAAGCTTTTTTGGCAGGAACAAGCAGACAGAACAAATTTTTTTCTTTCATACACATGTAGTATGTTAACATTTTTTTTTAGAAAAACTAACTGCCAATTCATAAGTTAGAGAATAAGAGAGCAAATCCATCTGCAGTCCAAACAGCCTT
>KV751353.1:55899-66364 GCA_001698575.1 Mola mola
TTGCCCCTCACCCTTGGTTCCGTGTGACACCTTGGGTTCACATGGCCCCAGGTGCGTGTGGGGGTTAAACCGCCTGGGGAGGGCTCCCAAGACAGCATTGTAGGTAGCGGACAAATGGTGTCTTAGTCCACCACCCCTGTTAAGAGAGGGTTTCTCCAAGTGGACAAAGTCTTCAAACAAGATAAGAAGTCCAGTTGTTTCCTACTAAAACACTCCGAGCTCTTGTACTCTTCTTACAATGTTTGCATAAGGTTAAGACTGTAATAAAATAATGCATAAAATATGCAGTACGTTATTGTTTAAGTTTTTTACTATTACAAAGTGATTCTTTGCATGCTCTGGTACTTGATTTGATAAGTGGAATAGCAAAAAAACAAGGGCTCATGAGAAAAGTTACTGGTTATGTATTCACTGTATGGGAGTTAAACGGCATTTAAACGTCAACCTATGTATCATTTGCAAAATATTGCACAAGAGAAGCATCTAGTGTCGATTCACAAGCCAAAATCATGCAGGACAGACTAGGTAACAACTTTAGATTTCATCATCAGGGTTGTACTGTTGAGTTCTGGGAAATGATAGGAAATAAAATACATTATCAACAACTGTTCAAAGCCTTCAGAATCTCTGCATCCAACTTCAAGACAACATAAATGAATTATTGATTAACGCTTGTTAGGGTATGACTGGACTCGCTTCAGTTCCATTTGATTTGTCTCCAGATTCAGACGAAATAAAAACTTGAAAAAATGTATCGTCTAAAAGAAAACTGCAATGAAAGTGGTTTCCTCGTCTCTCCTATATTGTGTTGTTTGTCAGACATTTCTATTTTGTATAAAAACTGCAGACGAAATGCAATCATAGTGGAGTTCCTGACATGTTATTGACTTTAAGCTTTGAAGTTCAAAAGTGCTCATATCTGATTCCCTGTGATGTCTCTCAAATTGAACGCTCGATGTTGAAATCATCTCAGTAATACTGAGGATTCTGTGCTCCGTCTAACAAAAAACTCATGTAAAACCTCATGAAATAAACATGGTATTCATTGCGCATCATTTTTCTAAATCCAAACATAACAAACTTTTTCAAGCAGTGAAGTGGCAGAAGACCACAAAGGGTTGCAACACATTTCTTTGTAAACAGTTTACTCTGTTGAAATCAATAAATTTTTTCTGCACAGAGACAGTTTCATGACAGCACAGAACAAACTGCTCTCAGCCCAGTAGATCACGCTATGAATGAGAGATTGACCAAGCACTAGATATGTTAGATTGGCTCAAATGATAGACTCAGTTATTGTGCAAACAGGTACTTAGCTCAAAGAGACAATACACCACTATTTAGAACAAAAAAAGAGACCACAAACCAGCATATCCGCATACTGTATCAACATCACAAGTGATACTGAACAAATAATCCATCCTGGTGCTTCCTCCAAGCTTTAGAAAGAAAAAACAACCATTTTGGACTGAAATTTGATTTAGAATCTTAACTAGTCATTAAAAGAAAGTGTGATTCATTCATGGCTTCTCCCAGTTCACACAGCCCCTTGTCCCTTCTCAGTGTCCCGATTTGATGCCAGGAAACACTGGGAGCAACGTTCTGGGCACAAATGCACAGCAGCAGCAGAGAGGAGTGGTGTAGTTCAAAGATATTTATTTACATTTGGGATAAGGCAAACTCACAAGTTAGGTGAAGGGCAGGTATCAAAACCAGGCATCAGTCCAATGAGCTAGCACATCCAGGCGGGCGAGGCAAAGCCAAGAATCCAAGAACAGTCTAATGTCCAGAAACCAGACATCAAATTAACATGTTACACTAGGGTAACCCAAGACTCACATGAAGTGGATAGAAACATGGGCAACCACAACATGCACAATCCGACAAAGAAGGAAGGGAGCGCATGGAGGCCTAATCACAAAGGAGGGGAGCACAGGGAGGGAACGAAAAGCACCACAAGACACAAGGAAGAACAGAACCTATAAAAATAATAAAGGTAACAGTAGTAATTTTCCACACCAGTTGCCATAGTCAAATGTATGCCTGGTTCCAGAGCGGACGATGTGGAATCAAATTTAAAGCTGCTGGCACAGAGTAAGCATAGATACAGTAAGATTATAATTCATGTCATTAAAGTTAATGTTGAGTCGGTGTGTGCTTTTGCCAAAACACTGTCGGACTCCATAGTTTTCTCTGGTCTCCTGCCTAATCTGACTAGTGACGACATGTCTAGCCGCATGTCGTCATTCAACCGCTGACTGTCGAGGTGGTGTCCTCCAAATGACGTGGGCTTCATTGATCATTGGCAAACTTTCTGGGGGAGACCTGGTCTAATTAGGAGAGACGGCATCCATCCTACTTGGGAAGTAGCTGCTCTCATTTATAGAAATATGGCCAGATTTATTAGTTAGACAAATTGACAAATCAGAGTTGAGGCCAGGAAGCAGAGTTGCAGTCTTACAGGCTTCTCTGCGCTTCCTTTAGAGTCATCCACTTACAACCCCATAGAGACTGTGTCTGTCCCCCGTCCACATAAATTCACTAAATTCACTAAATCAAATAACAAGGGTTCACACAGGACGTTAATAAAAATCAACACCAATAATGAGGCAGTTTACAAAGTAAACAGACTTAAATGTGGACTCTTGAATATCAGATCTCTATCATCTAAAGGTGTATTAATAAATTATCTTATATCAGATAATAATATTGATGTATTCTGCCTTACTGAAACTTGCCTGTGCCAAGATGAATATGTAAGTCTTAATGAATCCACTCCTTCCAGTCACATTAACACACACATTCCCAGAAACACTGGCAGAGGTGGTGGAGTTGCAGTCATTTTAAATTCTGCCCTATTAATGAACCCGAAGACCAAACAAAATTTAGTTCATTTGAAAATCTCATTCTTAGCATTTCCGATCCAACCATGAAAATTCCAACTATGTTTGTTATAGTTTATTGAGCACCTGGACCCTACACTGAATTTTTATCTGAATTTTCAGAGTTTCTCTCAGCTCTGGTCCTTAAAACAGATAAAGTTATTATTGTAGGTGACTTCAATATCCATGTAGATGTTAAAAAACAACAGCCTTGGAACTGCATTTCTGTCACAATTAGATTCATTTGGCTTCTGTCAGTATAGACCAATATCCAACCTCCCCTTTCTTTCAAAGATCTAGAGAAATCAGTAGGTAAACAACTATGTGTCTCTCTTCAGGATAATATTCTATTTAAGGACTTCCAGTCAGATTTTAGAAAGAATCACAGCACAGAAACAGTTGTGGTAAAAGTTCCAAATGACTTTGTCACTGCATGTGATGAGGGACTTATTTCAGTACTAGTCGTATGAGATCTTACTGCGGCTTTTGACACTATTGATCATCACATCCTACTACAGAGGATGGAACACCAAATTGGCATTAAAGGATCTGCTTTAAGATAGTTTAAGTCCTACATGTCTTATCTACCTCTTTCCCGGAGTCTTTGTGCTTTATCGTCCTGCAGGTTTTCTAGGTCACGGTGGGAGCTGCTGCTGTGGTCCTGCCTGATGCCTACTGCTCAAATTAGCACAGGAGATCCTGTGACTTGGATCTTAGGCTGGATTGCCCAGTTTAGCCCGTGGACTACAATGACTTCTGGACCAACATACTATATCTGGATTTATAGACTCATATGAACTCAAACATTCATAGCAAACTGTTATTGTTTTGTTGTGTTCTGTACAAGTGACATCTATAGTCACATCTTAGTAAGAAGGATCCCTCCTCTGTGTTTCTGCCTGAGGTTTTGTTATTCTCCCTGTTTCGGGTTTTTTTAAGTAATTCCTCACCCGGTTCGAGGGTCTAAGGGCAGAGGATGTCACATCTGTACAGTTTGTCAAAGCCCAGTGAGATAATGTCTAAATTGTGATTTTGGGTTATACAAATAAAATTTGATTTGATTTGATTTCATAATGAACTCAGTTAACAAATAGTGAACTCCAGAAATTGGGCAAAAGACTCTAAAGACAAACTCTGCAAACACAGGGACCATCAGTCATGTTACTGTCAAGTGACGAATAAGCGGTAGAAAATGGATGACACTTAGATGTGCAACCCGACTTTGCCTTAAGGTTCTGTACTACAATTGCGCTTAATTTAAATGAGTGGCCATGGGTTTTGTGCTTTATACTTTTTTTGACAGCGAGTGTAGCAAGTACATATACACTCAAGGTTATTGAACCTTGATTGCAAATTAGATTCATTGGCAAAATTTCTCCAAATTCATCACAAAATGCAACTATTGTTGATTACTGCAGTCTCAAAATTCTGAATAGAATCCTTCATAGAAGCCCACATTTGCAGGTCAGGTGTTGCCTAAAGCGCAACTTATCAAGGTCATTGATTGCATTGGGTTTGCTTGAGAGAGAAGACATCAGTACCTGGACTGGCGAGAAGTGTGGGGATGGAGATGTCGAAACATGGCTGAGTCATGTTCAGGTGACTTTGTCAGTACCCGTAGGTAGATTTGTTGCACAGTAAATTAAGAGGAGGGCATCCGCAACGACAATCAGACAAGTAAAAAAAAACTGACAGGAGACTCGCACGTCACAGACACTGCGGACCAGGTACTCCACAGGTTAATTCAAGTCAGGAATCAGAACACAAAAAAAAAAAAAAACAAAAACAAAATACAGGCAGAAATTTTCCACAGGCTGAAGGTTGCGAGGACTTACTGAGGTAGAACAAAGCTGCTCCTGCAGTGCTTTGTTCTACACCTCAGGACTGTAAACCTTCAGCCAACAGGGAAAGGCTGAGACTCACAAGACAAAGGATGGACTTTATTATTGAAAATGTAGCTGCTGTAGTTGTCAGTGGCTCCAATATGCTCAAAAGCCACAGAAGTTTGTTTGTGTTGTCTATTCTGTTGATTGATGGAAAAAAAAAAAAACTGGAAATTCTCTGGCCCATGGATCAAGCGTACACTTAAAAGAAAACCCTCCCTACAGTGGAGCATGGCAGTAGCTTGGATGCTCTGCACCCGCTTTCTTCCTCTGGCAATGGAAACCTGCTGCAAATGCAAGCCAAGAGGGATTTAATTAAGCATCAGGGAATCTGAGAAGAAATTGCCATCATGGGTGTTACTGGACCTTCCAACAAGACAAATGATCCCAAGCATACCTCAAATGCTTGGGATCAGAGGAAAACATGAACATTCTAGAGTGGCCAGATTTGAAGAAAATGGTTGCAGCAAACATACCCAAGAATATAAACGATCTGGTGTGACGTACAGAGTCTGGACCCACAAGCGGACACAGGAAACTCAGGGGTCAAAGTACAAAATAAAGATTTATTAACAGAAACAAGAATCAAAACCGAACTGAGTAGCAACGAAGACCAGGGAAGGACACGGCTGTGGTGGCTGAGCTCTCCAGTCCCGGCAGGGCTGGAACAACAAAACAATGGTTAACAAAAGGCGCAGGAAACTCCAGGAAGGCGCGAAGGCGTAAGTACAAACAAAAGATCGCTAGGAAGGCTGAGCAAAGTATTGAACAGAAAATGTCTAGGAACACTAGGAACCACAGGATCAAAGTAGCAACAAAAAAGTCACGAGAGCAGAACTAGGAGACTCGGACGAGAAAAACATGGGAACAGAGAGTTCAAAAGGTATCAGGATGTAGGTAGCTGTCTAGGTTTACCTTGCTGGGGACAAGACGTTCTGGCGACGAGCAGATCAGGATCTGTGTCTTAAATACCACTGATGAGGACTCATCAGCTGCAGGTAATCAGCTCTGCACACCTGAGCCACCTGGAGGCCATTGCCATCAGAAATACGATAAAATTCCTCAGAGGCACTGTTAGAAGCTGGTGTTGGCTATGTAAGTTTGCAGCAGATCATAAGAGCAACATTTCGCTCTATGAAGTGCTGAAGACGCTTCTCAGGAAGAGGTTGAATAATTTTGAGACTCCAGTAGTCATTGAAAATGGCATTTTACGTGGAATGTATTCCACATATTTTTACTTCAGCCTCCTCAAAAATAGCACTAAGCTCTGTAGTCCACAGAGAGTTGTGCAACTCATTCCACTGAAACCCTTTTATTTAAGCCTGTCTTCGGACATGTTGCCTAATAATTCCACCATTTTATCATTTCACATTTTTGCCCTATTGACTTAGGAGTCCCTTTAACAGCCATAGAAGCAAATTCCTGAGTGTGCAGCTCTGAGATTGCTATTTCAAATTCGTGAGATCCGACATGTACCATTTTTAATTTAGTAATGCGTCATGCAGAGACATAGATATTCCAGTTTTTAGTCCCTATAGTCAAGGAGTCAAGTTTTTAATTTCCCATAGTGCTAATTAAATGCCATCTTTATCAGAATGACGGATCATATGAACACATAGATCTCTAGCTAATAATGGAATTTTTTTTGTGAGATTATTTAAGTGATGACTCTAATTAATCTGCTTTTGAGCTAAACCTGTAAAAAAGTATTCCAAGATACAACAGCCTCTTCAAACGTAATTTGTTTACATGGTTAGAATTCTCTATTACTGACTTCATTGTCGCTGTCATTTTGTCCCCCTGTTTTAATATTCATGAATATTAGAAGCACCGCTCATTATAACATATATGTGAATTAAGACTTTGACAGTATCAAAAGAACTCTGGTACCAGTTATGAGGTGTATCGGGAAAAAAATGTTGCATGTACAGGGTGTAATGTTTTGGTTTTTTCACTCGGTTCTCTCTGGACTATTTAGTCCTCAAACATTCACTGCACTATTCCCCATATGTTGTCTCATACATCTGTTTTAAAGGGCTTTAGCATTCCGAGGACAAACAGTTCACCACAATCCCTTCACCCATCCCTGCCCTGAACCAATTCTCTTTTCCTGCCACTGACATTTTCCATCTCCTTTCATCCATCCTGACGATGCTCTCTCGCTCCACTCCCTTAATATTGCGTGGTACAGCCAAGGTCACAGAGTGGCACTTGATGAATTTCCTTTAAAGTTTCCCACCAGCTGAAGTGCAACAGAGCCTATGCAGTGAACTGCATTTTGAATGGTTTTTATATGTCATCTCCAGCAGGAAAGATCAATTTTTCTCTAATTGTCTCCCTTTTTGTCCTTGTCTGTATTAGCTGTATATTCTGTATTTATATCCGCTCTGTTTATCGGCTGCTACATTAAAAAAACTAATTGAATTCAGAGGCAGTGAGTAAATGACACTACTGGGACTTGTGCTGATCCAGCACATAATAGACTGAGTAAATATATATAAAAATATTGCTTTTTTTATACATTTCTTTCTTTAACATTTTTTACTTGTAGTAAGACTGAAATTTGGTCCACGAAAGCAAAGTTACTTCCAACAGAATTCCAGACACTAAGGAGGTAGAAACATGTTGATTATATCTTTCATCAGGAGAACAGCTGACAATAAAGTTTCATAAGAAATCAAAGAAGTGCATTAATCACGTCAGATGTTTGGAACCAGAAGGCAGATTTTGTTTTGTTATGATTAACCTGTGAAAATATGCCCATATGGAGTGGGAAAACACTTGTCTGGATTAGCAAGTAATGTTTCTCTACTTTCAGTGGGGAAGTTATGCAGTAAAATGAAAACGAAGAGACAGAAGTAAAGGAAAGGTTTATATATGGACTTTTTAGTATGTAGGCTGAACATTCTCACTTTGTATAAAAACAATTCATCACTTCATTTGAAAAGTATTTGATTATGCGATATTGTCTGTGCCGTGGCTTCCAGCTGTAGCTCATAAGCAGCATATAAAAAAAAGTCTAATTATTTGTGTGTTTGTGTTTGTTTTGGTTAATTGTGTTGATTTTTTTGTCTTTTAGGCTACATGCTGTCATTGTTATGCATTACCCAACCATCAGCATCCAGCCATCCGTGTACACAGGTTCAGTTTCTTTGGAAAAGCGATGACTGGATACATTTTAAAAAGTGTGTAGATTCACACAAGTTGACAGCTTTGAAATAGTGCTATAAATACAGGAAGCATTTTTTGTGCATGTGTGTGGCACTTTGGGCCATAAGAGTGTCCACAAGTGATTTTGGCACCAGGATACCCAAAATCGATAGTTGTATCAACTGATCCGCGGCCGTATGTGCTGGACACTTGGGTGGAGAAAGAAGCAGAGCTGTCAACTGATCACCACCTAGTGGTGAGATGGATCAGATGGTGGGGGAAGATGCCAGATAGACCCGGCAAGCGTATAGTGAGGGTCTGCTGGGAACATCTTGCTGAGGACCCTGAATGATCTTCAACTTCTACCTCTGGCAGATCTTCAGCTGCATCCTGGTGTTGGTAGGAGACATGGAATACAAGTGAGCCATGTTCTGTGCCGCCATTGCCGAGGTGACTCTTGGAAGCTGTGGTAGCATGGTTGCTGGTGTTAGTCGTGGTGGTAACCCCAGAACTCATTGGTGGATGCCGCAGGTGAAGGGGGCTGTCGAGCTGGAGAAGGAGACCTGGGTGTGAAAGGAGCTTAGTTAGGCCATGGAGAAAGACTTTCAGTTGGTGCCAAAGAAGTTCTGGCATATTATCCAGCGGCTCAGGAAGGGAAAGCAGCACACTGTCCACACTGTCTACAGCCCAAGTGGGGAGCTGCTGAACTCAACTGAATGTATAGTCGGCCGATGAGAGGGATATTTTGAGGATCTCCTTAATTCCACCATTTTGTTGAAGAAGCAGAGCCGGAGGACTCGGAGGTGGGCTCTCTTATCACTGGGGTCGAGGTCACTGAGGCTTTTACAGAACTCCGGAGTGGCTGCGCCCCAGTGGTGAATGAAATTTGCCCAGAGTTCCTCAAGCCTCTGGCTGGATGTTGTAGGGCTGTCCTAGCTGACAAGTCTCTGCAATATTATATAGACATTTAGAGTGGCAGAGTGGAGTGGTGGTTCCCCTTTTTGAAAAGGGGGAGCAGAGGGTGTGTTCCAGCTACAAGGGGATCACACTCCTCCGCCTCCCTGGGAAGGTTTACTCCAGGGTGCTGGAGAATAGAGTCTGGCTGTTAGTGGAACCTTGGATACAAGACGAACAATGCAGTTTTCGCCCTGGCCTTGGAACGCCAGACCAGCTCTATACCTATACTAAGGGACTGGAAGGGGCATGGAAGTTTGCCCAACGGGTCTACGTGTGCTTCGTGGCTCTGGAGAGGGCTTAAGACCATGTCCCTCGAGGTGTCCTGCTGGGGTGCTCTGATAGTCTGGGGTAGATGGGTGTTGTTTTGGACTAATCAATATCTGTATTGTCAAAGCTAAAGCATGGTTCATACTGCCACCTGTAAGTCACTCACTGATAGGGTTGGGCTCCACCGGGGCTGCCCTTTGTCATCGGTTCTGTTCATAACTTTCATGGACAGAATTTCTAATTTTTAGGCACAGCCAAGTGGTGGAAGAAGTCAGGTTCGGTGGCATCAGGATTCTGTCTCTGCTTTTTGCAGATGACATGATAATGTTGGCTTCATTGAACAGCGACCTCCAATTCACACTGGGATGGTTTGCAGCCGAGTCTGAAGCAGCAGGGATGAGGATCAGCACCTCTAAATACGAGGCCACGGTTCTCAGCTTGAAAACCATGGATTGCCAACTCATGTCTTGTTCGAGAGCCTTGGTGTCCCCCCACAGAAGTTAGTGGGAGTGGCTGGGGAGAGTGTCTGGGTCTTCCTGCTCAGACTGCTGCCCCCATACAACCTAGATAAAGGGGAGCAGACAAGATGAGACCAATCAGACTGACCTGCTGGAATTTGTAGAAGCCTTATGGAGTTTTGTGAGTTTGTTCCTGACTTGCATTAAGTCTTCTTGAAGAGGTCTGCAGTGGGACTAAATAATGTGTACTCACTCTCTCTTGGTTTAGCTGTTAAAGTTGACGATACTGTCTCTGATCGTTGCAAAAAAAAAGGAACAAGCAGATTCCCATAAGTAGTGAGTGTGTTTGCAAACAGAAATCTGTAACCAAAGTATTCTTTGACATTAACAGTCTAGAGAAGAGGTAATTTATTCAAGTAACGTAGTTAGATGAAATTTTAAAGGTGTCCGTGCTTTATTTGAAACCTCCTGTTCTTGGTTATTTTATCCTGTCACTCCAGTTCACTTTTGAGTCAAATATTGAGCTTCTCCATTATTTATTTGGGAACAAAAGCCACCACTTACTCTGGGGATTTTTAATGCATCAGGGGCCAATGATAGCAAAATTTTAAAACAGGTAAATTTACTACTTGCCAATCAGATTCAAGAACATTGATTCCAATAATTAGAGAATGCTAAATATTGAATCCAAGGTGGATAAAACCTAATTACTTGACATGCATGCATGTAAATTTAGGATAAATGTTTACTTTTTATATACCTCACTTGCCAGGAAATGACTTTACTTATTCTTTTCTTATCAGATAGTTTACGACTTTGACTCAATTATTGTACTGTATCACTTGAAAACTTTTGGCAGTTTAACACA
>KV751353.1:76125-98192 GCA_001698575.1 Mola mola
GGGAGCCGTCGTCCGGGGACCGCGTGGAGACCAGGCGATGCGTCTTGGACCGGATTCTAAAAGCAGCCAGAGTCGCAGTCGACACCTCTGGGACACGCCAAACATGCCAGTTCCTGGCGTCTCCGCCGGTGCCCAAACACTCGATCAGGGAACTCCCTCGACGTGCCCGGGCTCTTTCCTCCGCTGAGCGCGCACCCCCCCCCCCGGGCGTCCACGAACATGCCTGAGGCTCTGCATGCCCCCAAAATCCTCTACATCTGGATGGAGGTGGCGATCGCCGTGTCGTCGGTCATCGGGAACGTGATGGTGGTCCTGGCCGTGCGCATCAACCGCTCCCTGAGGGACACCACGTTTTGTTTCATCGTCTCCCTGGCCTTGGCTGACATTGCGGTCGGGGCTCTCGTCATCCCCCTCGCCATAACCATCAGCATCGGACTCCAGACGCACTTCTATAGTTGCCTGCTGGTCGCCTGCACGGTGCTCGTCCTCACGCAAAGTTCCATCCTGGCGCTGCTGGCCATCGCCATCGACCGCTATCTGAGGGTCAAAATACCCATGAGGTAGGAAGAGAGGTGATTCCTTCCAGCTTTCTGCGTCTGCACGGCTCTTGCTGTGTCACGATCGGCTCTTATTGAAGTTCAGGGCAGACATGTATGCAATATGTTGCCTTCCTCTTTCTAATTTAGTTCATAGCTGCATCAGTCTGCTTTGACAGGTCTGTGATAGACTACCTGGGAGTTACAGTGTGTCGGTGACTGAAGGATTGTCACTTCAAAAGGAATTCTTTTAACAGAGGATCTTAACAGCCACGTTTTCAGAATAAAAATAAAGTGTCTGAATCTGCTAGTAATTTAAACCGATTGTTTGAATATGGTGTCATTCGTGATTGATTGATTCATTCAGACTCTGAAGTCCAACATTTTAAAAAAGAATAAAACAAATAATGTGTTAACCATCACAAAAGATCTAACGAACATTTTTTTTTTTTTTTACATCTCAGATGATGGAAACAAACTAATATTTGACTTTTTTTACTTGAAAAAATAGTTGACTCAAGCTGGCTGCTAATTTTCTAAATCATCAAGGTCATTGAATGGTTAATTTTGGGAGATGGAGTTGGAGATATTTGCTTCAGGGATAAATCCCACAAGGCTCCATTTGGTGCCTTTTAAAGCCGTCTAATTGCACCTGCGCAGCAGAAGCTTCCAGTACCACAAATCACACATGCTGCACCTCTTTCGTTATACCTTCCCAGAACTGGTTTGCTAATAACTTACTGGAAGGTTTCCTCTCCGGGGAAACAGTTGATTTTTTTTCCTCCTCCTTTGCCGCCCTCTTCATTTTAGTGAAAACCCACACTTGTTCTTTCAGTTGGCCCATTTAACAATGAGGCTGATGAGTCTGGCAGAGAATGCATGATTGGTCATTGGGGCTCATGGCGGCTGCGTGGCAGATTGTATCATTTTTCAAACTGGCAACCAATACACACACAGAAACACTGACGCAGGTCACAGTGACACCATATGCCGGAACAATAAAAATACATCATGTGGTATTACCGCAGCATTAGAGGCTGAACTGTTGTTTATCACCGTGCTGCAGTGTTTCTCACTCATTTTCATCTCATAGTGCTGAACTCGCACTGGATGTAGCGAGGGACAATACAAAGCAATGGACAGGAAATGTCTCAATTAATATAAATTATTGCCATAATTATAAGTTTCACATTCCATAACAGGCAAAGCATCATTTCTGTTCAGCATCAACAGCTAAAAGAAAAACAAATCCAGATGTTTTTCCCAAAATAAGAACAAAGAGAATCCCTTAGAATTTAGAGGAAGAAATGTCCTCCATCTCAATGCTGGTTGATGTCGCATAGAAAGTCAGAATGTGAGACACGGTTTTTCACAGAAATGGTTTAATCACCTCTTTTGTCCGACTTAGTGCTAACACTTGTGGAATAGAGTCTGACAGAGAAATGGCTGTCGCAGCGTGACTTATCCTTCATGTTTGTCTGAACGGTAACTAATTATTAATTACCTATTAACTAAGTAACTAATTACCGTTACTAACGGTAACGGTAACGGCATCTCTCAACACAGCTATGTGAGAATGTCAGGGCTAGTGACATCCTAGGAGGATAGCTAAGATTTCTGGAGTGTTTCTTCAGAAAACCACCCCCAGTTCGGCCCGTTGAAGCAGCAGGGAGGTCTGTTTTTGATATTCCTGATATTGCAGCAGGGATTTTTCAGACAATCACGATTAAAGAGGCAGATCATCTGCTGCTTTCCCACATAGAGCTCAAAGAAATTGAATGAATTCTGGAAAGATTTGTATAATAATTCAATCCAATATGGCACTACAAGCTCTATTTTCACAGCAGGCCCTTTTAAAAGAAGAAATTCCACACTGCCCTTCACAAAAGAAATGTTTTAACACTACTCTGCTTTAACAAATGCCAAACTTCACAGATTGGACCAGCTAAGCAAGTGTGTTGACTTTTTAGGTACTTTTGCCAATTTTTTACTGACTTTACAAGATTTTAATGTAAAAACATTTACAAAATTGTACCAATTTTAGATGGCAACCAATAAAGCATATTGATCAGTAAGGAAAGCCCTTGCAGACTGAAATGGATTGAAATTCTTTTTTGCAACGGTATTCCAGTCCAATGATTTATTTTTCATTTTTCGCATCACTCTGTCTCCACATTGGTTGCTATAGTTACAAGCGGCTGGTGACCCCTCGGCGAGCCAGCACGGCTGTGCTGCTCTGCTGGCTGGTGTCCATTATTGTGGGCCTCACGCCCATGCTGGGCTGGAACAACCTGCAGAGTCTTCGTGACAACGGCTCCATGATCACCGAGGACCTCCTGGTGACTTGCGAGTTTGAGACGATCATCAGCATGGACTACATGGTCTACTTCAACTTCTTCGGCTGGGTGCTGCCCCCTCTGCTCCTCATGCTGGCCATCTACGTCGAGATCTTCTACATGATCCACAAGCAGCTCAACAAGAAGGTGAGTGCGTCCTCTTCTGTTCTGGGACAAATCGGCCCTTTGTGTTACCTCTGCCAGGTAGGTTATATTTAACCTTCAGTTCGTTTGTTTTTTTGTGGGGTTTTTTTTTAGCAATTTTATGCAAGAACTAATGAATGGATGTACATGAAAATTTTACCAGAGGTGGGTCTTCTCAACCCAACTTAAACCCCATTCATTTTGAGAGGCGACCTGAATAAGGATTATCTCAGGGTCAGTGCTTTTAACATTGTCTCGAATCGGCCTGTGATCGTCACTGGTGAGCAAATTACACATGACAGTGTGTGTTGGAAGATGAAATGATATATTATGATTAAATCCAGTTTGCCGACATCATGTTGCCTCTGATGAAAATCCTAGTTTTGACCTTGTTTGCATGTCTAAAGGGCGTTTGTTTATGCACTATGACACACGTCCTGACTGAAATGGCTGACGATTCCTGCCCTCCTGAAATCCGCCAGTTTCCAGAACACTATTTCTGAAAGTCTTCTTACACAGAAAACCGAATTGACCAATCCAGACAACTTGCGGTGGTGGGGCTTAACGTTGCAGAAACAAAACTTACCATTCTGACGCATCAATTTGTAGGTGATCGTGTACAAATATCTCCTCCTCTGCTTCCTGGGAATCCATTGTAGGTACCAGATATGCTCGGCCTACCTTAGCTCAGGGCCCCGCGCTCACAGATGACATTACGTTGTATGCCAGGAAGAGATGTTTAGCCACCCGAAGATAAAAACTGCCCATAGCTGCTACTCATTAACAGAAACTAATTTTTCCTCTTATTTCCTTAATTTGTACAAGTAAATTCATAAAATCTGTTGACGGTTGTAAAAGCTTCACTCATCTGGTTTCAATAAAGTACTAATAGATTGCAGGGTGTCCATATTTTCAAGTAGACACTTCACGTCAGACAATTGTCACCAACTAGTTAATTAATTGCCACAATTCATGAAATTGACGACTGGGTTTAACGGAGTGGATGCAACACAGGGCTGTATCACACAAACTTTCAGAATTCAGGTCCTTTCCTGGTGCTGTTTGGTTATCATAGTAATTTGTGTAGGGACCTGAATTTGAAAAGAACCACTGAAGATGAGCAGTCCTTGGGTCAGTATTCCTTTCCTAACACAACCCTAATTACGGTGTGTGTTTCCACTGGGGACCTGGAGGGTAGGAGAGAATGACCAGACAGCCAGCCATGTAAGTAGCCTGACATCATAGAAACGCGACAGTGTGTCCATGTAATAAAGTCGCTGAAGAAACGGGAACAACAAACAAAGGAAACAATGGAGGACATCCTGCATTTCCTGCTGTCTCTCGTCAGCGTGTGGCTGTTTATCACACAAAGTAGACAGGCTCTGTTTGAGAAAATGCTGCACGCTGCAAAGAGAAAGACGTCACAGTAATGTGACGATTCTGTTGACCAGCAGACTGCAGTGGGTCTAGTCCTGGTTTTATGGTCCAGGATAGGGTGACAAAACTGGCACGGTGCGGGCTGCTCTGGCTGCAGAGGCAGGCCAATGTGGTAAGTTGATATGTGTATAACTGTACAAACATAGATGATATGAGAGCTCCCCAAAAGTGAATCATCTCAATTGCCCTCAGTTGCCTCATTTTTGTACAATGAGAGGAACTCCATCTTTATTTTTGTCAATGACCCAACCCAAGTCAAATATATGAGCTGATGATTTTATTCTTCACACCTTTGCAGGTTTCAGCGAGCCACACGGACCCCAGCCGCTACTTTGGCAAGGAGCTCAAGCTCGCCAAGTCGCTTGCCCTCGTTCTTTTCCTGTTCGCACTCAGCTGGCTCCCTCTTCATATCCTGAACTGTATCACCCTCTTCTGCCCTGCCTGCGAAAAGCCAAAGTCTTTGATTTACATAGCCATCATCCTATCCCACGGGAACTCTGCTGTCAACCCCATAATTTACGCTTTCCGCATCAAGAGATTCCGCACTGCTTTCCGGAAAATCTGGAAACTGTACGTGCTTTGTCAGGATCCGGCCGCTCGGCTTCCTCAGAGAGGGAGCCGGCGAGGACAGAGTAACGAGAGGAGGCTGAGGCAGCACGATGACGACGACGACGATGTGTGACGTTTGGCGACTAATTGGATTGTAGCCGTTAAGTGTCTCGCTGCTGGTTCACGGGATGGAAAAGACTCTCCCTTTATTTTCATGCTCAGGGGATTACTGGTAAAAAACAGCTTAAATGGCACAGAGGGATGAAAGGGAGGGGAGAAGTCTCATTGTGGACTGACTGATTTCCTCCAATGCGTCACAAATGTAAGAGGACAGGATCCTAAATCACGCTTTGACTTTTATGAGACTGTTTTTCTCTAGTGGTCGGCAAAATGATGATGTCCCATGGGATAAGGGGCTTCTCGTCAGTTTCAATACCTACATACACAACCTGTCGAACTTGAATCAGTAAGTGTATATGTGTAGCACACAGAGCAAGACAGGAGGGAACTAAACCTGCTGGCCTTTATTTCATGCGAATGATCTCAATAACAAGTGTAGTACGTTCTGCAGTGACATGCTCCCTTCTGTGGCTTTAAGCGCCAAAAGACATTAGACATCCTTTACATTTTATGTATTGTGAGTCCGACCAACAAGTGGCGGGTCGCAGGAATAATGTCCTTGACAGATACGGCATGCGATCCCTGTGAAGGCTTTTTAACACTTCTGAAACCATTTAACTGACATCAAACATGGAGCCACCTATAATAACCATATAACGGTGGCTACATCGATGACCCGCAAGCTCAAGAGTTTTTGAGCTCCTCCATCCGATAAACATTGCCATCCTATAGCGTACCTCTCTACATGCGTCCCCAGTCCCTTTCCTCCACGGCAGCACCCGTGTAGAATCATTCCATCCTCCATGTGTTATGCAGTGCTGAGATGTAATGACTCGTGTTGACATGGGACTGCTGACACTTACATGTACTGTATGTAACTAATATACAATTGGAGGCTACTTTATAGAACTCACCTCACTGTGCAAACAGCTGTTTATTGCTGGCCCGTCCTCTTACAGCTGTGGATTGAGTGAGCAGATTTCAAAATCCGTCCTCTTGAGTATTTCATTTCTTTCATGCGCAGACATAAATAGAGATAGGAAAGTAAGCCAGAAGTGTAACAGCATATGGTTAGCCCTGATTTAAATGCATAAAGCTGCATGTGCGTTATCAGACGGGAGCATCAAAATCTTCCCCAAGGCTAAATCCTTCAGCGGCGGGAGGCCGTTTTTTTGTGCGCTCACATCGATCTTCTGTCTCTCGGCAGACGGCGGGCTCGTGCACGAGTGAGTTAGTTGTGAGTTTGAGGGGGTGGGGGGGCGGACCGACTGCAAGGATTCTTCTGTTCACAAGAGAAGCAGAAGGAGGGAAGGCATCTGAGGAACTCATGAGTTTACTCCTCAGTGGAGGTCTGAGTCGAGGCCACCCAGATGCTTTCCCCCTCACGGGAGACCTGAAATGTGACCCCGCTGTGAGACGTCATGTGACACACACATGCGCTACATATGCCTTCATGTGCGCTCACTGTTTCCAGTGCTGCGTGTGCTTTCTCACTTTGTGCTCGTGTAAAATGTTTTTGCGTTTAGAGGTACATTTCTTCACAATATATACAGGATATTATAGCAAGTTAGTTGAAATTAATCAGAACATTTAAACTGATACAATATGTTATCTAACAGGTTTTTATTTTTATTTTCTTTTATGGCAATGAAACATGGTTTGTGCAATATTCTTGGGTGTGCATTAACAATGTCGAAGGAAAATGCAGAGTTTAGGTAGTGTTCATGTAATAATCAGAATCAAGTGCTGGAGGTGAAGTGTGCTAACATGATGAGCTGTTTTTGTAGGTCATTAACTATATAGGAATAATTTCATAAATAGGTCAGCAAATCAAGTCAAAACACAGAAAATGGATACTTAACCTCAGTTCACTGCGTGAAATGAGTCAATGTGGCCAGAAAATAGGCTTTTGTGTAAAATGCAGGAGAGAGAATAAAGTTTTTATGATTGATGTTGTCTGGAAAGAATTTGTGTTCGATAGTTTTGATATTCAACAGCTGGAGCCTGGAACAATGCTTTGTCATTTCTGAAATACACACAATTAAAAACATAAAGAGCCTAAATTAAAGGTTTGTCAAAGTAAAAGACGTACAAACACATAAAAATATTTTGATTAGTTTGTCATTAAGGAGATGTCCATGTACCAGCGAATAATTCATTATTTATAATCCATAACATATAAATTACTTCCTCCACTGTAGGAAAGTGTAACAAGAAAAATGTTTGGGAACAATAAAGGTGCATAAAATCTTTGATAACATCAAGGTCATCAAAGTTCTGGTTAGAACCATTTTTGGAGTTTCGGGGGGATAATTATGTTTATATACCATGTGTTTGTTTACTAAATGATGCCCTATGCGTATTACATTTTTAAATGGAAATGTGTGTTTCAAGGCATAAAAAGTGTTGGTTACAAACATCCACCTTATAAAAATGGCACTTCAGCTCGTTTTGAGGTTCTTTGGCCTGTAAAGTATTTGTTGTGGATCTGCCTCAAAGCTGGTTTCATTCGAGGAGGCTTCAGAGTCCTTGTGCACACTGCCAAACAGCTGCTCAGAGTGTTGTTAGTGTGCAAACAACTTAACTTCAGGAGTTCCTGTGAAAATCTGCTAGGCTGTGAATGCAAAGGCAGTGTTACTTCAAATCGAAAACCAAGAAGCACATTTATCTAACATCAAATTTACTGCTGTTTGAAGAAGGTATTAGTGTGTTTTGTCAAGAGTGTCTCACGTTTACATTCAGCCTTTCAGCTTCCTCACAGAGGTGAAAATCTACAGTCAGGTGATTTTACATCCCTGTGTCAGCTGCAGCCACAGAGCTGCAAGGTCTGTACTAACGACAACAGAGACCCAGAAAAAAAACCAAACTAGTTTTTACATGTTAAATTTGGTTTGGGCCAGTTTGGTTTTTCTTTCGGCCCTGACACACGCAGACCACCAATGCACAGGATGCATAGCTGGTTGCAGAATATGGGTGGAATGTTTCGCACAGCCCTCTAGCGACAAAGCAGTCAGTGCTGCACTCTGCTGGTTAGATCCCCAGTGGAACAGCAGACCAGGTGAGGCTCACATCAGGTCTTATTCGCCAGTTTTCAGCACAGACACCCGGAAAATCACTACAATCATTACCCCAGCTAAAGTCGTGTCTATTTTTCTGCAGCATAACATGAGAGAAACCAGTTATTGAAGTAAATTAGTAAATTATGTAACCACCTCTAAGAGCCTAAACAAATTAATAATGCACAAATGAATTTAAAAGATTCATATTTTTATTGAAAAAATTTCCCAGAATTACAAAGGGGCATTCATCAAATCTGGTTTTCATTCCATCCTTCAACATAAAAACACTTTTTAAGAAACATTTTACGTCTGGAGTTATTTCTTTCAATTGAATGTAAACATTTTTAGTACAGTATAAAAAAATGTATACATACCTATAACTGATTAAGTCACTCAGAATTGAAACTAGTAATTGTGAAAGGATAAAAAGGAATAAAAATACACCCGTATGTTCTTTGGAATGACAAATGAAAAACATATTTAAGTACTTGAAATCACAGTTTGGCTGAGCTCTTAAAGTGACACTTGCTGATCAAATACGCTCAGCTCAGACGGTCAGGGGTGCCAAATGTAAACAAGTAGCATTGACAGGTTCACAGTTTTAGCCTTTTAAGTACTTAGGGTCAACTTTTCAGAGCAACGGGGAGTTTGGTAAAAAGGTGAAGAAGCGAGTGCAGGCAGGGTGGAGTGAGTGGAGACAAATGTCCGGAGTGATCTGTGACAAAAGAGTAGCAGCAAAAGTGAAAGGAAAGATTTACAAGAGGGTAGTGAGACCAGCGATGTTGTTTGGTTGAGATGTTGAGATTCTCTTTGGGAGTGACGAGGATGGACAGGATTAGGAACGAGCACATCAGAGGGACAACACAGGTTGGAAGTTTTGGAGACAAAGTTAGAGAGGCCAGATTGAAATTGTTTGAACATGTGCAAAGGAAGGACAGTGGATATATTGGTAGAAGGATGTTCAAGATGGAGCAACCAGGCAGGAGGCAAAGAGGAAGCTAGTTGGTGTGACGAAAGAAGAAGCTGAAATCCCTAAATCCCATTGCCTTTTCTTGCTTTGTAATAACATTTAATTCATGTTATTTATCAACTAGTGCATGAGTCACAGTCAGTGAGAAGTGAAACTATTTATCTCAGTTGCAACTGCAATTCATTTAATCAGCTTTGATAAACAGCCCTTAAACTCATGACTGCATTCTCTTGCAAAACTCAAACCTGGGATTGGTGCCAAATCAACATATTCTCATGAACAGGTCCACACACTTTCTATTTCTAATGAACAGGTTTAGTGTACAATCAGATGTCTGCTGCTGTCTGATAACAGAGCAGATAAACTGCAGACTGGTATTGTGTCTCCATAAGTCGTCTGTCTGTCACGCACACTTCATTGAAAAGAGGCGGGTGAGATTCATAGATTCACTTTTTCCTGAAAGAAACCAAACAAAACAGAAAATAACAGTCAAAAACTCAAAATGAAGCTGGACCCATGACTTCAGAAATGTACACAATGAAAAGGCGCAGCACAGATCAATTGTTTTAACTGATTTGTTTTAAACGCGATCGCTCACTGAGCCGTCATAGCAAACTGCATTGCGCAGACAACTCTAAAGCTTTTGTGCTGCATATACTCATGGTCGGTTTTATTCAAGTCTTAACTGGCTCATAAAATGACAAAAACAAGAAAGCACTGCACAGAGCTTTTGCAACACTTCAGTACAGGAATTCAAAACTCTTAAAAAGTCATGATGGCAATCGTTTTAAGTATATGACAAATTCGAAAGAAACCACTGAATTATTGCATCACTCACACGGTCTACTTTTAAGAATGTGTGCTTGTATATATTTCAATTCCTTCCAGGAGAAGGCAGCATTGTGACCTAAAATTCCAGCCCTTCAACCCCGTTCTGAAAATAAAGTTTCATTTATTCAAATAGTTCATGAACTTCCTGTATGGTCTGCCAGTTCTGTTTTTTTTTTTACAGTTCTGTAGCTTGACTACTTCATGAAAAGTGACAGCAGAGTAAATCAAGTTCAGGGCTGTTTAATCCCTAAGAATTTCACTGGTAGTGGATGTTCAGTAATGTTATAAAATGGCAGCTGCATTACATCAGTTAACAACTGTCCAATAAGATATGGTTGTTAAAAACATGCAAAAGAAAACAGTTTGACTTATTAATGATACTATAACAGCAATCAGAACAGCAAAAATGGTCAAAATTTATAAAGTCAAGAAAAACTTTCTTACCCATCCACCTTGTTGAATCACCCACTTGCGTAACTGCCTGTTGAAGAATGTGGTCATGGCGTCTTTGACTTTATATTTCAGATCTGGGGAAGATTTCACGACATAAAGGCCTAAGGCTACCGAAGCCTTGATCAGGTGTATCTCTGAAGTCACTTCAGGACTCTGAAAGACGTGAGCCTGACACAAGTCCCGCACCCCTTGGCAGAACGCCGCGTCTGCAGCCTGTGGGGACAGTGGGACAGTGGTATTGATATTCCACAGCAGGAAAAAACACATGCAGACATCATAGCTGGCATAAAGGTGGATTCCTGGCTACACCTGTAATTTACTAGTCAACCTTCTTTTAAATTTTTTGACACGGAGAAATATATCCTGACTTCACGTCTGTGTCGAAATGTCTCAATTTGTTCTTTTAACAGTTACGTTGTAGTTGATAACATACAAAACTAAGCTGTATTAGAAAACATTCAGAAGTTAAAAATACCTGCAGTTTTTTTTCAGCTAATGATGATCAAATCAAATCAGTCACAGTGTAATGACTTAATTTTTTTCATCTTCAATTTGGAATCTTTTAAGAAATGTATCTAATGAATTCTTAAGAATTCTAGTATTTTTCAAACTAAGTGCTATTTCCTAAGCTTTGAGGGACTACTTTCTGCTCAGTGAAATCCGATATTGTCGGAGATTTGCGTCCAATGACCCAACATACATAACTCGATGGATATTTAGCATTTTCTTTGCGTCAGACTTACTTCTTGCATTGCTGCTTTCTTCAGATCATTCAGTGCAGCTTTAAAAATGGCGTCATCATTCAGGGCATCAGCCACAGTTCTCAGTTTGTCAGCTATCACAACTGGGTCAAAATCATCTGAAATAAATGAACACATAACACATCCCTCTGACATCAGTATTACACATATCTATTTGCTTTTCCCCCTAGGTGTGCTTACAAAGACACCTGTCTGCAGCCTAGATGTAAAATGCCACCTGATTAATTATTTAAAAACAGAAACAATGGACAGAGGAAAACCATCACTATCCCATGTTTAGGCTATTTTATTATGAGGCTGACTTTGGCTTCTGATTGCTCATTCTTTTAACCTCTTACTGTTGTGACTGCATTGTTAGGTTAGGCATTAGATGAAAAGTTACAGAAGACGGAGACCAACATTTGGATTTTTAAAATCTTTAGGAAATTTGAAAAAAAAAAAAAATTAGAATATACTGTATTTTTCTTATGTGTTTTTATATCTGAGCCAATTTTGACCACTTATATTTTGTGAACCACTTGAGCTAGACTATTCAAAGCTGGACTACTTTATCCCAAAAAGACCACAGTCTCTTAAAAATACATTTTCTGATTTGTTCAAGTTTTGAAAATGCAATACAGGAAGATTTCACACATTTTACACATATTGACAACAACATACCAGGTCCAAATGTTTTGGTTTTTTTTAAATTTATTTTTAATGCATGGCAGTTGCAGAGATGACAGATGGAGAGACAGACTGGCAGAATATGAATGAAGAAGTTCACATTCCTCCATTTTGTTCCTTATTATTGTATGCGCAAGGACAGCTTCGGCCAACTTATCCAAATCGGAGATTTAATCTCCCCAGGTCCATACAACAGGCACATAATGCATCCTGGCCAAGTGACAAAATGTCTCGTCACTCAGTAAGTAGACCACCAGGTGAAAGAATGTCCAGCAGTGAAGTGTTGGTGTTGTGAAAACAATGGACACAGGGCCAGAGATTGTCAACGTGAAAGCTCTCTGTGCCTTTTTCAACTGCCCATGTATTATTCCAAAAAGGCAAAATGTGGGAAACAACCCACTACACAGCCAGTAACACTGACCAGGCTGCTCCAAATCCTCTTGCTGCTCCCACTCAGCCTGCGCCTGTTCCACTGCCTGTCGAGCTGCAGACCTCAGACTACCCTGAGACTCAGCCACAAAGCGCCGGTCAGGCCTCCAACAACATGAAGACCCACCAGCTGTGGGGGAACAGCTGGCGCTTGAGTGTCTGCCTGCAGAAGAAAAGGTTGCAGAGGAGCTACAGGCCGACAGACGGAGTGAATCTGGTGAGCTGGTATTGTTCCCGATCAACAGGGAGAGCAGTGATGATGATGATCAGGATGATGATGGTGGCAGTGAGGCAGAAGTCTCGGACCATTACGAGAGAGCTTGTGAGAGCGAGGATCAGAGCACATCTGCTCCGGATGAGCCTCTGCTTAGCAAAAAGGAAGTGCTCTGTCGCTTCGGGTCATCACAGCAGAGAGAAAAGGAGAGACAAAAGCAGCCCCAAGCAGTTTGAAATCTCTTCTTCTCTCCTTGAATGAGCCGTTGCAAAGTTGCAACATGGAAAGTGAGAGGTCTGCAGTCTTGCAGATATAGACAAGAATAAAGTATTTATTAAAAGAAAGAAATTAACGGAATGACTGGTAACCCTCTTCCTAGGGACACATTCAATATTTAATTTATATTTACTATGCTCAGGTTTCATGACTTCTTTTCTTTTTTAAACTTAGTTCAGAATTTTAATAAAGGCTTATATTTTATTTATAGACAAATAAGACGATTAAGAAAATAGCCAATATTCAGTCTGAGAGTATGAATTTGGGCAGTGTCAGAGTCTTGTTAAAAAAACAACACACTGAGCATCCTGACATCGTCCTGAACAGATGGATGCAACATTTGAGTAGTAGAGTTCATAACGTTGCCACGAGAGCAATAGAGAAAAAAAGGATCATTTGGGGTTTTGTAAACATTTTCTCTGCTCAGTTAACAATGGTTCCTTGCGAGAGAGTTGGCTGTTGGTCGTGTCGCGTTCAGAAATACAATATAATATAGTCTGTCTGTTTCCAAAGGAATATTGAGAGAAACCCAAGCGCATTTCCTACGTTTTCAGAAAGAAAGAGGTATGTGACGGGAGAACTGTGGGCTTCAGAGCGATTTAAAGACAACAGTCGGACAGAGGCGTGCCCAAGGGACTCTGCGTGATTGCGTGATGGCGTGATGACGTGATGACGTGACCCACCCTACCTCACCCAATACGCAGACACCGCCAAGTAAGACCGGCAGAAACGAAACGGGCGTGTTTTGGGACCCGTTTCAACTGTAAATCGCTTTTCTACGGTTCCAAGGATCTGAGCTCTTCTCATGTCGATATCCCATCATTGAGCATTAACGAACAGAAGTCACAGCACACCGTCCCCAATCATCCCCACAAGCCCTGTGAGATCAGTGTCCCTGCGGCGAACGAGGCGGGACTAGTTACGAGTCAAACATCCTGGAATAATAACAATTGTCGGTACTGAGACCGACGGATTTTAATGACGTGTTTCACATTAAAACGCATGAAAAAGAACGTTGTCCGTCGGTGCCCCCATGAATTTCCCTCCACCAGCCGAATGAGAAGCTTGACTCAGAAGCCAAAGTCCGCCTCCTTTATTTATTCATTGAAAATAACATGAACAGGCTAAAACAGGCACTATAATATAAAGACATCTTCGGCTCTTGATCGTTATCTGAAAATTAAAGTGCACTCTAACCGTGGCTGATGGCGCGCACACACACACAGGACGACAGAAAAACCGAACTAACCTTCGCTACCTCCCGGACCGTCCGGCTCCAACATCGACACACAACATGGAACACATAGGTCGTCTTCAAATAAATACTTGACTATTTCACTGGTCTGCCACTCGACAACCGCCTCCGTTGGCACCATCTTCGTCTGATATGTCCGCTGGACTGCTCGGGCGCAAACCACTTCCGGTTTTAACCAGGGTGCGCGGTACTGACGTACCTGACGTTTACTTTCGCCTGAGCGACTCTGCACCAGACCCGCGTTTATTTCACCGAGTGAGAGTATGGTTGGAATTGGGATATCTGGAAAATTATGACCGTGAAGTGTTGCACGGAGTATTTTGTTCAAGGAGGAGTTTACACCAAGCCAGAACCAGTGCTGACATGGCAAGCCTCTTAATATTTTCAAGCGACTTTGGATATTTAATACAGATATCAAGTCATTGCGTCTTTGAAAATCAACTTTTCCGGCCCTCCGGGGTCCTCGCCCCCCTGATGTGGGCGTCTTTGCTGTGGACGAGCTGCGGGTGGCTCTGGCCACATGGATCCTTCCTGGCCCTTGCTGGGATCGGTGGCACCACTCCTGCTTTCGACGACCATCCTTATACAGGCTTATACGCGCACGCAAACATGTACACACTTGTTTGTTTTTTTTGTCTTCCCTCCCGCCCAGTTTCTCTCTCTCTCTCTCCCCCTCTCTCTCTCTCTCGTTTGTTTTTCTCTTTTGTTGGATATTTGTCTATACACTATTTATATACCATATTTATCTACCCCCCAACCCCCCTATCCAGTCCAGTTACTTCATGTAACAGTAAATAAAATCAATTTAAAGTATGCAATAAGAAGAGTTTCTGAACTCTTCTTGTCAAAGCAAAATCTGTTTGGCAAGACAAGGCATCCGGGTCCCCATTCTGGCCTGCCACAAGCTGGGCAGGGCAGATTAAAAAAAGAAAAAAAGAAAAACAAAAAGGAACTTTTCAGATATCCACAACGTTATTCTTCGCAAGACAAATGACATCACATTTCCCTTGGGATTTGTCATTTTGGGTATCCACATTGTAAAATCTGTATATCTCAGTCATAATTTGGTTGCAGATATCACAATGTGGATATCTAATAACAGGCCTCATGACTATACATGATGCCCGCGAGAGGTATCTCCAATTTAGCTCTCACACGTCATAATTCCAGTTCAAGATATCCTCAACTCCCCTCAGTTAAAAATCTCTATACTGTCCTTTTTAGGTATCTTAAATGATATTTTAACTAGTCAAAAGGATGTTATAGATACAGATAAAGACTGTAAAATTTAGTTTTAAATAACATAGTGCTTATTAGCACATTGCTGAAAACGCATTAGATAAGGCAAAAACAAGTCAGGTTTGTGTGACATCACATAGGTCGGTCGTGTTATGCCGTATAGTTACACCTCAATTCTAACCATTGATTATTATGCTATATTGCATCTCAAGAGAGTAGAATATCACAGAAAAGTTCATGATTTTCATAAGTTGAATTCAAAAAGTTAAACTTTTATATAATCTGTATTTATTAAACACACAGTGAGATATTTCATTTGTTTTAATTTTGATGATTATAGCTTATACAGTTACAGTGAATGTTTTTTTTATTTATTTATTTTTACACTTTGGCGGTCGACCATAATTACACGGAATTAAAACAGTGACATGCTTGAAACCTTTAAGTATACTTGTAATGAGTCTCAAATGAAATGTGTGCTTAGTTACTCAACTGCCGGATATAATAAATCACAATTAAATGTAGGGACACATATCTTCATTCTGAGGTTGGGGACCGCTGAATTGAGGGAAGGACAGACCGTTATCATCGAGCAAGTCATGCATTTTGTGCGTAACATGAGGGTTAAGATGCTGACAGAAACTTTGGAAATCAGGTAGGAACAGCAGTTCACAGTCAGGGTGACATCCACTGGGGAACTAAAAACCAAAATCAGAGTGCTCTCATATGCTAACATAAACGTTTCTCCCAACATGAGGCCCTTCGGTCTGTGCAGTAACGTGAACAGTTTTCTGAAAGACGGACAGGAGATGCACTCAGGAATTCACTGACAGAATATTTCCACACCTGACTTGCTGCATTTGGACAGGTTTGACTCATATTTGACCAGTGAAAAGAAATGCACACGCTTGCTTTGGCACTAGTACATTTTAGATCCAGAAGATGGCAACATTGACCTGCTGATTTTATAGGATGAGATCTGCCCCACCCTGGTATGAACACACACACGCACACACACACACACTCACACAGAAGCTCACGCAGTGTCCAAAAATAAATTGAATCGCCAAAAAGATTTATTTTTTTTTCCTCCACAATCTGCATCATTCAAATTCTTAATTATAACAGGTGTCTGCTGGTGTTCAACCACACATTTGTGAAACAATTCCATGTACAGGCAAGCAGCACCATAATGTCACAGTAACATGTGCATGCACACCAACAACGTTTTTCCAACACTACACTGCCACTTGTCTACAACAAACGTGTGCATTTCCTTTGTGCAGTGATCTGCATTGCGGCCCAAATATATTAATTATTCAGTCTCAGTTATTGATGTTGCATCTCTGTCCTTTCTAATCTTCAAACCTCTGTAACATCTGTTTAGAATCTGCCCAGTAGTTTGTACCAGACCACCACCCCACCACCACAACAGAGGAGCCAATCATTTCTCGGGATGTCTCTACCTTCAGAGCTCACACTGACGCTGTCGAGCGACCACTTTTCCTCCACTCAGAATCAATTTGATTGAGGCCAAGTTAGAAGGTTATATTAAAGAGCATTTATGACGAGTTTAAGAGCGTAAGATTTAACCCCACAATCAAATCTGTATTTTAACAACAAGGTCTTATCCAGTCTACTCAGGATTTTAACTGGATGGTGATTTCTTCATTGTACCCTGCAGTTCTTCTATGTGGAAGAGAAAGCACACATATATTTCCACTTATTCAGATATTTACCATTGCTATATCCAGTACATATACAGCCAACCACCGTGGCAGCTGCCTTGTTTGTGAGTTCTAACAGAGATGAATGATGGAAACAATAAAAGAGCATTTGTTCATCCACACTCCCAGGCTGGGATGCAAATCTCTATCTGAAACTGCCATCTCCTTTGTAATGAATAAAGCCTTCAATAGGAATCCTGCTCCAGGATAGTCGGCAGGGATGGCGCATTCACTTCTGTGATGTCTGACACACTAAAGTCATTGCACAGGCATACACACATATGGTTGGTTTTCTTCCTTTTCTTTTTTGGTTTTCTTTAACTTGCAGATTAAATAAACATTGTTAAAGCTCATTTGCCATTCCATAAGCGGATTAGCTAATGCTAAACCATTCTCCCTCTATGGGCAATCCATGGCTTTGATTGCTCTTCGTGCAAATATGTTTTTTTTTTTGTTTTTTGTTTTACACAAAGACATCACAGTGAGATTTTAGAGATGGATCTTTAGTTTCAGTGTTTTCAAATGGAAAATCTATAGAGAACTCTAACATGAATAAATTAGTCAAAGTACAACCAAAATAACCATCAACTTTAAGAGATTAGAAATTAATTGCAAGCTGGAAATTCATATAAGAATCTGATGTTACGGGTGCAAGACTCACAACAGATATTTAATGAATGTTTGTGTGATTTTGCCAGTCGAGACTTTAAAGTATGAAATTGCCTTTAGTAGTCTCACGACCCCAAATTCAACTTGTTACCTTGTTGCAAGTGCAAGGAGAAAGCGTATGTGTGACTGAAAAGCACTGTATAGTTAAATTTGTAAAGCAACGGGGCAGAGTCTGTTTTCTGGGTCCTTTTCTGTGAAACAATAGATAAGGCCGTGATTTTATGCAGGCATAAATAAGACAAGGCTGAAAACAGTCTTCACTGGTGTAGGGATGATATTGACATCCATAAATCAATAACTGAAACCTAGAGGTATTTATTTAAAGTTTGTCTATTAAAATATTTGATGTTTGTATTCATTTATAAGTAATAGATAAATACACACAAAGAGAATCTTGCCCTTGAGTACTCGGTGTTGTAGTCCGTTAAATTAATGGCATTGCTGTGCTGAGAACATGGGACATGACTGTCACCATAGAACAAATGTTGTTGGAGGCTCTGCTCCCAGCAGATGTCTGCTGTTTTATGAGTATGTGGTAATTTGACAAAAGGAGATCTGTGGCTTTTGAATTAGTGCTGAAAGGGAAGAAGAAGCCAGAGAAGAGAGGCTTTCAATTCTTTTAAGCTTGGAGCATCTCCTTTGGCTCTGTGTAATGGAAAACATTAATAGTTGCAGGTGTTGTTTTTTTTTTTCTTCAATGCTTAGGTTCTAAGCACATCAATCTGCATTATTCCACCAATAAGAATGTCTCAGAATTTAAAAAAAAAAAAAAAAAAGTGTTTTCCCTCCTGCAGTAGATACGGATTTCCCTTGAACAATTGGAATTTCAAAGACCTCGTGAGTAGTTTCATGTAGGGAGTTTTCTTTCGTTTGAACTACCACTGTGCAGAAGGAAACCTGTATAAACTTCCTGCGTCCTGCTTTAAATACCTCCAGGGCTACAGACAGTGAAGCAATGAACAGTGTGAAAAGCTCTGAGGTGTATCAGTTTTTGCAGAGTGATAACGTCAGGAAGGTTTTATTAAAGGAAGTGGGACACAGTGTTCTCTAGAGTGAACCTTGAACCTGGCCACACTCTTAAAATCCAACATATACTGTAAATGGTTCACATGCTGATTGTATTTCTGATGCACACACAAATATTACTTGATTTAAATATACATAATGGAAATCCATAATATATCAATTTAAAATAATTTGTAATTTTCATCCACAACATATATGTATGATGGGACTTTTATACACAAACTACAGTAGATATGGAAATCCGTAACTACTGCTTGTGGTTTGTGAATTTTACAATATTTGTGTGTGGGTTTTTGAGAATCTTCTAATGCTGCTAGATCCACAATTTACTCAACAGGGAATTATCTAAAGCCAATCAGGTGGCTCCCTCCTTTCAGCCCACTTTCACCCGCCTTTTGAATGTTATTAATACATATGTGGAATTCTTTTACATTTATATAGAATGATTAATACTTTTGTTTGCATTAATAAAATAATTTTGTGGGGAGACTCAAAACAGATCCCATGATGGATTTGTGAAGCATCTTTGTGCATTTATGAATGCTGAGACTGACCCAATTCCATATCTCCTGAGTGAATTTTGTTGACAGAATGAAAAGAGCACACATGCAGCATTCTGGCTAAAGTTGATCACGAGAACAATTTCTTTTTGTTTTAGACTCAAAGCATTGTTGTTTCCACTGCTTGCAGAAATGTAACTTTATCTAGTTTTATACAAGTGCAATAAGTGGAGCTCCACAACAAAGATCCTTACAGAAAATTTCAGTTATGCCAGTTAAATACCTGTTACGCAGCTAAATTAAAGTCATATTAACTTAGAAAGAACTGCTGTTGTTCACCAGTCACCATGGGTAGATACTGGTAATAACTAGTTTACCAATACTTTAACTATCACACCGGAAATCTCTCTTTTAATGATGTTTACATTAGCACCCCTGAGAATAAGTTGGATAGCTGAAGGTGTAAGAGGGGTGTCCTTGTGCAGGGTAGGAGGCAAACATTAATGGCATTGTCTTGTTAATGCTTCTGTCTCTACACACTTTATGTGCAGTAATAGGTGATAAGAACTTATTTTTCTTAGGTGGTGCTTACTTTGACACATTTATTATGATGCCTCATTGCGTAGCTATGCTGCTTTTCATTAACCTAATGAGATGGAAATAAGCATCTTTGACTATTGTGAATTATGAGGCTGACTTTATTTTCCCTTAGGAATGTGCTGTTGTTTTCAATGATGTTTGATTATTAAAGTACAAATTCAGGTTGCTGGTAGAGGTTATTATAGAATAAAGGGTGTTTTTTTTTTTACATTTTTATGGGGAACTCAACACTTTAAACTAAGCGGGGTATTGGCAGTGGGTCTTTTGTGGGGTGGAGTGGGGCCTCTATTCTGTCAGTGGTTCTGTTGCCTCCTATAAATGCCTGATTGGATTGGGATCTGGGGAGTTTAAGGTCCAGGTCAAAGAATTGGGCTCTGTGTCATGTTCCTGTAGTCATGCCTAAAAGGTCTGGAGGTGTGAGTGTGGCTTGTCCTAACCCGACAATGTTTGTGGTGGGATCTGGGTCAAGTGAGAATGTAGACAATGTTCAAAGTGCACTCTGATGCCTCTGTTCCTCTACATTAAAGGGACGTTACTCTGTGTGTGTTTGTGTGTGTGCTTGTACACAGTCCTGATAGCAATGTTGAAAGCACAAGTATTATGGCTGTGTCTGGCATGTCTGAAAATCACTCCGACACTTCAAGACAAACACTCTGCCTTTACCAAAATCCTCACCATGGTAGGAGTTTCGTAAAGATTCTGCACTGACCTAAATTTGCATGTGATGGATCAATAAATACCCGTGAGTGTGTTGACAAGGCACAAGTGTTCATGGTCTTCCGCTTACACAAAACAATTCAAAAGAAGAAATGCTCACAAAAACGTTAATAATTAGATTAGTACACAAGCTTTGACATTAACTAAAAAATCATTTGTGGTTTGCCAACTGAAGCATTGTTTTTAACTTGGTCCAGCACTTCTTTTTTTCAGTCTTTTTGTTAATTGCCAAAATTCTTGCCTTGTTGTGTGTACAAGTATACACAGAAGTATACAAGTTAAGTATACAAGTTAATGATAGTTTACATAGCTGACATGTTCTTGGCCTACTGCTCAGGTGGATGGCTGGCTTTAGACTAATCTGTCTCAGTTCATTATCAGATGGCTTGTTCCCCAGTTGTTGGAGTCGCTGTTTTGGGATTTTGCCCACGCATGGAGAATTCCACATAATAGCTGTTAATTAGCTCTATATGGGACATATTTTTTGGTAGCAGCAGTGACTGCCAGCTCTGCCAATAGTATGAAATGATATACATGTCTAGTGTCCTCAGTGGGCGCGGTTCCATATTATGTTCATCCCCATTGCCTAAAATGTTAAGTTTTAGTTTTTCATTTGGCCGAAGTCTGATTGATAAAGAGTCTGTGTTGTCACGAGTCACAAAATGGGACCCCAATACAGAAACAGATCAGGTTAAACAAAGTCTTTATTTACAGAAAACAAAGGACTGAAATAGTCCATGAAGATACCGGTAACAATACGCAAACTACAACCAAAAGAGGAAATGGAGACTGAGCTCGACGTTCTAAAAAAAAAAACAACAGACTAAGAACAGAAGGAGAGAACAGAAAGCAAAGAAGAACAAACAAGCCTGAATAAAAAAATCACAAGAAGAACCAAGGGCGAGGCAGAGGCGAGGCTGATTGACGCACACCGCATAACCTGAACGAAAACAGAGAAAAGACACGATCAAAAACACGAACAAAAACGGTCACGAGAGACTTGGAAATAGCAGGAATAAATGCGAGAGATCGCCGAACAGGCAGGATACTCTGGCACTGAAGAGAAGTCCAAGGAGGGTATGAATAGTGGGTTGATTGCCGGTAAATGCTGGGCAGTTGTTCCTCGTCAGCCATGGGAGGAAGAGAGCAGAAACGCCCACTGGGAAAAAACACAGGGAGGAGGGGCAGGGGATGCAGGAGCACAGAGAGCAACAGGACAGGCAAAACAAAACAGCAAGCAAAAACATAAACCATGACATGTGTCCTATACTGCAGCTCACCACAAGGGGCCTTACAAGATGTTTTGGACTTCATTTTGAAGAACTGTTGTGTTATCCACCTTTATGATTGACTGTAAGTCTAGATTTTATTTAATGGGAGGTAAAGGAAATGTGTTGTTCTTTTTTTTTTGTCAAAGATCTTCGTATACTTTCAGTTATATATAGTCCATACTGGTTTTGGCGATTGGGGATTTTCTCTGGCAATGATGATATGCTGAAACATTTCCTGCATTAACATTCATTTAAAAATGTGTATTACAGTATTAATAAAAA
>KV751353.1:98247-123183 GCA_001698575.1 Mola mola
ATTGGCAGAAATGCAATAAAATGCTCATTAATATTTTTTCATTGGTGTACATCGCCAGAGACCAAGAATTCTTGTTGTTGTTTTTATACCTTCGAAGGAAGCTTTTATATCTACAAAGGAGCAGGTTGTCTTGCCATGAATTATTGAGCACAGATCGACAGCAAGGGTTTATGCTGCTGCTCTAACTAACCACTCTCTTCTCATCACAAGTCTTATGTAAACCTCAAAGATAATTGGAAGGACATCTAGGAAATCGTCCAGTTATGGGACTGAATGGCTTATTCTGTAGTTCACACTAGAGCTGACTGCTTGGGCCTACCCCCAATTAACCTTAAAATCACAGTTTGTTATGAACATTAAAGCTCTGTTATGGAGAACACACTGGAACTTAATACTCTGGGTCTGTGGTAGGATACTCATCTCTGAAAATGTCCTGCATATCTTTGACGAATACTTGCAGACACTGTGACCTCTTCTGTGCTATCTTATATTGTTTATGATGTCCAGCCTCATAAGGTGTTTGTGGCCTGAGTGGGAGGGAGAGTTCGGGGAAAGAAACATCCTTTTTTTGGGTCCCAGTGCCCTTTTAAAATGGCACATCGAAACATGTTTCCTTATTAGTCATCTAGTTGAAATGAAAAAAATATCGAAAGGACACCAATTTTGCCAAAGTGATTTTGTTTTGAACATCAGAACGTGGTTGTTAATGTTAATATGAGCTATTTTCCTGTCAGCAAATCACATGTACATAATAATTATCATGTACATAATAATCCTAACATTTGAGGCATGTTTTTGAAAAATAAATTTTTATCTCTGTGTCTTTTATATAAATAGACACAGACACATTCAGACAAAGGTCACCAGTGAATCCATAAGAAAGCCCATCCGTTGTTCTGGAAAGTTGAGCACATAAACCTAATTCTGTCTTGTCGCAGAGTCGACTGTCAACTGTAATATCCAAAACTTTCACAAACTCACATGGGGCTCTACCCAGCGGTCCAAATGTAGGTCGTGCACGACGATCCATTCAGAGGTTGTACAGCCTTACCAGGTGTTGAATTCACCTCAGTTGGGATCTCCAGAGAGAGGAGCAGCTGCCGGAAACTCCTGAACTCCTGACTTCATATCAGTTCCTACCAGAGAAGACTGACCTCGAAGGATCTGAAGCTTCTTTCATCACCCAGAGGTTGTAGCCACAGGAAATAAACTTCAAGGCTTATATCAGTCAGGCAGATGGGATCATAAACCATTCAGCAAACTTTTTCCTTCTACAACCAACACTGAAAACTAATCATGAGCCTCGGGCTAAAATCGAGCGCATACTGTTTATACTACCGAGATAAAAAAAAAAAAAAAAAAAAAGGACCTGAAGTGCCTTTTGATTCTGATTCCTGCACAGAGAATATAAAATCAAATTGTATCATCTCATCCCACCACAGATTATAAAATCAAATTTTTATAGTTCCTTCTCAGTTGACCATTGTTTTTCTTTCTTCCTGACCTTAATGCTTCCTTAACAAACGTGTGATTGATTTTAGGAAAAACAAAACCAACACCTTGGCCAGCATCATTCACAGGGAAGAATCTAAAATGGGCTCTTCTAAGCATTTGGTACCAGGTTTGATTCTCATCCTACATTTGACGCTAACACCGAATCAACTGTTAGAAAGAGCCAACAGAGAATAAACTTTCTGCAGAAGATCAGCGTGTTTGGAATGTGTAAACCCATCCTGCTTTCTGAGCATCCGTCCTATATCGAGAGCGTGTTTCATTTAACTGTTGCTACAAAGGTTTGTCCCTGAAGGACAGAGTTAGCCTGCTCCAAAATGACCACAGAACGATTTAAACTCTTTATGGGGGGAAACGTGTTCTCCAGACGTCTAAATGTAGCATTAATACCAACCTTGGTCTGTGAGTTTACATTAATGCCCTCAGGCATTACACAGAAGGTCAAATTACTCCAAGTTGTTCTCTCCCTCCGCCATTAAGCTGCTCTATGAAGAGTCGTTACCAGATGGAAGAGTGTTGCACAAAGCGCATGATGGTCGTTGATTGTTTTCATTGTTGTTGTTGTTGTTGTCAATCTTTATTATCTCCTGACCTGCAATAAGGTCCATTGAGGAATGTAATAGGCTCTGTGCAATATACTGAAGTGCTTTGCTCTCTTTAGTCTTATATTTTTCCCCTGTATCTTCTTGTGTTCATTCTTGTACTTATGTAGTTGTTTTTTATTGCTCTTTGCCTTGCCCTTGTGCATTTCTTTGTATCACACGTGGGACAATTTGAATTGCACCAGCTTCCCATACGCCATATACACAGTGTTTGCCCTGACGTTGATGTTTATGTGTTAAGACAGAACACGTTTGCATGATTGGATTGTAGAAAATAGAATAAAGGGTGAGAAAAAAAGCTAGCTGTAGCTGTATCATTGTTGAATTGTTATTTGAAAGTACACACCCCAATTGAAAAAAATAAAATTAATAAATTAGGACTTTGTAAAATGTGAGTAAAAACAGAATATGATTTGCACATCCTTTTCGATCTATATTTAATAGAATACACCACAAAGACAAGATATTTAATGTTCAAAATGATTTTTTTTTGTTGTTTTTTTTTTATATACAGTGCACACATTCCTTACCTGCAACCCCTGTGCCAACTTTTTGGCACAGGGGTTGCACAAAGGGAAAGAAAAGACTGGGAAAGTTGTGAAAAGCTCAAAAACAGGCGAGTAGGTTAATTGGTAAGAGGAGTTTGCATGTTCTCCCTGTTTCTGCGTGGGTTCTCCGGGTACTCCGGCTTCCTCCCACGGTCCAAAAACATGCAAACTGGGGGTTAGGTTAATTGGTCCCCCCCTCCCGTTACCCCTAACGGGATAAGCGGTAGAAAATGGATGGATGGATGGATGATAGTACCATGATGAGTATAAAAGGAGACTCCTGAAAGGCTCAGTCGTTAACAAGCCACGACAGTGAGAGGTTCTCCCCTTGTGAAAGACAGCGTGAGCAAATAGTCCAACAGTTCCTGATGAACAGTATTTAGAGATTTCATCTACAGTCAATAATACTGTATAGATAATAATAAAGAGGAAGTTCAAAAGCCATCATCTGTGATGGAATGAGGGTGTATCAGTGCAAATGGCAATATGGGTAATTTGCACATCTGTAAAAGCAACATTAATGCGGTGTACCAGGGTATTAGACTGGCCTGCATGCAGTCCAGACCTGGCTTCTATTGAAAATGTATGGTGCAAAGAAAACCCAGACTGTTAAACAACTTGAGAAATACATAAAGCAAGACTAGGAAAGAATTCTGTGCTGTAAGAAGAAAAGGTGATGTAAAACAGGGGTAAACATGCTCCTGTCCCAACTTTTTTGGAATATGTTGCAGTCTTCAAATTCTGAATTTGTGTATGCTTCCAAAAACCAATAGAGTTTGTCAGTTGGACCATTAAATAGGAAAAGCGTTTGATTTTAGTTGAGACTTTTGTAGCCTGACCTTTAGGAGTTGAAATTCACGGTGATGTGGTTTTGGCTGCAGGAGACAGGGTGTTATTGACTGCGGGCTTTGTCAAGGGGTATCAGGGCTCTATTCAGCTGAGCTTCTGAGATGTTAGCTACTCATTTGATGAATCCACTGGCTGCCAACTCATATTTGCTTGGTAGTGGTCAAATGATTGTTAACATCCCAGCTGCGACTGGCATTTTCATTTATTTAGTGGGAGTCCTTCGACGCAACAGCAGCAACCTGAGTGTGATCACAGAACAGCTGGATAAAGGTTAAAGTCCTGCCCGCAGTCCTGTGTGACAGCATGAGTGTTGTCTGATGCTGTAAATGACACAGTATAGACATGGGGTGAACCTAAATATGCTCAATATGTTCTGTTTGTTGTACTGTTAGCGAGCAGAAGGGCCCAAACGCAAGACACAGACTTTGGTGCAGTTGGTTTTATTGTGAGAAGGTGAAGAGTTGAGGTTTCTCCGAGGGAGCAGGTCCAGAGCAAGTGGCAGCTTGCAGGGCGGGTGAGCAGGTCTTCCTAAAAGCAGAGGAGATTGAGGTGAGTAAAAAGCAGCTGGTAAAAAAAACACAGTCGCAAAAGTGATGTGGCGCGTAATTCTCGGAAAGTAGGCCAGAGCAACGAGTACCACGTGGATGACTGGACAATCTGACGATGAACGACTGAAGGGACCGGGTTTAAATACTGTGACTGATGACTGGTGATCCTCAGGTGTGCTACCTGCTTCAACTGCCACTCAACGAACTGTTCCTAAGAGGGAGAAAAGGAAACATGTGGGGGAGGAGCCCAGGACAGAGCACCAGAAGCTCCCAAACTCAGGATACTGTTCTGACAAGTGGATACAAACTGAATGCACAGCAGGCAAGTTCCTATGACCGTAATCCAAGTCCTTGAATCTTAGAGTCCCGCACCAACCATTGACTAAAACCTTTAAAACTAATTTCTGTTTCATGAAATGGCTTATTTCAATTTTTGCATCACATGCGATGAGCGAGCAAGAGTTAGTGTAACTTCAGGCCTTTAGTAAACCACACAACACGAGCAGAGACTGTACACATATTTAAAGCAGGTTTCACAGTTACAGTGCATTGAACATGCAGTTGTTGCCTGTTGATTTTATTCCCAATGCCTTCTTTAACTGCCCTTTTTCTTGTTTTGTTCATCATGCACTGTTAAATTAAATGCATAAACCGATGTCTTATGCAACAAAAAGATATTTGAGGAGGAAAACAGTGAGCATACCTTCTGTGTCATTAGTTTCACTTGTCTCATCGTGGACTGATGAAGCCTGTCCAAAAACTTTAGAAAATTACTCATTTTGCCCTACTTGTCCCTTCCTCTTGACACAGAAGCTGAATCTACACCAGAAGCCTCTGGAACGTGTTAACAGGAGTCCACCCCAGACACTAAATACCAAATGAAACATTGGCAGGACGCCCCATTTAAAAAATAAAATAACTTAAAATAACTTTATAGGAAATTATAGCATTAGATAACTATATGACATAGTATCAGTGTTAAAAGGCAGAGAAGATAGGAGCATATATACGACCTGCTATGCTGAGAGCTTAGTGTTGGTTTCTAGGGAGGCTGTTAGAAGAAGTTTGTTTTTGTTTTTTTACATTCAGCTTTTGGTCTGACATCTCTTTGATGGCTGTCATCGTTTCCACCCCCTCTACAGACTGCTGAGATAAGCCATGTTCATACAACGTAATGAAAACTGAATAATTTAGAAAGGACGAAGTTGTGTGAGCTGAACAAGATGCTGACGTTTTCTCAAAGCTCGTTGTGGAGGAGACTAAGTGAAACTTGGAAATCCACTTGTCTCGTTTATTAAATTGCTTTATCTTGCGAAGACTAGTGGTAGTTAGCAGAGAAAGTAGGTGCAATGTGAGTTTTGTATTTGCATTTTCTCAGAGGAGCCTTAAACGAAGCTCCAATTAACACCACATAATTTGAACCTTCTATTGTCTCTTGTTTAATAGATGCTATAGCCTTTATGTTTAAGCGTGTGAACCAATGGGGGGTTTCCCAGGCTGTCAGTCATTGATGACCTGAGAATGAGACTAGACATCTTATTAAATCATTTATTTAAATTTAAAAATAACATTCCAACACTCTTCCAGAACGGCTGCACTGCCCACACAGTTATGTTTAATTAAAACGTACTGCACTCTCTGAAAGGAAATTATATAAATTTGATTTATCGGTGACTTGTCGTCTCACACTAATCATGGTTGTTCCTATGATTCACACAGGCATCATGGTGTGGGCAGCTTTCAACTGACAAAAAACTTACTGTCAAAGCAATATTTAAAAACAGGGTTCTTTAATGCGTTATTTTAAAAAAACAACAACAACACCTACCCGTGTCAACAACCCTGTTGTCCTTTGAAAAGGAACTCTGATGAGGTCATTTCTGCATAAACCAAATCCATTAACTGGGCTCTGTGTCTGTGGTGAACTGAATAGAAAACAAGGAGTGTTGGCTTAAATGTTGCTCAGCTGTCTTTTATTCTTTGATTAACTGCAACCGTACTGCTGCTTATTTGGGTAGTTGTTTAAATATTTGCTGCCACGAGCCGTCCATAGTGCCGAACGATTAAATGACGACGGTTCTGTTATGAATTTTTGTCCAAAGTGTTGTGTAGAGCTATGAGCTCTGTTGTGGAATATATGCAGTTTATTTATCCTCTTCCTGCATTATCTTTTATTTTTCCCTTTTACAGGGAAAAGACAGCCCACCCACTTTTGTACTGCACTTGTTCTGCTTATCCACAGTGTGATAGCTTTTATTTGATAGAATGGATTCAGATGGATGAAACACAAGACAACATCAGTAAGTCACAATTAAAAAATAAACTGCCAAAATCCAGTGATTCCCTGCTGCCTCTCTAAGAATCATCGAGCGTGTAACTCCTCGGGTTGTGCTGATGTGAAGACTGATTAGGCTATGAAAACATAACCTTTCATTGAGGGATGTTTTCATAAATCTTAACAATAATCTTCAATCATGTTACTGAATGATTATAGCTTATTGTTACTATATTGTTATTACAGCTCTAAAATGCATTATGTAACATCTCAGTCTTATCCCTCGAAGGAAAATTGCAAAATTTTAAGATAAAACCAACTTCATGAAGTGATATTTTAGCCTTTGGTGGCTGAATTGATGATAAAGCTTTAGCTTCTAACTAACAGACCATTTTGTAACTTAATTTGAGCTCTGAAAAAGTTAAACTATACCTCTTAGTTTTGTGGAAATGTATTTCCATTGTTCCGGGGATGATGTCATGATCTGTTGAGAACACTAATAATAACACTCTTTATTTTTTAGAAATCAAAGAAATGAATAACATGACGGTTGAGTTTCTTCATCATTTACATTCCCAGCTCATCGCCATCTAGTCCTACTCCGCCTTTAAAATGACCATAGAAATTATGAAAGTAAACTTTTGTAAAAGAAATATGTTTTTTTCTTTTAATTAATTTTCAGTTAAGGCAATCCAATACAAAGCGTTTCACATCCCATCATATGACAATAATCATGTACAATAAGCAAAAGAAAAAAAACATGTAAAGGAAATTCATGCAAACCAGAAAACTCAAGCGATTAAAACTGACAAAGAGAAATTTGACAAAAATTCAAAAGTCTTGACTGTAACATGCTAACTAGCTACAGTTTTAACCACCGGTGAGACAAGAAATGTTCGGCGAACCAGGCACAAAAAGGAAAAGAGAGCAAACAGAGCGCAGAGCTCGCTGAAATGTTTGCCACTGACATGCATGCAAATGGTTGTGTGGGCTCCTATTTTACAAACAGTGGTCGCAACACTATTCGACGTACCCCAGGATAACATGCAGTCGATCCATTGAAGCAAGAAAATCAGGACTTTAAGAGGAGAAGTTTACACCGTAATGACAGAAATGAGCGCAACAGCTTGTCATACAAACTTGAACAAATTAATAAATAAACATGTTTCCCCCAGAATATGACAATAAACACTTGTCATCACGGTATGGATATTTTCTTTAGGATTCTGTCTTTTTTATGCTCTTGCACTTCACAAAGATTTACAGGAAAATTGTAGTTTTGACCACGATTAAGTCATTATCTCTCTTCCACTGAAGAGCCACACTTATCCGCTCAAACGCCTCACTGATACAGGACTAAAGGAGATGGAGGCACTGTGTCTCACATTGTTAAGGCCTTTAGTTTGCTACATGAGACAACTGAATAGAACATTTACTGCTCAGTTTAATTCCACCTCTGCATCACCGTGTCAGTTTAAAAGGACAGGACACCTATTACAGTCTATTACAGTCACCGTTGCATTGTTTATGTGTCTGACTGTGCTCTACCGCAGTGGGGGGGTGTCACAGGGAGGTCAATGTAATAAACAAATGCAAGTAAGGTACAAGGTAATGTTAACAAGTGCAGTGATGTGTTATTAGTGGATAAATGCAATGTCTAGTTAAAAACATAAATCACTATGGAGACTAATATCATTCAATGTCATAATATGATATAATAATAATATGTAATACCTCAGCAATGCATAAAAATTTCATTAAGCAAAATGTCACGCGGTATGAATATCAATTTGTACCTAAAATGCACCTTTCAAAGTGAGGAGAGTCAGCAGTCTCTATGGTCAATAACTGCACATTAGCCAGTCTTATAAACATAATAATTACCTTGTTCGACTGGCAAATGCTCATTTGTTGGCTGTGTTGTGGGGCTTCTCTACACATGTTGACCCTGCTCACTGCGATCAATAAACAATTAGGTGCTCATTTCTTCAGGCTTGTTTTATATTCTCTATCTTAGCTCTGTTACTGATGTCGGGAAATTAGATTTGCTGCACGGAAGCCGGTTTTGTTTCTGTTTCTTCACATTAAGAGGAGGCTACAGATAACAAAGATTAGCACAAAAGGATCCCTGTTTTCCCTGTGGTAAACATTTTGTTAATGTGTTTACAGATATACTTAATGAATGTAATGAACAACGCATCCTAAAACACCGGAGACCACTTGTGAACTGTCTCCCACCAGAGAACACGGAGAACACACCTCGACACTAACTCGAGTGTGTAACTGACCCTGCGGGGAGAAAAGCTGTGATCTCAGCGACCCTCAGTACGTGACGATGGAGGTGATGGAGCTGCTGATGCGTGTCTACTGGGGGCTTACAGATTTGAACTGACATGGGACTCTCTGGGTGCTAATGCCCCCATACCCCCATACCCCCATGGCGTTAGCGTGTGCCAGTGAGTGATTTTATTCTTAAAATACACTTTTATTTTATTACTATAGGATATAAAAGGGAAAGGTATGAAAACTAGATTTTCACTCTTCAAATTGGATCCTTTAACAGCATTACCTCATTATTCTGAGTACTTTGTGCTTTAGAGGTATAAAAAAAAAAGGCATTGAATCATATTACCACACAGTAATGCAGAGCAGTTTTTGCCACGCTAGCACTCCAATAAATAGTATCTGTAAATTGTTTCTGTGCCCTGGTCTTCAACTTGATGTGCATTTCAGTTAGCAGTTATGATTTATATTCTTCATGCACGAAATCATCCTCTGTGATGGGGATTCATCCTTACTGAATGACAACAAACCTGGGTCAGTATGTGTGCATTTGCAGTCGCTCAAGATAATTGACTTGCATGAATAAATTTGATGCGTTCTTCATGAAACCTTGAATAGCAGCATTCAAAATCTCTAAACCTGATTCGCCTATCGGCCACCCAGTCATGTCCTTGGTATGTAGAAAGGTTGTCTTGTGCTTTTTGCTGTCGTGTCTTGTGCAATCAATCGAAAACAACTGATAACAATGTCAAAACTGATCTATCATACGTCCATGCCACTCTTAGTAACATTTTGATAATAAATATACTGGGAAATCCTCATACAGCATGCTGTTTTAAACATTTACCTAATACAGACGAGCAGATGTGACATCTCATGGTATGAAAGGCCTGATTAGAGTTAGTAAACTGTGATCCTTCATTCATAGGCAATAATCTCCAAATATAAAAACTAATTCCAGAAGGGAAAAGGTGTCTAAAAAATATCACTGTAATAGGCCACACCAATGACTGACGAGCGAGGGTCAAAGTTCACGTATCCGGATACACTTAGAGAAACAACCACAGACAGGCACAAGTTTTTACCACAACATGATCTGTGTTGAGCCGACTCGCTGTCAAACCAGACGTCAAACAGTCACCGCCCGAGTGTCGAGTGAAAGGCTTTACCCAACGAGCCTTGGCAAGTGTGCAGCCTCTCTTTAAACTGGTAAATAAAAATATTAGACAGAAAAACAACAGTAGAAACCAATCAAATGCTGCTCCGAGAGTCATCTTCAGGAGACGGGCACGGAATTTCAACAACCATTTCCTGGTGCGTCAACTCCTCTTTGCACCAAGAAACAAAATAAAAAGAAGTAAAACAGGAGGCAGAGAGTTGCCGTGGGACTCCGAGCGGCTGCTGCATGCTGTGGTCCTTGGCGAAAGGCCAAGAGGAGGCCCTCAGATCTGTGTGTGATGGTGCATGTGTCCGGGTGGCGTGTAAGGAGGCGGCGCCGGGTTGGGTTTGATCCCCCGGCTCTTCATGTAAGAGATGAACTGGTCGGGGATCTCCGCCAGCACGTCTTTAGCCAGTCGAGCCATGCTTAACACATGGTTGCCTGTCCGGTCCATATAATCTCTGAAGGGAACAAACTGAGCAAAAATGAGAAAGAGTCATATCAGTACGCTTACATACAATGGCAATTTAATGCTCACAGGGATAGAGAACGAGGGGATTTGATGCGTGAGGGTTTTGAGTTTTAATAAAAAGTTGGACTCGACAGCATGTGGTCTCCTCCCTTTTCGCCTCTGAGAATTTTGAATTACTGTTCTGCTGATTGATGAAAAAGCTCTAAATACTTTATGACAGTGTACAAAAGTAGGATTTTATAGCACGGTGGTATACAGAAAGGATAAATCCCGAGGGCTCATGTTTAAGCTGCCATGTTAGTCAACATTTGCTAGATATTGCCAGCTTAAGGATGCTGATCTGCCACTAATCCTGCGCTCCGGCTTCTCTCAGGGAGTGAGAGGAATTAAATCAGACGATGGCATAAAGATACGTTTTTCTACCAGGGTTTGATGAAAGGAAAACTTTTACGCCGCCTGTATTACTTACATCACACTTTTAAATTGTTTAGAAGAGGTGGTAAACCACTACAAATTGACATGGCTCATCATGAGATAAGCTGTGGTTGTTAAGATAATGACCACAACAACTGACATTTAATACCATTGTTTGTACCGTGTATTGAGATTCCATATGTTTCTGCTATAAACTTTGGGAAGCTCATCACATCGGTGTATAGCCACTATTCAGTCATTCCCCTTGTGTGCATAGAAATACAGAGATGATGTGCTGGTTGAAACTTTTTAATGACCTGGGTGTTATCGTTGACCAAGAGCTGTCTTTTAACTCAGATGTAAAACAGATTTCAAGGACGGGCTTCTTTCACCTCTGTAACATTGCTAAAAACCAGCACATCCTGTCTCAACAAGATGCAGAAAAACTAGTTCAAGCATTTGTTACTTCCAGGCTTCATTACTGTAATTCTTTATTTTCAGGTTGCCCTAATAAGATTTTAAAAACACTTTAGTTAATCCAAAATGCAGCAGTGTGTGTACTGACCAGAACTAATATCAGAGACCATATTTCCCCCGTACTTGCTTCTCTGCACTGGCTCCCAGGTAAATTCAGAATAGAATTTAAAATCCTTGTCCTCACCTACAAAGCTATTCATGGTCAGGTACCATCTTATCTGAAATAGCTCTTAGTACCCTATCACCCATCCAGAACCTTACGCTCCCAGGATGCAGGGTTATTGGTGATCCCAAGAATCTCCAAAAGTAGAACGTGAGGCAGAGCTTTCAGCTATCAAGCTCTTCTCCTGTGGAACTGTCTTCCAGTCTTCGTATGGGAGGCAGACACGCTCTCCGATTTTAAGAGTAGGCTTAAAACATTCCTTTTTGATAAAGCTTATAGTTAGTTATGCTGCTATAGGCTTAGGTGGCTGGGGGAACACTCCATGATGCACTGAGCTCTCTTCTCTCCCCCCTCTGACTCAGACTCTCTTCTCCTCTAAATGTCCATATCCTTACACTAACATTACTTCTTCCCCCAGAGTCGTTGTGCTTTATCATCCTGCAGGTCTTTCTGGGTCGCATTGGGAGCTTATATCTGGATTTATAGACTCAAACATTCTTAGTAAACTGTTACGGATCCCTCCTCTGTGTTTCTACCTGAGGTTTCTTATTTTCCCTGTTTTTCCTCACAGTTTGAGGGCGTAAGGGCAGAGGTTGTCACATCTGTACAGTTTGTCAAAGCCATGTGAGATAATATGTACATTTTGATTCTGGGTTATACAAATAAAATTTGATTTGATTTGATATGATAGGATCTACTATTAGGAGTTAGTTCATCTACATAGCCAGAAGTTGGCAAACTTTCTTTATCACAGAAGAAGAAGAGGAAGAGGAAGGAGGAAGCACAATTAAAAAGCACAACTAACTGAACAAAGAGGAAGACATTGGAACTACAACTACACATATTTTCTTTTAATCCGCTGCTGCCGCCATCGCTTCTCGCCTGAGGTGGAAGACGGGTGAGTTGGATGACGTTTAAGTCACGTGATCTCTAAACGTCACTTATTTGCATTTACCTCCTATCCACACGCCAACTTTTCCACCTTCCGCAAACGTAAAAAATGAGCTTTTTGTTTTTATTTTCAAACATCGTGCGTGTTAAAATTAATGTATTCTAACAGATAACCCACCTAAAAAGAGACAAAGTTTTACAGTGACATACAAAATCAAACGCATTTGCGTGCACCCATTTTGTCATTGTTTGTCAGAGTTATTGTGCCCAAAGATCTGTTTTTATCAGAAACAGACACTCGAACGTCTCAGCACGACTGAGTGGAAGCTTATTTAATGCAAAGTGTGAATCAAAATAAAACACGGACAATAGTGTAAAAAATGATCAGTGTCTCTAACGGAGACCGTATATGGAGAATGTCACCTGAACAATGTCTCTCTCTGCCAGTTTACCCCGCGAAGAGATCCTGATGTCATCCCCATCCAGCTCCACCATAGCTGGAAGACAAAAATATACAGCGAGAGAGAGAGAGAGAGAGAGAGAGATGATGTTGAGTTTTATATTTTTGCATTTAGATAACCTGCCTTTAATGCATGTCGAGGCTAATTATTGCCTCATTGTAGCCTCTGTACAATTCTAATCATCTGCACTAAACACTGCAAGCCCAGCATTTAACCTCAGCAGTTTCCTCTTCAATTGTGCTTGCATCCGCCTCCGCATTCCCTTGCTACTGACTCAAATGGGTGTGTGCAGTAATTGTCTCTCAGGCACTTCTCTGACTTAGAGCCAGAGAGGTCAGCGTTGGCTGTAGCAGTAACAAACTGTGAGGTGAGTTGTTTGAATTAAAACACCAATTATTGCCCGTGGTTCTCACATATATATTTAATTGATTTGGCAGTGCTGAATGCTTAGAAGAAGTGTTCTTTTCTATTTGTATGTCCTTGCAGTATGAAATTAGCAGAATATTCAATGCAAAAAAACAAATTAGAGCCACCGTACCGTCAAATTCAGCCTGACCTACTCCAACTATGATAATGGACATGGGAAGCTTGGCACCCTGCAGAGAGAAGAAAAAAACCCCAGAACAAAACAAGTGAAAACAAATAAACCATTCCAAAAAAAAAGCAAAACATTTGGAACATATGCAGCAATCATCCACCCAATCAGAACAATAGGTGGACGTTATCTGTCTGAGAACATCTGACAGCTTTCCCAGATTCCCAGATTCTTCCCCAATAGTAGTTTTAATGTTTTGGCTGAAGTGTGTATATACATTTCATGTACATGAAGCTTGTCCACACCGCTGATCTGTAGCTTTACTGCATAATTAGACATCATAGCAGTTACATGCTCACCCACATAGGTTACAATCACACTAATTGTCGCTCTCCCGTTAACTAGCTGAGTGACCAGTGAGTCACTGCCATCGCTCGCCTGGACGTTTTATGTCCCTAAATCCAATGAGTTGCATACCGTTGTAAAACATTAGTAAACCCTGGGAGGATGGTTGAGGATAAACAGAGACGTGTGATTTCATGCAGAGGACAGTGATGGATCTGTTGGCAGACGGATTGATAAGGTCTCACATGGACGGGGTGGCGCTGTGGCATTTGTGAGCTGGGAGCGGAGGGAGAGGGAGGCGGAGCCAACTTCTGTCAGTACAGCAACCATCCTCGGTCACCCACCCAACCACCCCCAAGCTACACTGAACACTGCTGTTTTCATTGTGAAGGTAACAAATATCTGTCAAACAGAAACCGATTCATTAAACGCACGAGTCTATCTTTTGATATTATGGCGTATTGACTTATCGATGTAACTGCATTATGATGATATGGTCCTGTCTTTCCATTGTTATGCTGCTGTTCACACAAGATTTCACACAAGATTTACTATATTATTTGATCATGCTGACATTCAATTAGCAAAAATCATAATAGATAATCAAGGTTAATGGGAATTAATTAATTTTACAGGCATGATGTCATGAATCAAATTATTGAACATGCTGAAATTTTCTGGACCTGATGATCATCGAAATCCTTCCAGTATTTGTTGAAATATTTTAAACGGAAGTTAAGTTTCGATACCAAACCATCGCGTTGTGGTGGGTTCGAGCTGATGGTCGCAGTATGAAAAGTCAGTTTCAACATTCCCAATTGTTCCATTTGTTGAGTTAGTTGCTCACTGCTGCTGGCTGCTCTCAAATATTCCAGTTGTGAGTTGCACTTCACAAAAAACGTCACAGCCTTGTGTCGTCATTCCACCTCGCTGGCTCACTCTGCTTATAGATACGAGTAATTTGGTGTCACTACCTCTGATATGTAGAGGCACAATGACTCTGTGAGGTTTACACAGTGCCCTATTTAACCCCTCAGGACAAATGATCATTTTTCTGTAAAAAACTAACCTAACAATTGGGACTTTTAACTAAGGCAATTAAATCAAATCAGAAATAAAACAATTTTCTCAAATGCTTTCATATAGATTTCAAATTACAACTGGTGGAGTCGCTCCCTTCTGGCCTTTAGAAAGACCGCATTTCTCATTGGTTTCAGACCAGGAGGCTCCGTCCACAATATTCAGTGCACAGTCAATGCCTGCAAAAACATTATGCAATTCTGCATGTTAAGAATGCAGTATGGTTTATTGCAATGAATGTCAATTATTTTTGCATGTACAGTCATTTGAATACCTTCTACAGATGTATCAATGTCCTGATGCTGATTTCTGTTCAGCTCTAACCTACATGATTACACACTTTTCATTGTGTTAGAGGGAACGGCAGTGACGGCACTGCACTATGAGAGGCCAGTCTACTATCTGTTGTTGTAATAGCAGCAGATAGATGGCAACATAAAACAAGTATGTTCACAAAGTGGTTTTTAAAAGCGGTTTTATTGTGGCAAATCAGGTAACCTCTTACCCACAGGCATGAGAGCTCCTGTAGTTGATACCAACTCAGCTGCAGTACATCCACGCATTTCGTCATCACAGTTCAACACAACTCCTGTAAGTAACTACCCTCCCACGCACACACAAATACTCACCCTTGTGGGTATTTATGCATGTGCACTGCCAGAGACAGAAGCACACATCAGAACACCAAATGCCACCAAAAATAACCTGGCAATCCACCATGCTTCAGTTTTACCATCCTTCTGTCACCCTGACAGGCAACTCAGGGTCCATTGTGTGAGGAAATAATACAGAGTATCAATTAACGCTCATTACTCCAACAAGTCACTGTGGATGTTCCGCTTTCATCAAAATGCCTTGTCTGTGCATGTGTTGATGGAAGTGTGTATGTTCCTCCTTTGTGCTTTTATCGTTTTGGAATGAATATAAAGAAACTCAGTGGCCCTTTATTTGTGGTGCTCACTGCAAAAACAAAAAAAAAAATCAATGTCATTAACTCAATGACTCTTCAGAAACATGAGAGGATTACTCAACATCACACACAGACCTTTTTGTGAGCAGAAGCCAACAACAAAGTGAGTTCAACAAAGCCAGGCTATCTTGTTATCTGGATTCACTAAACCTAAAAATTGCAGTCGAAATGGTTAAAATCAGCTTGGAAGTCAATGCAGGTTTTCCCGAGTTTCCCATGATTTTCAAAACTACCGAGAGATATATACAAAAAGCAATGTATTTCATACTATTATTTCATAATATTTCATATAACCTTCATCATATTAGATGAAGGTTAGGGAGTTAAAAATGACCCAGAATAAGAGAAACACACCTGCAGCTGCTGGGCAGTTAAGAAAAGAAAGGAATCACAGTTTGAATGCTTAAACTAAGACGCTTATAATAGCACATCCAATAAGTATCCCTACATTTGTGTATTTCAATGCTTCTACACAGTAATGCTCCTCTATTATATTCAAGAATAACCAGTTCATGATGTCTGGAAAGAGACAATTCTGAGTTTTCAAACGTACTTTGAGCACAAAAGTTCACTACAGTGAACAGAAGAACAACATCTATACAGATGGTATAAGCAATCTAGATATATAAAAAGCCCAACACATTGGTTTGCAGGCTTGTATTATTAGTAGTATATTAGGACTTACAAAATTTCAGATTTTTTGGACTCATTTATTTCATGTGTGGGGAAATTTATCGCAAATAACTACATCTCCCACAATGCTTTGGTTGTTGTGAATTGTATTCTTCTGTTGCTTGTCCGATGTAATTCCTTTTTGGTTTGAGTGATGACCTTTTCAGCCAGCCAGAGACTGTTTGCGGAGTGACCAGGAAGAGAAGAGAAGAAATGAAAGAGAAGCGAGAGGACGGGGAGCACATGGAGGAAAAAGTTGGCCGAGTTAGCGGCGGTTTGCGGAGAAAAAAGTTTATTGTAACATTGGAAAGCGTTTTTTGGCTCAAATACTGAATGAGTACAGTTGTTGGTGCTTCGGCGGTGGACGGGGCTCAGCATGAGCACCCTGACTGGTCTGCAATGCACTGTGTATTCTGACACCGTTCTATAAGAACCAGCATTAACTTCTTCAGCAATTTGAGCGTCAGTAGCTCGTCTGTTGGATTTGACCACACGGGTCAGCCTTCGCTGCCACTTGCATCAATAAGCCCCCCCCCAATGACACTGTCGCCTGTTCATCACTGTTCCTTCCTTGGACCACTTTTGATAGAGGGGACACCCTACAAGAGCTGCAGTTTTGGAGTCTAGCCATCACAATTTGGCCCTCGTCAAACTCTCTCAAATCCTTACGCTTGCCCATTTTTCCTGCTTCTAACACATCAACTTTGAGGAAGAAATGATCACTTGCTGCCTAATATATCCCACCCACTAACAGGTGCCATGCTGAAGGGATAATCAGTGTTACTCACTTCACCTGTCAGTGGTCATAATGTTATGCCTGATTGGTGTAAGCCCCTACTCATACTGGTAAATAGGAAGGTTAGTCAGATCAGCATCCACAAGCGAAGTATTCAGGATCTGGTCAAAAACACAAAAAGTAATAATTTCGCATAGTAGCCCCAGTTCATTTTTTTTTTTTTTACATACTAGTGTTAGAAAGGGGTTACACACATTAATCATGATGAAATGACCCACACATGTCTTCTTAGCGGTTAAAATGATGACCTGAAGTGCTGACCTTGTATATCCAAAATGTCAACTCCACCGTGACATCACACTCCAACTAACAGACATACGGCAGTGGGCCGTCACAAGTTGTTGCTTCAGCCGATGACATGGTTCGTTGCACCATGTGATGAAGCGCTCCTCAGTCCTCTTTAGAGAATGGCGCGGACACAGAGATGGAGCACAATGTGCTGACAGATAACGTGTAAGATTAGGAAGGAAAGAAATCAAAGGAATGTTTTTCTCGGTGACAGATGTATGGAGGGAGCAGATGAAGCCGGAGAGCTTCAGATCCTTTGAGTGGGAAAGAAATGGGGAGACGCGGCAGAAGTCTTTGTATTTTGTGAATCTTACGGCTCCACTGAGAGAGAGTGAGCACGGCAGAGGAGGGGATCCAGAATGATTGGCAGGGAGCGTCGCAGAGCCAGTTGTTATTTATTAAAGCCCTTTGGTTCCATCGCGTGGGTCTATATCGCTTCATACTCAACACACACAGAGCACATTCGCCTTCCGACCACTCTGTTTCTTGCTTTTTTAAGATATCTTGGAGCATGAATAAAAGACTTTGTATAACCTCAGCAGTGTGTCCTCCCCATGCCCAGGGTCCGCGGGGAGTAAAATGGAAAGCAGTGCAAGCAGCAAGCATCAGCAGACAGTCAGTGTGGAGGCCGTGAGATAGAGCAGCAGGCAAGATCTTAAAAGGAAGGTGTGGCTGTTCTAATGTTTTGACTAACAGTCGCAAATTCCCTTTAAATCCAGTCTGCTGGGTGTTCTGTGCCGGCAGCCAGCTGAGGAGGAGGAGGGAGAACAGAGGAAGAGAAGGTAGCCACCTGCTATTTACAGCAGAGAGAAGAAAGGAGAAGAGTTGGGGAAAACTCAGAGGAATAAAGCACAAAGTTCTGATTTTGATTTACTCTATGTTATCTCATCAAAAGGGAACACATTTATATGACTACATACTAGTGTTAGAAAGGGGTTACACACATTAATCATGATGAAATGACCCACACATGTCTTCTTAGCGGTTAAAATGATGACCTGAAGTGCTGACCTTGTATATCCAAAATGTCAACTCCACCGTGACATCACACTCCAACTAACAGACATACGGCAGTGGGCCGTCACAAGTTGTTGCTTCAGCCGATGACATGGTTCGTTGCACCATGTGATGAAGCGCTCCTCAGTCCTCTTTAGAGAATGGCGCGGACACAGAGATGGAGCACAATGTGCTGACAGATAACGTGTAAGATTAGGAAGGAAAGAAATCAAAGGAATGTTTTTCTCGGTGACAGATGTATGGAGGGAGCAGATGAAGCCGGAGAGCTTCAGATCCTTTGAGTGGGAAAGAAATGGGGAGACGCGGCAGAAGTCTTTGTATTTTGTGAATCTTACGGCTCCACTGAGAGAGAGTGAGCACGGCAGAGGAGGGGATCCAGAATGATTGGCAGGGAGCGTCGCAGAGCCAGTTGTTATTTATTAAAGCCCTTTGGTTCCATCGCGTGGGTCTATATCGCTTCATACTCAACACACACAGAGCACATTCGCCTTCCGACCACTCTGTTTCTTGCTTTTTTAAGATATCTTGGAGCATGAATAAAAGACTTTGTATAACCTCAGCAGTGTGTCCTCCCCATGCCCAGGGTCCGCGGGGAGTAAAATGGAAAGCAGTGCAAGCAGCAAGCATCAGCAGACAGTCAGTGTGGAGGCCGTGAGATAGAGCAGCAGGCAAGATCTTAAAAGGAAGGTGTGGCTGTTCTAATGTTTTGACTAACAGTCGCAAATTCCCTTTAAATCCAGTCTGCTGGGTGTTCTGTGCCGGCAGCCAGCTGAGGAGGAGGAGGGAGAACAGAGGAAGAGAAGGTAGCCACCTGCTATTTACAGCAGAGAGAAGAAAGGAGAAGAGTTGGGGAAAACTCAGAGGAATAAAGCACAAAGTTCTGATTTTGATTTACTCTATGTTATCTCATCAAAAGGGAACACATTTATATGACTTTGATTCATTCAAAGCATCTGTTACTGTGTAGACAAGCAAGTACAGCAAAAAAGGGAAAAAAAGTCAGCGCTTTGAAGGCAATATGGAAACTATACTTGTTTAACTGGCAGAGCAGCTGCTGCTGTCACAATCTGTTTGAACTGGAGTCACGGCTACAATGAACATCTGGGCTGCGCATGTTTGACTGAGAGTGAAGGCTGAGGCTGATCAGAGTCACGCCTCCTGCTCAAGCAATTAAAGGACATATTAGTTTACCTACGCCCAAATTTCCCTGAAGGTGGAGGGTCTAAAACTTCACAAAATACGTATTTCGTTGAAAAATGCTGCATTTTAGGGTTCAGTCACTGGGACCATTTGGCTCAGATAAACAACAGTATGTGGCATGCGGAGGGAGGGTTCCTGCTTCCTGTCACTGAGAGAGCTCCTCAGACAAGCAAGAGCGGTCAGTCGTTAGAGGGTCACCGTTGTCTCCTATTTTCAGATTTATTTCAGATTTATTATTACAGTTGACAGATCGTGTCTCAGGAGCTCTTTCAGTGACGGAAAACAGAAAAATATGTTTTACAGTATTTCATACAGTAGTTACTGAGCTATAAACACATGGGTGTTTCATTGTAGGTATCTGCTTAATGTTACCAGACACGTGCAATAATATTTGGCAACTTATTTATGCCGTTCCATCATGCCCTGTGCCTTTGTTCTGTTTAGCCTTGTTTAATTAGAGACTGAACTCCAGACTGGAGTAATTATCAAAAAATGGGTATTTTTTAACCTTTGGACCCTTATAGATTTTGGAGATAGGTCATAGATTAAAAAATAATTTCCTTTTAATTGACTTAAAACGATCGACAGTTAACTGACATCCATGATGTCCAAGAGTTTTTCAATTGTCCAAGTAATATGTACATTAAACAATACTGAGGATTTACTGGTCTCAGATTCTCAAGTTTTTTATTTTTTTATTATAAGAAGCTCAATATCCTCTGGAAACATATTTCACTTTATTCCCTTTGGACAGCAGTTCCCAGCCTGGGGTGCAGAGGCCATGGGGGGGTGGGCTTTGTACACGCTGAGGTTATCAAATTTGTAAATGTTAAATAAAATTACAAATTGACTGGACAAAACCCGACATATAAAACTATTCAGAAAGACATACTTTGTGTCCTCATTCATAAATATACGTTTCAGAACCATCACAATCGTGTGTATGTGTGTGTTTGTCATTCTTACATTTACAATGGCCTCTTTGGTCTGGGCCATGTCAGAAATGACGCCGTCTGTGATGATGAGGAGCACAAAGTACTGCGAGCCATCCTGCACTGCAGCTGCATACCTGCATGTTGGTTCACACAGATACAGGCGGTGGTTAGATGAGGCTGTATCATCTACCTACAACAGCAAATATGATTGATTCATTGTGTCATCAAAACACTGCTGAAAACAAGTTATAACTCCATAGGAACACAAGTGTGGTTATTATGTGCTCTCAGAGCAGGAAAACACAATAAAATGTTCTCTGGCACTGTTGCACCACAGATGCAGCTTAAAATACACACTGATTATCCTGCCCCAGCAAAACATTTAAAACAAAGCTGCCTTCCGCTGCTTGATTCGCAGTCTTTGTTAAAATCTCCTCCTACTTGCACTCACCTATTCAAATGCTAAACACCAGTACTGGGTGGGTTATTCTTCTTCTCCCTGCTGCAGATTAAAAAAATACGACTGCATTTTATCAGAATGGTATTTTTAATCACAACAACGCAATGGTGCAATCTGATGGAGGATTGTTTAAATGTGGCTCAACAAATGGGAGTACAAGAGAAGCAGGGGCAGCGAGAGGTGGAGGTTGATGTCGGGAGCACTAGAGTGTTACAAAGTTAATTTGTTTTATTAGATAAATCCGCCTTTGTTTTAGTAGCTGTCAGCCCATCAGAATTCATATTGGGGCATGTTGCATCCTGTTGGTCATGCCTGGCAGGACAGATAATGGCAGAACACTCGGCCAGAAACGGAGTGGCAAAGGAGATCAAAGCCAGCTGGGGCCAGCAATCGCAAACGCTGACGTTTGATACCTGGAATCATATTGATTCTGGTCCGTGTGGTGCAAAAATTGTCGATGGCAAAGTGATAACTATCAGTAGGTCTGTTGGAAAAGTACCGAACAATGTCTCCAGCTCCCTTCACACTTTTTGGACGTGTTCACGCCGGCCTTGTTTAGTCCAGTGGAGCCCTGGTGCCGTTTGTTTGGTCTGGACTGAACGAAACCTCTGGCGCAAACCACACATTCAGACTTTGGCCAGTTTGAAAAAAGTGTTCTCGGACTGCTTGCAAGTGAGCTCTGGAGCGGATCTTAACCAGCGTGAACCCCATCTGAACCAATCACCGCAATCGTACTATCTACGCATCGAAATCGTCAGCGAAAGAATGCAACAGAACAGATTTAACTGAAATGTTGAGCAGAGTCGTGTAAAAGTTAGGAAGCTGGGTCAACAATAAATAAAAACATGCTTTGCACTGCAGAATAGTGGCAGCTCTTCTGATGTTAAAGACAAATTTATCTGGTATGACAACCCCAACAGTATTCTGAATATTTCCGAAGTCCCACGATGAGCCAGCCATCTTCCAGGTACATTCTCCCGATTGCAGAACGTCTCTCATGAAAGGCACAAATTATTAAATTATTCTGTGTATATTGTCTGTCCATACATTGATATGCACCAACCCATAACACCTGCTGATATGCACACCGTATCAAGACGAGTCAGCAAAAAACCTATTGCTGCTATGTGATGTCGACTGCAGTAGAAATTGCGAGAGTTCTCTGTTTGACCAATAACTGAAGAGAATTCTACGCAAATGACTTTTGTTTACAATTTTATAGTCCATTCGAGATGAAACAATGTATCCAACTTGCACCAAGGAGGTGGACTATCAGGTGTGAACACAACCTTGGGATCTGTTTGTCCAAAAATCTTTGGCCCAGGTACAACTTCACAAAATGACAGTGAGACATGTTGTAGACAACATGTAGCGTTTTTCCCCCCATGACCTGGATGGCAAACATGAAAAAATGGAAGATGAGCTAAAGGCTCACGCAGTTGGCCTGAATGGCCTGAAAATGTGATTCAGATCTGATTGTTTCATGACAGTGTGATGGTGGCCACTTTCATGTGTGGTTCTGAAGCAGATACAGAACTGGTTTTGCCTCAGTATGGATGCCATATGACCAGGCAGGAGTCACTCTGAACTCCTCCCATCTGCTGACAATTCGCCTGCTTCCACTGCACAATAACTTATGAATGAAACTGTAAACGCTCACATCTGTGGCCTCCATTTTTACTATCGACTTCGCCTTCTTGTTTTAGTAAATAAACCACTGCTGTGGTTTCTGACCTGGCAACATGGTTGACCACAGGAGCGAAGTTAGTTGGCCCATACAGCTGTACTGTCCTCAGGCTCTGATGATATGCTTCTAAGATTCCTTCGATACCGTTGCAGTATGGATTTTCCATGTTTCCATTCTGAAAAAATGAAAAAAACTGTGAGTTTCACGGACTGTGTGAATGCATTAATTGGACACAAACAGCAAAATCTTTTTCACAGCCCCAGGGGCACCTTTTGTGTGACTTTTGTGATCCTGTGATTTATTTTCTTGTTTCTCACTTACACAGCATGCAAAAATAAACAGAATAAATTTGAAATAGAATTCACTGTTGTTCAAGCTAGAGGTGTGAAAAAAAATGATCCCAAAGTGAACAGAGGGGTTTGACTTCACCAGTGGAAACTCGTGTGACACCCGTCCGTCAGGAGGCAGCTTGGCTCCGAAGCCCAGAGCGGGGAACATCTTGTCGCTGTCGTAGTCCTGAATGATCTCGCCGACGGCCTTCAGTGCCATGGCGTAAGCGTTCAGCTGGTAAGGGTTCATGTAGTGCAGCGAAGTTGACTGTGATGGGTTGCCTGTTGACCAATCAAGCTCAAGGTGAGCTCATGGTTTTTAGAATACAAAGACATCAAAGGCACCAAACAAAAAGATTTATTTGGTACTTGTTTTGGTCAATCAGTTACACTGCAAGGAAAGCAGCTGTGAAAATTAGACACCATTAAATGACGAAATCCATTTAGAAATTTAGAAAGCTTGTCATTTACTGCAACCTTTCCAAATACCCCTTCCGATAATTAGACACCATGTGGACTATTAACAGCTCATCATAGTCATTTTTTTGGAAGTGTTTCACAAAGTATTGTTGTCATGGCGCCCAGTATGAAGGTGACATGTGCTCACCATTTGATTAGGTACACCTGGTATATGTTGGCAAAAGTCCTGTGGTTTGCATTGCCAGGCTGTGTATTCACAGTATGTAACAAAGGATCTTATCTTCAGTACAGAGTGTAGCAGTGAAGTTTTACCCTGCTCACGCCAACGTTAGAAAGCCTGTTTATTTTTGTCCCCAACCAAGCATGGTATGCAACACACATTTTATTGTTTTAACACACTAGTGCACCATGCTTTCAGTTTAGCTACATCAGTTACGCTATGTACCATGAAATGTTCGCTGGTCTATCTATCTATCAATCTATAATATATTTTAAGTGACAAAATGGCATTAGATTGACATTAGTCTGTTTCTGTAGTGTTTAACCTACCAGTTTGTGAATATCTTACTTCACGTTATCCCTGTGATGAAATAAGTCTTTTATTATAATACTACTACTACTACCACTACTAATAATAATGATAATAATAATAATAGAATAGTATTCCAGCAACAGCATCATCAAGTTTGCTGACGACACCACGGTGATGTGGCTCATCTCAGGGCGGATGAGTCCATGCGGGGCGGGGTGGAGCGGCCGTCGATGTGGTGCACAGAAAACAACCTGATCTTGAGCACAACCAAGACTATGGGGCTTATCATAGGAATCATCATCATAGTAGGAAAAAGACGGGAATTCAGTCCCTTCTCATCAGCAGAGACTGTGCAGAGAGGGTCCCCCACTTTCAGTTTCTGGGCGTTCATATCAAGTAGGATCTAATCTGTAGCGCCAATAGCACTGCTCTTATTAAGAAGGCACAGTAGAGACTGCACTTCATGAGAATACTCAGGAAGAACCATCTAAGAAAATCTGCTGGTATCCTTTCGCTGTTGCTTCATGGAGAGCATATTAACATACTGCATCTGTGTGTGGTTTGCCAGCTGCACAGCTGCCGAGGAGAAGGCGCTCCAGAGGGACATAAATACAACCCAGAACATCAGCAGCGGTCCTCTCCCCTCTCTGGAAGATCTGCACTGCTCCCGCTGCCTCAAAAGTGCCAACAGCATACTAAAAGATCCATCTCATCCTAGAGACTTGAACTGCTGCCCTCAGGCAGACGGTTCAGGGTAATAAAAGCGCCAAAACAAACAGATTAAAGAACTGTTTTTATCTCAAAGCAATAACATCAGTTAACACTGCAAGAACCTGTACTATAGGTACAATATTACCTGTTCGTGCATTACCAGCTGGAAGGTTGGAAAATATCTTGTGTGTGTATGTATGTGGTATGTTTTTACAGCCTCTTGGAATTTTAGGATTATTTATTATTTATTTTTAACATCTGTGTTTTTTTGGAAGGCAATTTTAGAGGATTTCTGATGTTTGCAC
>KV751353.1:123273-139473 GCA_001698575.1 Mola mola
AATAATAATAATAATAACAACAATAACAACAATAATAATAATAATGTAATTGAAATAAAATAATCGAATAATTTCAATAATAACTCTTCGCCCTCCGGCTCCCAGTGTCCTCCTGCTTTCTCCCAATCTGTTCAATTAACCTTGTCGGGTATGTAAATTTGGCTGTTGGATCTGCGGCTTTTGATTGGTGCTCCAGGCCCTGCTTCCTGTGTGCGGGGCCACTCCCTGGAGTCTGATTGGTGCAAAGCAGCAATCATGAGTAAAGTCTTTGTTTTTTTAGCACCAAATAGACTGTAGCCTTTTCTCTGAAGCCGGACGGGAGGAGGGACAAGAAGCAGTGGATTGGACATGCTGGACGTGGCCCGATTGATGTCAGCTTTCTACTGTTTTCTAGTCCAAACTATTTGTTATATATCTGCATTAAACACCCACTATCAGCTGACCTCTAAATAATTGTAAATTATTCGAGAATTATTCAAAATGTTAAAAATCATCTATTTTTGGAATTCTTAGTTTAATCGTCTCATTAAAAATGTTATATACGTTATTTGTTGTTCTCTCACTACAGCTCCATGAATACATTCTGAAGATGTGGAGAAATCAAAAGCTTGGGCAGAACTGCTGTGCGAAGTTACAGCTGCTCGGTGATAATTAGACAACTGCAGTGGGGGGAGAGTAAAGTTGTTATAATCAGTGAGATAAAGGGAAATTAACCTTTTCCCCCAATAATTGTTTTCCACTGAGGAATGTCTGGTGGATGAGTCTTTTGGAACAATTTGCTCAGCCATAATCACTGGCATAAGTGGTGTTATTAGATTTAAATGTGGTTCAATTCACTCACTGAAAAATCCATATATGGTGTGAAATGGCGTGAAATCATCCATCCAGTGGAGGATTTCATGCCTTTTATTTCATTTTTAAAATTCCTGCTATAATCTTTATTGACAAAGCCCTGAGGTGGGAGAGCGCTCCAAGAAAGGACATCACTATACTTCACGTCAGCAAAGGGATGGCAAAGTGTGTACATGTTGTGTGTCTGCACCGTCTGCTTGCATGCTTGTGTGTGTTTGGGGCATTGATTGTGAAACTGGACATGTCACGATTAAATAGCAATGCGATCTATTCCCACCCTCTACACATATATACACACGAACATTGCCAGGAGTATCACTCACCATTAGATGCTGTGAAATCAATGGCCACAGTGAAATTGATCTGCGTCCTATAAGGAGGATGAGAGGATGAAAAAAAAAAAAAAAAAAATCAGAAACCAGAGACGAACCCAGCCAGCAAACAACATGCAGGCCTCATTATTCCTGTGCTCTTGCACCCAGTCACACACAAATAACATAAGCTTGCACTTTAAGTTCCTGGAGGCGACCTCCCAAAAGGATTAGTAAAGTTTATCACATCTCATCTCATCTCATCATCTCAGGGCCTCTGGGGGCCAAAACAACAGCCTGTAGAAACAAGCAAAAAATAAAATTAAGGTATGTGTTAAAGGTTCACATTAACCTCTCTGTTAAGGATGAGGATGTCTGACTCTGCTGACCTTAGCAACGATTACTTAATAACTTGATTCCAGTAATCAGTAAAGACCCTTGAATGTATTGTCTTTGCAACTAAAATTGGGAGTTCTAGGCTTATTTTAGGCTTATTTTCTGTCCATTGTATGTGTTTTTTCTGTTTGAGTATTTGTGTTAGCAATGGAGCCAAAGGTTAGTAATAAACTAGAATTATAGCCTTAAATTATGCTTTGTGCACCTCTTAATGACAGTTTATATCTGTGTCTGTCAAACATGTGCATGTCAAGCATTTCACTTAACATCCAAATATGGATGTTGCTGTGAAGAAGCAACAAATTCTAAAAAAATGAATGCTTTGCACATATTGTCAGCCCAGATGCAGAGAAGATCTAGACGTTGCAGGTGGCTGTGGCTCAGGGGATACAGTAAAGCAGGTTGTTGTCTGATCAGTGTTTCCCAACCCTTTGCAGTGTCCTTTGGTAAGACACTGAACCTGTGTGGGAAATATATTGTAGTGCATTATGATGTCACAGTGAATATAAAATATAATCATAATTAGAATTTTTTCTAAAATTTCTATTAGTTATTGCATAGTTAACTTAAGAATTTTTGAGTTAAAGCCATAAACATGACCTTCATATTCTTTCAATTCCATTTCCAATTCCAATTGGTATTTTGAGTGAGAGAGAATTTTCTAATGGTGCTCCTGAGGCGTAGGCCTTGCAGGAATTGGGCTGGTGAACAATTTGAGAACATAGTGCCTCAGGCCACAACTGTCACCACTTAGACTGAGCAAAGAGCTTAACCACCTTTTAAAGTCTATGTTGGCCTCTTGAGAAATGAGCCTCGCTGATACCGCAGTGATGTCACATAGCTCCGATCAAGTCTGTTGTGTCTACAGTTCTGTCTCGGCTACTCAAAGAATATTAGGTTCCCGTTTGCGTTAAGTTAAATACCTGAATATATTGGCCGTGTTTTCGGAGCTCCCTACCCTTCCACGTGCACCATAAAAATCTGTAGCCGAGCCGGAGGTGGTCAAATTCTTTACCAGATATGAGAAACGATAAGATCATTTGAACAGCCAGCCTTTTCCTTTTATAATTACAGTGGATACTAAAAAGCTTTAAAGGGGACATGTCAATTGTTTGAAATGTGTTCTAATTTCAGAGAACACATTTATCGTTTAGCATGCCCCTTAATATCGAGTCCAGTATTGTGCCGATCCAGGTGTGAGCCGCAGTCAGACAGAATATAGCTCCATAGGTTATTGCCAAGTGTAGCCCAGACTTTTCCATCACAAATAAAGTTGGAAGGCGACGTGAGGGTCCATGCTGGTCTGTGCAGCTCCAGAGCATAACTCCTCCATTCCATACAACACTACAGGTCCTGCACTTGCCTGAGGCGAAAAAAATGGCGGAACCTTTTCGAAAGTAAAGCTCGTAGTCGGGCTTGAAAATACCCGGGGATGGGCGGTCATTATTCCAGTGTGGCTCCTAGTTATAGTATAAGGTTGGCAAGAATCTGAGAAGTGTGTAAAGGGCTCATGTTTCCACTTACAGGCAGCCTACAAAAATAAAACTGATTGTGTTGACTAATTTTAAGGTTTTTGGGCTGGTAAGCACTCCAAAAACCCACAATCACGTATAAAAACACAGATAAAGTGAATTTTTAATGATAGGTCCCTATTAATAAAATAAATGACATGCACTGTAGCAGTTCTCCCTTTGCGTGTGAGTGAAGAGGAAATGCAACTTAGAGCCAGAATAATGTTAAGGGGCAGACTGATGAGAATGATATTTTTGAAGTGAAATTACTAAGCCTTTCAGTTAATTGTATCATAGATCAGCTGAGGCCAGAAACTGCCACGGTCTTTAAAACTCCTGCATACTTGATATTCACATGTCTTCTTTAACTAAGCTGAGGTCATAGGGCTGTGATTTTGACTTTAGCTACCTTGTTTAAAATCAGCTTGGCAGCACTTAATGTGAAATAATCAATTTCAATAAGTTGCAGTGATGGTGCAGAGACATTTTAAAACACTTTAATGGTGACTACCAAAGGTAGAGTCTGTACTGCATGTGTCATTAACCCTCATTGTCATCAGCTTGACTCACAAAGTCTGCATTGTTGGACGAGTGTGAGCGCTCTGTGTGAGCGCTCTGTACCTTCCTCTGTTGCTTCAGCACAGAATGGTTGCTCATACGCACTGTAGACATGACGACATAACTGAATGCTTCCCTTGTCTCCTGCTGTCTTCGCCAAAATCAATGGCAGCAGTGGATAATCGGTAAATCCGTGAATGTGAGCATGTGGTATCTGAACACAATCACAATGCCCGATGCCAAACTGTGCAGCCGCAGCTTCGTTTGTTGTCATTGTTTGCAAACTGTAAATGGGTTCTACTGGGTCATAAAAGCCAGCATCCCAAGTTAGCAACTAGCTGCAGGACACACAGTAAAGTGGCACATTTAGAGGTTAAAGGGTCAGATATTTTCCAGAGCAAAACAGGGGTAAAAGAGAAGCAAAAATTGGCCGAGTGGCTTGAAAGACAAATTCAGCAGCTATGTTGCTCTGTTTCTTTCGTAAATTCTTAGTTATACTTAGTTTCCAGACACATAAAATGTATTTCTATGGTCTGTGACGTGTTCACAGCATGTTGTGCTGCCTGCAAGTGGCCAAAAATGTCGGTGAATGCAGGATTAAGAAATTCCACATGATCTTCAATACATAATCAAATGGGCACTTAAATGTAATCGAAAACAGTGAATCATAATTATGCTTTCATTCCAAACAGGCTGATGCAAACACACAATCTAACTAATAATATCATCGCCATACTTACTACAGTTCAACAAACTCGTGCTTACTTTAAGCGTCCGGGCAACCATTCACTCACCCTCCTTTGATGTAATCAAGGAATGTGAACTCTGACTCCACTGAGAACGAGAGCAGGGTCACCTGGATTTAAACACAAGGAGAAACATTTGATTAAACACTGAGGTGACCATCTTTTCCCACTAAATCGAAATGAACCTCCACACCTTGACATTGTTCAGAATGTGGTGGCTGGTTTCTGATGACTCATTCATTTGCATTGCCAGAGGACAACTTTGAAGAGAGGTTGAGCTTTTGCATGCATTACTTGTCGGTGCCTTCACTGCTGGCTGTTGTGTGAAAATTGGTGTTTCAATTGGTTTTCACCCAAACTAATCTCTCATATCGTTTGTCCTTCATGTTCTACAGCACTACAGTACTATATATCTAGGACACTAAGCGACAGTACCTTAAAAAGACTTTGCGTATAATGCATAAACACAGCAGTATATGTAAGCAGCTGTAAAGCAGTATTTTTTGTTTGGGGTAATATTGAATAATTATTATTCTTTTGCTAACAAAACGCTTTAATTGATCGGTGTGCGATACGAGAAAAAAAGAGAAGATCTTCTGTTTCAGTGCAGAAAGTACAAATTGTGTCTGCTTCTAAGGAGCAAGGACATCCATGATGATTCAGAAAGGAATCTTTAATGAAAAAAAGAATAGGTGTAGGTGTGGAGCGAAATGAGAGGTACAGTGCGAGGCATACTCACTGTTCCTGAATTTACATACTTCTTTTTCTTCATTTTCTTCTTGGTATTAATTACCTGAGAATAAATTACAAAAGGAACAGGAGATCTAAAATGAACACATTTCGTTCACAAGTTCAAACTCGCAGATCTGTATTTAAATTTGTCACCGCAGTCAACGGGCAACTGGAAAAATCCCTCATGTACACACAAAAACTGCAGCCCAGTAGGAGCGTCAAGGTGTCCCCAGGAAAATATATCATCTCCTGATTAATTTGCATTTCGTTTGGTGTAGACTGGACTCAGAGTAAAATTCTTCTCAGTTCCACAACTCACGGACGTCTACCACTGCGCACAATTCTCCTGTAGTTTTTCCAGCAGTGGCAGTGCTGGCGGCGATGATGCATATGGTGGCACTGGTGACGTTATTATATCACCGATTTTCAGGCATATAAATACATTATAAAACAACTTTCATACATTTCATAAAACACTATCAAACAGTTTTTGATGCATTTAGCTTTGATGAAGGTTATTTTTCAATGTTTGTAACTGATCAGAATAAAGAAACATGAATAAAGAAACGCTTCATTTTCATTTATCTTACAGTCATCGATCAAACAAGCAGATCAGAAATTCAAACATTAATCTGACGCCACGATGAAACAGTCCGACAGGCTTATGTTGCAAGATTTACATTTATTTTATGAGTATGCCACCAGCGCCAGAACAAGAGAGAAATGTCAACCTCAACACTGAAAACGTCTCAGCTCATTACCTTGTTTCTCTATGCCTGCGAGGTATGAAAGTGACAGCCCCTAATTTAACGTGGAAGGATGGCAATTTGTCTGACACACTGAACAATCTGCTGATGCAAAAGCTAAAGGGCCTTTCAGTCTCACTGGGAGGTAGAAAGGAATCAAGAATGGCGCATAATGGAGCTGACGTCTAAAATACAGGAAATTGTCCTTCGGCTGAAGGCCACCAAACCACAGAGGAATCAAGGTATTGACAAGCTCTCCTTTTGTTCTACTGTTACTTTGCAACTCAAACATTTCCTCGTGAATTAAAATAAGTTTGTTGTGGTAAAAAATGTCTAGCAACTCCAATAAACATTACAACCATGTCATTTTCAGATTCTGGATTCTGTTATTTTCATGCAGAGCTATATTGTGTGCTGCTCAGAAAGCTTTCCTATTAGAAGTTTAGCCTTCATCAATTTAAATCCCAGGATTGCTTTCATATTAATCCTGCTTAATGCTGCTGCCCAGAATTCTATTTCTGTGTCAGCATTCAGGTGATTATTGTACTAACAGGAAAACCTTAACATTTGGAAATAACTGTATAACTACAAGCAAATTTTAATTGGTTGTTGAGGAAGGTGCGGACACATGTACAGATACCGTCTAACACAGAAACAAATTAGGATGAAAATCGTTTTCCTAGAACACATTTATCGTTTACCAGGCTACTTTAACCCTTGAATAAATGCATTTGTTCGCGGTGCAATAGTGATGTCAGAGATGGCAGAAATGGCAGAAATGAGATCCAAGACGCACAAGCGCTAATGGAATCCAGATCTCAGTAGCGACAGACACACCTTCAAACAGGAATTACTCACCTCGTACACGTTGAACTGGCTCTGCCCTCGGGCGAGCTCTCTGTAGCTTGTTGTAAAGTCCCCAATGAAGTCGTGGCTGGGAGAACGAATAAAAGCAGAGACGCGACAGTGAGGAGGTTCAAAGACAAGACGGATGTTTGGTACAACGTGAAAGGTCGTGTCATAATGATACTTAGTGAGTATGTCTGCAAAAGTTTTAAACTTAGCCTACAAATGAGATCATATTTTATAATTGAATATAGTTGGTAGTTGGGCTGGTAGTTATTTAGGTTGATGTTAAACTGCAGGTTAAAGATGCTTTAACTCAAAACCAATCGTGGCACGTCTTGGAGATCACACTCACCTGCCATCTCTGTCCCAGTCATACACCTCCACTTTGATTGTTCTGGAGACAAAAATCACATGTTATCAAGTTAGCAAAAAGGTTAGACTTTCACAGTAGTTAATAGATAGACTGAACAACAACAACAAGGTCTATTAGTTATTCTGGAGCTTTCATTTATATCACATAGATCTTCCTCCGAGTTTGCCCAGTTGTGGAATTCTAAATGATTTCAACAAGCAAGTCAACTAAACTGAGGACTCCACAAAATGAAAATATCAACACCAACAATCAGAATGAAAGTTCCTGTCACGGTTTGGTATTTTCTTGACTTATTCAATGTTTTATTTTGAAAGATTTCTCCTTTCCTGTCCCATTTCACACTTCCCCTCTTTGTGCTTGTCCCTCCTCTTGAGTTGCACCTTTTTGGATTGTTTGGCTGACACCTAGTTGACACTACTTGACATTTAGCCTGATCTTCCACTCGCCTACAAATTATGGAGCCTGCCGAAAAAAAAACGCGCCAAGATCGGCTGTCAGCCGTCACTGTGTGAACTTGTCACAGAGATGACCCGAGAGGCTCGATGACATGACATGTTACCTCAGACTGGAATTCAAGCAGGCTAAATATTTGGACAACTCGGCAACAACCACTAGTACAGCCAATCAGAGGGCAGGAAACAGGGTAACCGACAACCATAGACAACCAGAGGCTGAAACCCAGAGGAGGAATATACAAAATATACAAAGAACAATGCATAGCATGTCTCTGTAGAAGGGAAGATCCATGCTGCCCACAATGTCACAGATACAGTCTTTATCAATATATTTTCGTTTATAGTGCTTGTTTTTGTTCGATGTCCACATTGAAATTCACCCATGTAGTCATTTGCCTATTGCTTTTTTTATTTCTCATGAAAATTTGCCAAATAATTAATTCAACCGAACCCCCTTTGTCCCCTTTATCCGCATTTGGGCCAAACCTGTTTCTAAATGTTCTTGGGCCAAAACATGACAGCTGCAGAGCAACTAGTAATGGATAATTTCGTGAGTTTGACCGATACTACAGTTTCCAAATCAACAATTCATTTCAAATGTAAGTTTGCCCCTTGTTTGTACTATTGCAATGTTACCGTGTGACAAAAGTCTAAGTCCCCTCACTGTGATACAATGTGAAGAGTAATCCATCTGCAATAAGCCATTAATTAAACAAGGAAAAATTCAAACAAGAAAGAGAGAATTTATATCGGACTTCCTTTCAGCACAGCTCGGTGACGAGCAAACCTTAGGAAAATATTTTGGGATCTTGCACACTCGACTACTCGGTGCAGAAGCTGATGTATATTGTGACATTCTGCCAAGCTGCCTTGTTACACCGTCCTTGGCACGGCGTCACACCCGTTTACAGACATGTTTTTAAAAGGAAGCATAGCTTGGCAGTGTCTGCCTTCTGCTTCAAAATAATCTCTAAAGGCACAGCACTTAACGGGAAGTAGCTGTCTCTCACTAAATTAAAAACAATGCAGCAGAGCACTGGGCAGGACAACCATTGGGGGGGCGTGGCCACGTGGCAACATGCTGTGCGAGGTAGGCCAGTGTCAGAGACCGACCTACCGTTCACCAGCTGGCAGCCAGAGCCAACCAGCCATCGACAGCTGTTGTCAGAGGGTCCTAGTTTGTGCTGGAAACACAGGAGACCTGACAGCTACTGAAGCACATTCAGGTTAAAAGTTTCTTTGTGTTAATGGTGAAGCCATCCAAAGCATGGGTGGGTCACAGTCTGACCCACTGGACCAAGATTGAAAAATACTCAGTAGAAAATCAGCAGTGAATGATTCCTGAAAATAATTCAGGAGAAGAAACAGAAGATTAAAAGGGTTAATTGCTTAAAAATGATCTGGGGTTTCTTTTCAACATCATCATTAGCATCATCAAGGATTTTGCGGTTAACGAGGCAAGGAGAAAGCAGCCACCGGTGTTTCACGCCAACCCCTTTGAGCTTTGGAGAATTTCTCTGCATGATAAAACTCATTATCTCTACTGAGTGCTTTCAGGAAAAAAAAAAAAACATTGAAAGAAAGAAACATTGAGGCTGTTTATTTGTTTACATAGAGCCTGCTGTTCAGTGTGGTGTGGCCTTTAGTAAGTGTCTCAGTGGGTTGAGTGAATCAAATCACAACTGCCAACATTGCAATTCTAGCGGAGTCAACCGATACCAACCAAGTAAGACAAAAACGTTTTACTGCGTTATTACTAAGGCACTCCTCCTCGCAGGCAATTAACATGGACGCTTTGCTGTACCACAACATAACCTTTAGTATGAGGATATCAACTTGTTAAAAACACGACTACACAACAAAGAGTGCAACCTGCAAACCGCAGTCCATGTTGACATTCAAAAACACATCAGGAAAAAATGACACAAAACATTTTACAGAAACGCAGCAGGAACAATGTCCCTGCAGAGTGAAGAAAAGGGGGGGGGGGAAACTTTTTTGGCACTCTCATTTCTGAGTCACACTGATCTCACCCCCATGCTTCCCTTCTCTGCCGTCTTCCCACTGACACCAGCCCAGATCCAAACAGAATAAAAGCAAGCGGCGCATCAGAAACTCTTTCCTGTGACTTAGGATATTTTTTTTAAAAAATCCCTGAAATGCGGCACTTGGCCCCTGCCGTTCTGGTTTGACAGTTTGTTCTTTTGAGGGTATGTTCAAGGCTCACAGCTAGAGAAAAAGTGCTCGTCTCCTTCGGTGGTATAGAAACATGATGCCTCTCCTGCCAAAAGCAGAGATAATATACAGAGGGAGCAAGCGACTGAGAGCGCTCTCCTTCCCCCGATCAGTCTCTACGCAGTGAGTGCCAGTTCTAGGTGTTTCAGCTTAGCTTAGCTTGGTCATGTTACTCAAAGTACCAGGAAGCTGTCGCCATTCAAGTTCAAAGCATTTTCCATTAGTTACAGCCGCATTAAAAGACTCGGGTGCTCATGTCTTTCAGTTGAGCGGCAACTTGAACCTTTCGAACAATATACCCTCCGAAACTAATCTTATGTTCAGCTGCTATTCTGGAAACCTTTAATGATCATGACTCATCTTCAGTAATGGAGGCGCTGAGGGAAGGAAACGCACTGAACAATTGTTCTGCTCCAATTACACGGATCAGTCTGTGATCTCTTGTCAGGGATGGAAATGTGTGTATCACCTGGGTGAGCGTGCTGATGAGGAAGACTTGATTAATGGATTATCAGCACAAGAAATACATAAAAGTATCTGAGGCAGCGCCTACACACAGTGAACACAGCATACAGCAGCAGGGGCAATTTAGTTGAATCTATATTTGCTCATTAACTGGTACAGTATGTGTAAATATGCAAGTTTTATTTGTTTCAAAGTAACTACTGTTCAATTGTCCACTTTAGAACTTTAGAACAAATAAAGTTGAGATCTTTCAAACTGGAGCCTTTAATTCAAATGCTTGTTGGATGGTAGTGTACAGCTGTCATGATTAGCATATTGATATAGTTCCAAGCATTGTATGACAGATGATTTTCTTTTGAGACTCTTCTTTTTATTATGGTTTAAGGGATTTATGAGATGTTGAATGTGAACCCTGGGTAGTCAAACAGAGATGCTTTGGGTTTGGTCCTGGGTCCATTCAACCCACGGGACAACCAGCCAGTCGACCAACCAACCAATCAGCCAAGTTATTGCTACAAGTTATTGCCTCTCCTTGACTTTCTCACCTGGAACAGGATCTTTAATTTCTGTTTCTCCTTCTGCACCTAAGTACACTTGCCCTTTCTGCTATTTTTCTCTCCTTCATTTCTCTGGTCTTGTTATCACTTTCCCCACTTTGCTTCTGCTCCTTCTATCATGTGACAAAATGTAGCTACACTGTTGCACTACCAGAGCAGAGTGTGTGTGTGTGTGTGTGTGTGTGTGTGTGTGTGTGAGCGAACGGACAAATGGATTTGTTCAGTGTTTGTTCACACAAAGACTCAACTGGATCCCGGCACTTCTAGGACAGTCAGCTTGATCACTGAGCCAACGTGTCGGCGGCCAGCAACGTCGGAAGGAGGCAACATTTTTATCCTTGTATGTGTTTGCAAGATATTCTTAAATGTTTTCAACAGATCCGACTTAAATCTTGCGGCCAGCCTTTGGCAATAATTCAGATCTGTGAATCCCAAGTATGGTGTCCTGGAGCAGTAACAAGCAATGCTTTCCTGATGACAGATATTGACACAGTTGGTCCTTGGTCCAGTTTATTGCACACTGTTATCGCCGTAGTCCTCTTCACATAAAATGTGTCATACTATAATTTTTTTGATATCTCAAAGTTTATACCCAAATTGCAAATCCTAATGGTCTATTTGTTTCCCTAATACAGATGCAAAAACTAACAAGAGCACTTGCCAGAGTTCCTCTGGCAAGGCCCAAAAATCCCCATTTTGTGTTGGAAACCTGTCCAAAATGCTATTACACCCCAACACTCACAGGGAAATAAAATTTAAAAAGTTGAACAAAATGTAATAATTATCAGCCAAATTGTTATTTTGAATAGTGGTATCGGCATTGGTCCAGAAGTTCAGTGTCACTGCATACTTAATTACAAGTACTGTAACCAATTTCACTGCTGTCTAATGGACTGTAGCCTTTTATTACAATGAGTTGGGTTTTTTTTTTTTTTACATTAATTTTTGTAGCTTACATGTTCAAAAATTTTACTTGTTTCGGAATTAAACTTGACACTACTTGACACTTAGAAGCAACTTGGTTGAGTCTTGGCTGTGATATTAGTCCATTAATTCATATTAGTCTGATACACTTTGTTCCTTATTTGTAAATAACTAAAAGTCTAGTAATGAAACATCACTCTGACCGTAAGAAATAGACATTCAGCAAATACCTCTGACAGCACAGCTAAGCGTAAGGCTTTTATTCACTTCCTTAAACATTCCACAAGGACCTTAAATGTAATAGGACAAGACTGTCATGGACAGAAAATGAATCTGAAATGTAAAATTATGGTTTTCATCTTTTGACTTGGAAGTTTCTTTTAAAACATCCATAGGATTGTGCAGCTTCTTCAAGTCCCTGCTGGCGATTATTGCTATTCCTGAAAGTACCAATAAATCTATCTGCCCTTCCTTTTGTTCCTTCGGAGATGTCAGTCAGATGCCAGAGCCGATTATCCTTGGTGCCCACCCCCGCGTTGATATCCATTTGCCCACTGGTGCATCTAACATGAGGAACATGTCCAAACTAAAGCGCCGGTCTAATTAAAGCACAGTAAATCAACGGACATTCTTGAGCGGCCTAAACTCTCAACAGATCGAGGTGCTTAAATGCTTTCTCAATGTGTTGGACTTGGACTGAGAGAAAGATTGAGAGAGAGAGAGAGAGAGAGAGAGAGAGAGGTAAGTGCCATCCCAGATACCAGACAGCCAGCGACATGCCTCCTCACCAAGACGCAGTAGCCATTAGCATTGCAGTTTTTCTTATATAAATGACCTGGATCTTCTTACAATTCTAGACTAGTGTCATATCATTTTGCAGATTACATTTGGTCAAACACTGTTCATAAAGGAAGATGAGTGTTTTCGCTGACCTTTTTTATGTGCATTTTCAGTTTGACCATAAGAAACCTGAGCATAAATGCTAAAAAGTAGGAAGAAAGTTTAATTATCGGGAAAAAAACGTTTTTTGGCTGAAAAAGAAAAGTTTGTGTGTTGATAAAAATTATGATTCCATAAGATTCAACTTCAACAAAATGTCACAGAACAATGAAAAAAGGCTTCAGTTTTGTGTGGAGTGATAAGGAAAACGTAACCTTCCTCAAATAAATACAGGACACAAACACAGATGCCATTATTTCATTCATTTTTCTCACATTTTAATTCACTCATGTTCAGCATCTGATTGTCGCACCTTCTTTCTCTTCTTTAATTGATTAATGATTAATTTTTTCTTTATTTTGTCTATCTATGATGTGAAGGAGGAGGGTGTGTTTGAGATCACCTGTGGTTAGCTGATTTTGTTGGTTATTATTGTAGTGAGCTTTAAGAACAATATAATTTACAAGAACAACAGACAAATCCTCCCGCTCCCCTCCTAAAGCACTGACATATAAGTATATTCCTTGCCTATATGTAAGTAACCTGTTTTCAGCCCTGTCTTGTCGATATTTCGAGACTTGCAGCATTTGAGGCTCTTTCGGCTTGTGCCTTGTCAGTTTTTATTAGACTCCAAGCATTAGTGTGTGTGTGTGCATATGTGTAAGTTTGCGATGTCCAAGAGTGTTTTAGGAGGTGTCTTTGATGCCCAGCTCAGTCGCTTGTGGATGATCGGCTCTGACAGGGTAGTGACCCCTACTTGAGCTCACCAAATTTCACCTCATACGTCCAAGGTATCAAATTCTTCTGGAAGCAACCCCGCACATCCATGAGGCAGCCTGTGCACTTGTTCTTTACCGGTTTGACTGGAATTGATTGCTAAGATCCTAGAGCTAGATACCGGATCCTGTGAATTCTTAGTAATCGGTAATTAGAGTTTTGCTGCTCACATAGAAGATGGGATAAATACCTCAGTAAAATGATACTGAATGCCACATCTGTTTGCCTCTCCTTTGTCATCTTCCCCAACAGCCTGTTTTCTTCCCAGATCTGTCTTTTAAATTAGAGGCAGGCGGACAATCTGGGAGAAAAGCTCATATCCTCTCTAACAAACGGTGCATTAATTGTGTGCCAACAGTCCATCATATTCATTAACCTGTCATTGTAATAAGATTCTTTGTCAGCATTGTAAGTCACAGTGATGAAATGATGCTGGAACAGTGATGAGCTGGTTTGCTCGGCCCCACAGGTGGATGCGGGTCTGGTGTGTTTGTATTTTTTGCTCCATAAATTAGTGCATTGTTTCATCATCATCAAGTAAAAACGATAAACACTAGACAGGAGAATTCACCTGAAAAGGTTGAACTGTTCCGTGTAATTTTAATGGCAAGACGAAGATTCCTACAGGAATCAGTGAAATTGTGTCCCGGTGCCCATATAAATGCAGGTAATATACCAGAGAAAGTAATCCATTCAAGTTGATGATTTTTATGTACATGTGGATTCAGATGAACCAAGAGCTGATCACCAAAAGCTACACGCATTGTTTAATCAATATTTACTCTACTGTTATTGTAATTAAGAGCCGAGGACAGGAGGAGGGGCATCATCCCTGTGGTTGCTTGTGTACACGCGGAAAAACTGCAGATTCTATACGATTTTATTATGGGCGCACAATAATTGCTGGTTTTATGTTCATAAGTTTAAATCCCATGAATCTCACAAATGAAATACTGTTTAAATAACAGTAATGATGTGGTCTGTATCGCCACCTATAGGCACAGCTGTGGTAGTGTGGAAATATCCTGTAAAAGGAAAGAGTCGTAGACATGATTTTTTTTTTTAGAACATATCCTCTAGAAAAATATCTGTGATAGAAAGAACAGGGCTTTAGTGAACCAACAGTTTGAACGGACACTGTTATAACTAAATAATGTAAAATTACAATATTTATTTTCTAAAGGTGCCTGAGGAGGATAATGGAAAATCCACAACAACATTATTGGAGATTAGAAAGCATTGTGCCTGACTCACGCCATTCAAGCAAAGATCAATATAAAAGAACGTTATAAGCAAGCAGAGGAAGAAATGATCTGACTGTAGGCAGAATGACACTTGTTGAACTGGTATTGATTTCTGCTGGTTAAACTCATCAGCGCTAAGGGTGTAGTAATGGTTTTCACCAGTATGTAGTTTGTCAGTCAGAGAGATTCCGATTAGGTCAATGGATTGACTCAACAGTAATCAGTAGCAACTGTTGCAGAGGCTGCTCAAGGTGAGCAATTTTGTGGCTCACTGGTCTGTCTATTATTAGAGAGGCGTGACCAGAAGTGGAGGCAGCAGCAACGCCAAATTGATCTTATGAGAGAAACAAGCAACAAAGTTGATAGTATTGGTATTAGTAATATATTTATACTTTTTGTTCGGTTTTTTTTTCTTTTTAGTGTATTCACAATACGCACTATGAAAAAATATTGTACCTTGCCATTTTATATTTTTCCTTTTAATTCCGAAGAACTGTAACAAAACCAAATGGCCAACATGAAATGAGGAATGAATGACTTAAAATGAAAGAAAATAAGTTTTATATAATAAACTGATAGAGAAATTATTCAGTCACCAGTGTTATGGTCAACAGTATATTTTAATGGAAAGTCATATACTGTATTATGACCTGTTACTTAGGTTTCCAATCATCAATTAATCTGCCAATTATTTTCACGATTAATCAATTAATTATTTACTCTGTGAATGGTCAGAAAATAGAGAAAAATGCTCATCACGTTTTTTCAAAGCCCAAAGTGACGTTTTCAAATAGCTTCTATACCAACCAACAGTTTAAAACCCAAAGACTCTTAATCTACTGCCAGAAATGATGAAGAAAATCAGCAAATCCTGACATTTAAGAAGCTGGAACCAACAAATGGTTACTAAATTTTGCTCAAAATAAGGCTGAAACAATTATTCTATTATCAAAAGGGTAGTAGTTTTCTTTTGATCGACTAATTGATTAATTGACTGCAAGTCATCCACACAGCACTTCCACACTTCCACCAGCAGGTGGCGAGAATGGGGAGAATTTGCTGGACTAGCTGAAAGGGGAGAGGGAAGGGAACCGGACTGTGTGTTGGATCCTGCAACAGAACAAGCTACTTTTGCTTTCAGACACTAGTAAGTGACAAGGGCATTTAAGCGAGCCCAACTAAGCAACTGTGTTTAAAAATAAGCCCCCAAAAATGCAACCCACAACAACAAACACAAAGTCGCTTCTAATAAGTGGACTTGGCTACTGTGCGGAGTGAAATGGTGCGGGCATGCCTATGACATCCTAAAAGTACTTAGCAACCAAAAATGTCAGCAAACGTGTATGATAAGGTGATCAGAGGTCATCAGCTACATAATAGACTGAGAAAATCCTCTTATTGGCCTCTTCCAGTGTTTAGAAAGCACTGCTTTCATATGTAAAACATCGATGCTGTGTTTCCAGTCATGCCTTTAATCACACCGTTGGGCAGCTGTCTTTGTTTGTTCAGTTTTAATAAAAACAAAAAGAT
>KV751353.1:155314-169749 GCA_001698575.1 Mola mola
GGGGAAAACAGCTTCACTTCACTTCTCTTCTCTTCTCTCCGCTGTGGCTTTTCTAATACGTATTCCACTTTTTCTCCGCTCACACCGAGAGAAGGCCCGTTCCACTTTTCACCCTAGCAAATGTGATGAATTCTGCCCTTCCGATTTATTGCAGAAGGTGCAGCGAAGTTTAGAGACATCAAAGAAGACACCATAAAGGAAGTACAGCGAAAAAAGAAATCACTTAGCTCTTGTGTGAAGTGAGAGAGCCATTCTGTTCGGAATTTGTTGTTGTCTCGATGACATAAATGCACAATCAAAGTCTAAAAAAATAAAAATAAATAGTAGATCTGGAATAAAAAAAGGGGAGAAGTTGCTCTCACACATTGACAAAAATGCTCACCAGACTGTCTTTGGTTATCTCCAACGGATGTTGACGTCCAGAAAACACAGAAAGCAAAACAGTCTCCTGGTTAATGTATGTAAACGAAACGAAATGATAATCCTCCTGCCTCCTGCATCAGCCAAAACATGTGATAGAATTTTATCTTAAAGCAAGAGCTAAACATGGAAACCGTGCAAAAGAGAGCAGTAGAGAGTAAACCAATCACTAGTCACTAGGTTAAAGTAGCTCAGACACTGAATAAAGTGTATATAAGAAACTGTGAGCTTAGTAAAAAGTCACTACAGTCAAAAAAAGCTCCAGGTGCTTAAGGAGAACAACTTTATATGTTAATGTTGCAGATAGTCTGCTGTGTTGATAGATACTAAACAAGGTCATGGAGAATTGACCTGAGGGACGCGCTGAGGTGCGAGGTACAGTGCGTGCGCCCCCTGCTGTTTAAAATGAATCTATTCATCTTAAGTCTTAACCGATTTCAATCTTCTCATTTTTGTATTCACTTTTAACGGTCTTCTGGTGGACTGTTACATCCTTCAGACTTATCATACTGAAGAGAACACGTCATTTTTCCAAGCGCTGAAGATGGGAGTTAGTGCCCCTGCTGTCCTTCTTATAGCCTCTATTAACATGTCCTATTAGCACATTTTAGTGCCCTGATTGAAGAGTCAGTGGTTGTACTGATGGTTGTATGTGATCATTAACTTATTCCTGAACACCGATTACAAATACAATTATGCATATTTAACAACCTCTTTCTCTTTTGAAATTATTTTTTTAATTACCTGGGGCCAATTGCATTAAATTTGACCCCATCTTGCACTTAAATTTAATCTTAAATCATATTTATCACAGACACTTAAGACACTCTAAGACTGACTGTTGCGTTTTGCATCATGGGTAATGGGTATATGAAGCATCATGGGGCAAACTGATAGAAAAGATGAACAGCATTAATCCGACGCGGTTGTAAGGACCTTAAACGTGTTTAGAAACATCTTAAAAATATGATTCTAAGCGCTCTTCGTCTTTTTGTTTCCTTATTGATGTTCTAACACGTTGCCACTGCAAGAAATCAAAATCAAAAACAAAGGCAGAAGCACAAACAAACCAAAATCCAAGCAACGTTAGCCAGGAGGACGTGGCACATTTTTCGGGCTCAAATTGGATAAATCTTATGATTACTGCAACAGGCAGGTTTAATCCAGCAAGTCTAACTTGACTTGACCAGTCCAAGGCTAAGACCTGTCTTAAAGTAAGAGTACTGTTTTAAGTCGCCTATGGTTAGAATGTATGAAATACTCTATTACTCTAAAGAAAAGTTTTAAATACACCCTGGAATAAGCAACAATGCAAAATACAGACTCTTTCAATTCAGCACTCTCTGCAACATTTAAAAGGATGGCCGACAAGATTTAATGGTACATTTGTGCAAACGTACTGTATTACGTTCTTCCTACATACCAGCGTACGCCAAATAAAATACAAACCCACCCACGCCGGCACATAAAGAGCGAAACGTGATGAATGTCAGTTCATGAGCGCTAAATGTGCGTTAACCGATTCAACCTGGTCAGACCCCATGGCGGCTCCGTCGTTGGAGAATCATGTTGTGCAGTTAAACATTTTACCGCAGAGCCTGGTCTCCAGTGGCCAAGATCCTGCATGTGTCACAGTGAATTACAGTCAAATGTTAAAAAGACATGCTCAGGGAATTGTCGATTTGAAAATCTCACTCAGTGTGAGTATTATATGTAGCCTCAGCAAATGATGTCCTAATTGTGGTCACAGTTCCAGTCCCTCCAAACTGTAGGCCACAAACCAACCCCCCGGAAATGTTGCTGGTACAAAAAATGAACTGAAAAAAATATATTCCAGCATAACACTGTCATAATGTTAATGTTAGATTCCTGATATCAATTGTTAATATTATAAGTATATATATTATAAGTGCATATATCCATCCTAAATTATGTCCTTATATCAATTATACAAACCATAACAAGACAGATCTCTCTGGTAGAGTGTGTGTGTGTGTATGTGTATGTGTGTGTGCCATAGGCTAAGAAGGGACAAGGTCAGGGAGGGCTGCATTTTAATTAACCACAGCTCAGTCCCACACTATCATCAACCATGTTGTTCCTACAGCTCTGAGCTTCTTCAGGCCTGGCAGGAAACCGTGTACTATTGATTTACTTCCCCGTCTTTCTGTCCTTTTCTTTCTGTCTCTCTCTCTCTCCGACACACACACACACACACACACACACAGTTCTCTCCATCTTGTCAATGCTCATTTGCCATTTTTCAAAGGAACCATTTTTTTCTTTCTACTTTATTCTCTCTTCCTATTTCTGTCTCTCTCAGCTCGGCACTCTTGCTTTTCAATATCCTCCTCTAATCTGCGTGTTAGGAGCTCATTGAAGCATCCGTAGCTTTGCAGCGCCATGTTTTTTGAGGGGGCTGTCAGCACCAACCCATCATGTCTGTGGGCCATTTCATTAAACCAGGGAGTGAAAACGGCTCCCCTGTCACATTTTTTCCTTTAGAGGGTGCGTGTGTGTGCTCGCATCAGAACAGTACCTGGGTACTTAAGTTTTGCTGTAGTTACATAAATTGATATCTAGATACGTGTATAGATGTGCAAAACAGAGAAGATGCATAGACAATACATTATAGGAGGAATGTAAACCGTACATTTTTAGATACTTAAATAAACATGAGGTTTTAATTTTCACTCAGTAGAATGCATACATCCAACCAATCATCAGAAATTGCGATAGAAAATGAAATAACTCAAAAACCACTGCTAACGTTAGCATCTGGGTGTTAAAATGTACCTGAATAATTGACGTTACCCAGATCCTGGATCAGATTCCACGTTAGCTCCAGCTCTCTCACAAAACTATAACATTTGTTTCATGGGCCAAGTCTTACAAGCACCATATGTTTCATGAAAAAATTTGGCAAATTTCACAAACTTTTAGCTGTTTGCAATGAAAAGATCAAACTCGAACAATTTAAATAGTCCATGCAACTAATATTCACAAGTGGTTTTTCCAAATTCAACACAAAATGTCACATTTAATGGACACCTTAGTCTTAAAATTATTCATGAGCTCTACTTAAGACTGAACACATCAAGTACCTGGACTGGCCTGGGGTTTGTTGATGTTGACGTTTTGTTTGCATGTGAGAAATATGGCTAAGTCAAAAGAATTGTCCAAAAAGTTAAGGGAAGAGATCATTGCCTTGCACAAACAAGGAAAAGGATACAAAATGGTAGCAGAAGCAATGAACACTCCAAGATATACGGTCGGAAGCATAATTTGTAAGTTCAAAGTGAAAGGTACACTGGCTACAGTATTTGGACGTGGCAGAAAGAGGAAGCTATCAACGGTTGCCACCAGATTCCTGAGGAGGCAGGTGGTCGAAAACACTCAAGTGACTGCAAATGACCTGCAGCCAGACTTGGTGGCAGCAGTCTGAGGTTTCAGGTTGCACATTAAGGCATGCAATAAATGCTGAAGGTCTCCATGCCCGAACTCCGAGACCTACGCCGCGACTGACGCAAAAGCATAATAAAAGTCAACTCCAATACCCTCAAAAACATCAATCATAACATTAATAGGACTGACAGTTGAATGAATAACATTGATCACCTCTCTACAGTGTCCAACTTCTGCTGGGAAACCCTTGATGCCACTTGACACAATCCATCTGCCCCAAACCCCCTTAAAGAACAAGCACTTGGGGAACTTGCGCACCCGGATGACAGTAGGTCCCCCAGGTGGACAACGCATGCTGTAACACCACAGAAACAGCTCAAGAAGTGCCAAAGGAATGTGACAAAGAGTTTAAACCGTCCAATTGTGTAACAGACCGGGCTTTTAACTTTCAAGACACACTCACAGTCACAGACCTCTGGACCTGTGGTCCTGTGATGTGTAGCACTAGACTGTTGATGGCGGAGCATTTGAGTGCTGTGGGTTACAAAGTGGGGTCTCCATAGATCATACAGTAGCTTTTCAGGAACAGCCCATCGATACTCAATCACATTGGGATCAGGGGAAGATTAAGGGCACGTCGACACAGTAAGCTCGTACTCCGATTGCAATTCCTGTGCAGTTTAGGCAATGTTGCAGCATGCATTGCCCTGTCGGGGGACTCGCTGTCATCGGGGTGTGCAATACAAAGGACGGAGACACAGTTTTTAGAGGACAGATTGATTAAGCAATTAGTTTTAAGCTAAGTCCTCAAAATGGGATAAACATAGTCAACAGAAAGATTCCCTTGTTTGTGGCTGTATGTTCACATTTCATTTGCCCCTCTTAGCTTCCACAGTGATCAATACGCTTTGTGTGAGAAGTATGTTTGCCTGTTAAAGTAACTTGACAAGAGAGATGATTTTGGCCTACTCACTCGACAATTACTCAGCTCCTCTGCAGATAAGACAATAGTGCCGCATTTCTTCCCTGGGATCCCTCTGTGGAGCAAAGAAAGGAAAACATTAAGAGCTTCCCAAGGAAACACTTGTAATGATTGTCCACTTTTGGTTGTCTTAAGTAACCAACAAAGGCCATCGCAATAATGAAAGCGCGTCTCTTTTCCAGCTGTGAACTTGACACTTTACAGAGAACCTCACCTAAGACGTTTTTTTAAAAAAATTATTTATTTAATGTTTTAAGGCTCTTAATATGACAATATGTAATGTTTTTCTCTTTTTTTTGTTAATATATTCATAGATTATTCTGACTAATTTGATTATAATATATAAGTAGATTTGGATAGTTTGCTAAATGTCTATGAATTTAGCTATTCTTTTTATTATTGTTCATGGAGCAAATGAGTTTCAGAGTTTTACCCATCCTTTATGCATGTTATATGGTAACTACATATCCACTACTAAATGGGTGGAGCGTTCAGAATCCAGAAAAGAAATCCCAAAATGATCCAAAACAATTTAACTAATTTGTGTTTTTTCTCCACGTTTTTGAAAATCATGCATTTCCTGCAAGCTGCAAGCTCTTTTTAGATTTTGTTCATTTTGCTTTAAACTGGGGGAGATTGAGGTGCCCTGCTTAGAAGAAAAAACTCTTGTTTGAACCTTGACATCCCAGCATTGCTCAGTATTTTCAAGCTGTGATTAGGTGCTCACATCTTTCACATTTTGCAGTTTCAAAAGATCCCATCCGTGTTAGTTTTAAATGACTTGAGCAGATGGCTCAGTGCAAAGTAAAATTCAAAGCACAAAAGAACTGACACGACTTTGACCAAGAAGACTGGAGTCTGTGTCCCATTTGCAACCGAGAGCGACCATTTCACTTCCAAAACCTAATCATGTGGTTTGGGCCCAAACTTGATCAACAAGGTGCAGAAGAGAATGGCCAATTTAATTAATGTATCCCTGGTGTTCCTTTTTTTTCTCTGAATTTGATGGCCAAATCCTCTCATATGTTTTTACTTCACAGTATCCTTTGGTTTGACATAGAACAAGAAATATATTTATCTCCACGTCTCAGTAACGACGCTATATGTAGTGTGCGTACACGTGTGTGTGTGTGTGTGTGCGTGTGTGTGTGTGTGTACTACTGCTGCTTCTGCTGGAAAAAGACCCAATCTCCTCTGTCCTTTAATCCCCTCAGGGTGACAGGTGGAATTGAATGGGTAATGCCCAAGAAATGAAATTCATACAACAGAACGAGTGAGAAGTTGTAGGTGGAAAAGATGTCAAAAAGCAAGATATTAAAGCTCAATGCTTCAGTGTTGAACTGACCTGAAAAGGATCTAGGAGGGTTTTTTTTTCAGTTTGTCATGAATAACAACAACATTTTGATAAATTCAGCCAAATAAAGAATCTCTCCAAAGACTACAAAGCAAACAAACTTCAAAGCTACGGAAACTATTCAGATTTTTTCTCTTGTTGTTTTTCTATGTATTTGTTTATTTGTTTGTTTGTCTGTAAACATAGTTTTAATAACAAATTTATTTGTAATTTATTTGTTTTATGCCTCGTGCCGCTGCCTAAATGAGTGCAGCAAACAGAGTGAAACCTCTCATAAAGGTTATATGAAAGATTCATTTATTCTGTCTTTCATTCCTACACAAACATATACAGCACGTAAAACTTTGGTCAATTAGGAACATTTTTCAGTTGTTTTATCAGAAATCTGTTGCTGCAATCGAAAGCATGATAAGGCTCTTTTGTTTTTATGAAGGCAACCTAGATAGAAGATACTTGTAACATAGATACACTTATGTTTAGGAAAAGTTTGGATTGTCAGAGTTAAAAGCTCACTGTGGAGGATTAGGGGAACAAATAATATTCATAATTATGTTTTTATTATCATTAAATCAGTTAAAGCCAAGAATGAGCCTTTTGTAGATACTGTATTTAGAGTTGGAGCAGATGAATTCACTCCATCACAGCCATGTTTTTACAATAGCCCAGAGAGTGTATTTATCCATAGTGGACAGTAAGATAAAGGCTGTTCAGGTGATTTCAATCTGTAATCACAGACGTCACTAGACACCACGAACTTTTACTGGACCGTCAGTCTAAATATGAATATTTTCATGAATACGGTATGAATGTCTGCTTTTCCAAACAGTACAAGTGTCAGGAAATTTAAAACTTGCATAATATATTGCATTGGAGACCGATGATTGAAGATTTAGACAAAGCCCACAAGGGATAAATTAGACACTAGTGAAGTTTGGCACAAAGGTTGTAACTAAACAGGAAAAATTTACAGCATCAATCCATCAATTTCAACAACAGAGACTTGATGGAAAGAAATTTGGGTCAATTCAGGAGACTGCATAAAATGCTTTCTAGCTGTGTATATAAGTGCTTTCTGCTCTTTGTGCAGAGGTAAATGTTCTGCAGCTCGCAAATGGAGAGCTTTGATCCACATTGTAAGATCTTCCATCGATCTACAGGTGGGAAACCCATCCCGCTCACATGGGTGACCAGAGCTGTGAGCCCATTTGATCACTTACGATCTTACACACTCACGGACAGTTGGAACCCCATCAGCTACGGGTGCAAAAATACAACTTTATGAAGACAAATGGGAGCCACAGCTACTCCCTTCTCAGGTCTTTACTCCTTTCACTCCCTGTAACCAAATCTATTCCCCCTAGTGTCCTCCAAGAAATAGCCCCCTTATTGTAAGGCTGCTGAAATGCCACAGTCAACAGACAAAAGAGTCTCAGTTGCACAAGTGGAACTGCGTACAGACGTTCAGTAATAACCCTGAGTTCTGCTCATTCATTAGCTGATATATCGAGCATCGCATTAGTTGTCAAAATCATCTAAGTCAGCCTAGTTTAAAGCCAGCCCACATCTGGCTTAGCTTACATTGTCTTCTCCATCCAATTATCAAATCACACAGAGCGTGCTTCTTAAGCTGATTTGACCTGCCTACTCTTCCCGCAACCCTCTTCCACCCGGGCTCTTCTTTTTTAAGCTGCGTCGGACGTGATCAATGTCGTTTCTCTTCCCACTGATGCTTGCTCTGTTCTATATCAAAGAGTATTTGCTGCTTTAACATTGATAGGCACATAAAAGGGGGGGAGAAAACGCTCTCCTATGTTCTGAATTTGGTTCGCAGTACCTATTTTAAAAGCTGGGTGTAAGGATTACATATTGCCCCTTTAAAATTACTGATGGATGATTTTCTGCTTATTGCATAATCATTTCAGCTTCACTTATATACAATGAGTATACAGTATATCTTGCCTCAGGTATATACACATCTGTGTGTATACACAGTAAATCTTTGGCTCACCAATATTTAATGTTGTAAACAAACACGTTTTGCAAATGCTCAGTCTGCTATTGAGTGACTCACAGAAGAGAAAACAAATCCGTTGGTGTTAAAATGCAATTTCTCTCCCGCTGGATCGGATCCAACTCGCCAAAAACCTCACCCATCTCACCGCTTCAGTATATAGAAGGAGATGACTGAATAAGATCTTATTTGCTGCTTGCCACAGATTTGTGACAGAGTAAACAAAACAACAAGAAAAAAGAAAGTCAGACTCCGGCTTGACTTATAATTTGCCACAGTTGCAGAGGAGAGACCTCCTGAGCGTGTTATACACGCAATGCTGCTCCCCCACATGACTGAAAGCCTGAAAGAGTAATCTAATAAATGTGCAAGGCTAGTTCTTTGAACTGCACCTGGGCAAATTAAACAGCTCTTCTTGTGATAACTTAGGAGACCTTAAAATAAAGAATTCCTATTTTTTTTTGCTCTCAGAAGAGTCAGAGCAATGGTGCATGCATAATATAACCTATCCATTAACACAGTGCTTCAAAGGCCCACTGGGTACAGACAGGAGCGCTTTTGAATCTCTGATAATAAACAAAAGAGGGCTGATTATTAACTCACACACACACACACACACACACACACACACACACACACACACACACACACACACACACATGTACAAAATGCATGACATGTTGCCCATAAGAACATGAACACTTGGAAGTTATACAAGCACATACATTCTTTACAGCAAATATGTACAGTATTGACATAGAACAATCTTCAGGGAGTCAAAGACTTAAGCAAACTATCAAAGCCCTTATGAATACAGAACAGCTAAATGACATTTTCCGGGGATATGTAATGGACAGGAAAGGGGGAGAAGATTGAAAGTGTGTATCTACTGTGTGAATTTTGAATCAATTCTTTGTTCCCTTTCCAAATTACAATTAATAAAACTAAGTGCACTGTTTGAAAGATAAAGCGCACGGTCTAAAGTCTTTGAAGCTCAGATGTGCCTGCTCAGTGGCCCTTGTCTCACAAAGGGACAGGCATGTAGTCGCTAACCTTCTGTGTCTGCCATCCGACTAAAAATCAATTTCAGTGAAAATAAAGCTGCTGTGCATCCATGTGTGTGTTATACAGCAGTTCCTAAAAATGACCATTCAGAATGAAAGACTTTTTGCTGAGTAATACATCACTAATACGGAAATTATTAATTACTTGCTCAGGTCCTGCAGAAGCTAAGGCAATATGTACATATGTATGTAGCTAGACGACATAACCTTCCAGCAACTCATCTGCTATTTACCTGTTTAAATGTATGCAAAATAATACCTTGCTAGCAAACTGCAATGAATAAATACAGTAGGTATCTAGCTTGCATGACCAGACTTTACACATTGGCAGTTTTGATCCTCTAACATCATATGAAATTAGCCACCTGTTAGGTGCAGTACTGAAATGACAAATGATACTGTAATAATGGTGATACTGAGATAAAAAAAAATGGATTTAGCTAGTTACAGACATCAGCCCTTCAGTATGACCTAACGTTGATACTATGATTATTCAAGGATGTTGATGTGACTGGATAAAAAGCAAAACGACACCGCGTGGGGGTGAAAGGGGGCAGGATAGAGGGACATATCTAATTGGTGACAGATTTTTCCTTTTGAGAAAATGCACTTTTGGATGGATTCATACAGATGAGTCCCAAAAAATCCACACACAAATGTTTGTGTAGGTTCTCAGTCATCCAGAGGTGGTCTTAAGTGTTTTAGCTGAGGACATCTCATCTGAGAGGCTTCTTCAGCTTTAACTATTCTGTGAGGAGATTTGAAAGAGGTTTAAAATGCCTGGGAACGGATATCAGGACTGCATTTTAGGTGGCTGATCACTGGCGTCTTTAAACGACTCACGTGACGGCAGAGCAGGACAACGACTCATTAATGAGTCACGCCTGGAGTCATGTGACCAAAACAACTCACACGATTGTGAAGGGGCTCATTAATGAGTCACACCTCCAAAATCGAGTTGAACTACACCTTACTAGTGCCCCAGACGTGCAAATACAGGGAGGGTCAACGATTCAGGTGACCGCCTCCAAGGTGTAACAGGTGTTGAGAACTGAAGATGCCTTTCGGACGAGAGGCAAAACATCTTCAAAACCAAAAAAGAAGTCCAGATGCCTTCAACTAAAGCACTAAAGTTCACACACAAAGACAGAGATGTTCACAAACCACAAGCAGTTTGTAAAAGCAGATTCAACAGCTTGTGTATAAAAGTCACAGCAAACATGTGTTTTCCATGAAAATTGCAAATTGTATTTATGGATTTCCATTATATATATATCTAAAACAAGAAATATTTTTGCGTGCATCGGAAATACATTTGCAAAGTTTGTTAATTTATGTGTGGATTCTTTTCATATTTATATTGAACAAAAAATATTTTGTGTGCATTGAAAAATATTTTTGTGGAGAGAGTCGACGTATAAATCCCAAAATGCATTTGTGAATTTTGAGACTGATGTGACTCGATAAATATTGGTCGAATTCATTGATGATTTAAATCTCCAGTTAACTTGTTTGATGTTTGTTTGATTTTTGCTTCCTCTGGAGAGCTGAGAGCAGCCTGTCTAAGTCAATCTGTGTGCAAGCACTGCATTATCTGAGCATTATCTGAGCATTATCTGAGCATTATCTGAGCATTGCTGGGCAATGGCACAATCATTTCCCCCTCAAGCTAACAATGCAATCAACCACTTTACATTTGCTCCCTTTACAGACTTAGGATGACATTTGCACTGTGCTTCTTGGTTTTTCTTGGTTTTTCTTGGTTTTTTTTCTTGGTTTTACAAACGTGAGGTTGTACCAAAACTCAGAGGTGCTAAACCTTCTCACATCCACAGTGCTAACATGCTGGCGCCATGCAAGTGTAATTATCAGTCTCATTGTCTTATTGGAGGATGGGGATGTTGCAGGTATTAGTCAAAAGGGAAATTAAAATTTCTATTCATTAGGATTCATTCTCTCCACAATTATGAATTCTATTACAAGTACTTAATCTCAATCCAATACGTCCTTGAGATATTGTAGTCATTACCAACAGATAAACAAAGAAAAAATAACTTCACAGTTTAGTTTAAAATGTCGTCCCTGAGCTACATTTAGTCTAAAGCATTCATTTTAATGTGGTGCAGGGAGATGAAAATAAAAATAGCAAACAATCTACTAAAACGACGTACACACTTTTATAACACTACATTTAAATGAATTCCTTTTATATTTAACATTTATTTAAAAACGTTGTTCATGGCAGTCCAATATCCATATTAATGTATAAATGGATTTCTGTACGACTGCTCCAGACCAAGCGGAGGCATAAAAGTTATTTGATGAATGAAGGCACAAAAGTTTTATCAAGGGACACAGGCTATTTCACACTATCAGACCGGTTGAGAGTGAGACTGCCGGATCTCTTCCAGGAAAGCACTCTAACAAAGGGCTCTACAGTAAAGAATAGCCCTCCATTGATTCAGACTGGAAACTCACCAGTGATTAGCACAGAAAAACCGAGAGAAGAAGAAATGAGAGATAAGGGCAAAAGGCTGACGAATAAATTGACACACAAACAGCTATGTGCGGTGGTTTAGTTTTGCAGAAGTCGCAGGTGTTATTGCATGAAAACAAACCACTCATTCAAGGACACACACAGAGGAATAGAGAGTGCACGAGGTGTCTGCACATGCAAGTCAGTGTGATTGTTGCTTTTGTTCCATTTCCAATGTCAAAATTCACCTGGAGAAAAAAAAAAAAAGACACATGTTTCAGCATTTTTTTCTCTGTGCAACAGTGACAAAGCAGCTGTTTTAACAGCCGCTATCCATTGTACTTGCATTTTGCAAATGATTTACATCATTACACAACAGGTTGACTTAAAGGTTTACTTCAAGGCACACAGAGTTGCCTTATGCCACTGATTTGTGCCAAATCAGTGACCATTAATCACCAAGTTTGCTGAGGAGTTCATTGTTAGAATTTACTCTTTCTTTTATTGTAATACAGTGACTTGTTTGGTAAAGTATTATCCACCCCGAGCAGGGCCTAAGAGGATTAAAAGAAAACACCTGTAATAGTCCTGTTACTATTTCCTGTAGTAACTCCACTTTTACTTCTACTTTTAAGTATTTGTCCAAATATCCCTCAGCTGTGTTGAGGTAAAAGGATTATTTTACTGCTCCCAATCGAGTCGTAGCCTCGCTGATCTCAAATTGTCAAAAATAAACAGGTTTAAAATTCCGTTGCTTTCAAGTGAATACCTGCAATAGCTAATGAGAGCGAGCAGATCGGTAAGCGTCACTAACCGCTGCATTGTCTGGGACGCTGTAACTACAAAAGGCAGGTGGTGTGGCTGAATCATATCCTGTGTGTGTGTGTGTGTTCTTAGGATTATTATGTTCAAAATATAACATCCACAGTTATACCCCATAGTCTCCCACCCATATTAAAAATATGGCTGGCAACAACTCCTCTCCACTCCACAGCTTGAGTCTACAATGGTGATCAGGGATAAAATAAAAAAGAAGGCAGTGGATTTCATGACCCTCTGGTGGCTTTTACTGAACTTCAGTCCACAAATTGCACACTGTGACCAAGCTGAAAAGGATGCAGGAAAGTAAAAACGCCTCAGAATATACTAGAGGAGCCAAGCAGCGGTGGCCATTATTGGCTGCTATTCAGACTAAAATGTTTACCACAATGTTTTGGGAAGCATAAAGGCAAATGGGTGTTGAGAGCAAGGCTTCAACTATGGAAGGCACTTACTGATGATGAACACAGCCTGCTGTTATTACCTTGAGCATCTCATTTTATGGGCACTTATGTTTACCACTTTATTCAGTTTCCATGTAAAGAATACAACACATTTAACACAGAAGTAAACATTTGTGGTTCTGTGAAAACATTGTTGGCAAACAATGTCGATTTGAGTTAAACAACCTCTACACAGTAAAGCGTAGTGCCAGGTTGTAAATTCGGAATACATAGTAACATTACATATTTTTAAGATGAAGTTTCACAGAGACGCAAATTCTGTGTGACTGCTGACCTGACACAGCATTTAGCATCCAATCATCTCGGGTCACATGCAGGTCTGAGCACTGTCACTTCAGATTCCCTTTGTATGGTTTAAAAACTGTGGCCCGCTTGCATTGTGGCGGACAGAAAAGTGACGCTGTGCAGCTGAAGGTTGTTTAAATGAAACACTTGTTTCGAAAGAATCACAATATCTACTATATTTTTATTTGATGTATTGGTATACACACTGGGGGTCAAATCCATCGCTTTTGCGTTGTAAAACTGTGCAAATTAGAAGGGGGGGGGGCTTGTAATCCACAAAGCGCGTGCGACGGGAGAATTGCATGTGAAATGTAGGAAAATTCCACTGTCAACCAGATAGCGTCCAGGATGTGCCGCTCCTATTTGCATGCATATAAAATAGGGAATATTCAAAAATATTGCAAAATTGCCCCCTGCCTATGCAAATAAGGCTCGTTGCAAATAGCTTCTGATTCACACAGTCCAGCACTGATTGCCACAGGTGAAGTTAAAGTGGTGCAATTTAACATTAGTGAGACTCGTGTATTGAATTCTCTCTCTCTCTCGCTCTCTCTCTCTCTCTCTCTCTCTCTCTCTTTCTCTCTGCTTACTCAGTGACGCTCAGCTGGGGGTAACTGTAGCACATATACAGTATAAGGGCTGTCATTTGAGATAACTATGGCAGTGGTGATTGTAAGCAGGCGAAGGCACTGTAATCTATAGTCAAGAGTAGCTTAAGGTCCAAACCTGCTCTATATTTACGTTTTCATCTCTGCAACAATTCCATGTTTTTTTTACCCATGACAAGTGTGTGTGTGTGTGTGTGTGTGTGTGTGTGTGTAAACACAGAATACTTCAAAAACAAAAGAGAATCAAAGATCAGTACAACCACACGCAAACAAATCACAGCAACCTATGCAACTCAACTTTTCACCGGCCTCATTGATAGGTCACAGGATGCCATATGTTGACCTAAACAGCGTTGCTCTGAGGCATATAGGTCGGGACGTGCTGTAAGATTCAGGACCACAGACAATGTGCTGATGCTGATTAAAAGCGATGGCACATTGATTTATTTCAGCTTTTTAAATGTTTTTAACTAATCCAAGTTAGAAATATGATACGTGTCATTTATGGGCGCAAAACCACTACTTTATTTCGACGTGGCTATGGTGC
>KV751353.1:173016-209544 GCA_001698575.1 Mola mola
GATTGGCTGGAGAAAATCCTTCATTAAGAAAAATGCATTTGTGCATCATTTCATGTCAGGACAGTCTAAAAAAAAAATCAACATACAAATGAGGGGAAGTTTATGTACCACAAGCAATTTGTAAATGCAGATTCAACAGTTTGTGTATAAAACTCACAACATACGTACGTAGATGTTTTTGACAAAAAATGCTAACTATTTTAAATACACCAATTAAAAACTATCTGTGTGTGCATCTGAAATTCATTTGTGAACCTCATTAATTTATATGTTGGTTCTTTTTACATTTACATAGAACAAGAATTATTTTGGTGCGCATTGTAAAACATTTTTGTGGAGTGGCCTGCGCATGAATCCCAAAATGCATTTGTAAATCCTGCTGTGTGTATTTGTGAATTCGAGACTTATCTCCATACTGTATGACTCTGGTCAGCAACACAACATAAAGCGAAACAAAGCCACACACCAACAGTCACAGTATGTTACTGTGTGTTTAGTGTTTCTCAACAGGCATATAATTAAGAAAAAAAAAATTTTAATGAATAAAGGACAGGGACACCTCATCACATGACATGACTCACAGGACAAACGTCCACAGAATGATGGAGGACATTATGTCTGATCGATGCTGGCAAATACCGACGCAACAGAACAATAAAGTCAGTTGGGTTGTAATACCAGATACGACAAGTTCAGGTGTCGCCTTCTCCAGTCTTTAGCTCCACTTGTGTGTGGAGCTGGACCTTGTCTGGTGGGTGTTGTATTTGCAGAATTGGCTAAATTTGACCCGAATGGAGGGAACAACTGCTCAGCCACATTCCCAGTAGGAATTGACTGCTCTGCAATCCTTCCCAAACAGCCTATTTGATACCACAGACATTCCCATTTAGAATGTCTACGCCAGTGTTAAAATCTTGCCTGCTGGAAGGAGATAGGAAGGATTGTCAGGTTTGCAGCAGGATTTCTTTGGAAATTCCTCTGATAGATTTTAGCACTGGAAGCCCAACGTGTCTTGACAAAGGAATACGGTTTTATGAAGATAGCGTGGATTACAACGTTTTAATTATCTCTCCTCTGGGCGCTGTAATATTCAGGGAGACACACCGAGCACCCTTTCATGCTTTTAGGGAGGGGGCATTTTTCTTCCACACCACAAGCTCTGTAACCCTTCAAACCAAACACAAGCCCAACCATCCAAACATACACCAATGTTCAGCGAACCAGCACCTCTCTAACACAGCTCCTGACTTCATTAACTATGCTGAAGGAAAAATGAAACTCTATTTCTTTTCAGACACAGACCCCCCACCTGAGGCATCCACCTCCTCAATTACCTCCTGCTGAGTCTACAAAGCCTCAGCCAGTCGTGTCCTCATTTGACTTTATTACAACGGCAACCAGAGACAATGTGCCATTAATCAAACCGAGGCAGAAAAGAGCGAGTAACTTTCAAGTAAAGTCTAGAAATGAGCTGAAATGGTTGCTGTAGTTTCTCTTCTCTCTGCGTCTGTCAGAGAGAGAGAGAAGGAGAGCATCCATCATGCCTCAAATGAAGCGTATGCTGCATCAAAAGACGCCGCTGCCATGTTTGTCAAGGCACAGACGCGGTGGTTTATCTAGCACTTTATGTTTGAGCACATGTGCCTTGGTTTCCACTTCATGTATGGAAACAGAGGCAGTCAGACAGAGATATGAAATAATTAGGGCCACAGGTACCTGAGTGATGGCTCATAACAATCAGTTTTGGCTTAATATTGCATTTCCCTCTGTGTTTTTTGTCTTATCTGTCTGAGCAGAAGCTGCCAAAGCAAATACTTGGAACAACAGAAGTCTGGTCCAACAGCAGCACAATGAATGGGCTTAAAAAAATAAAGTGTGTATGTGTATTCTCTATATTCATTCTCTCTCTTCTCTTTTGTTTAAAGCCACAAACATACACAGGATGAAATTGACAAAGTCTTTTTTTTTTTTTTTTCCTTTTCCGCCTTTGTAGTGGGAACAAATGAAACCTCTGGCATTTAGCGTAATAATAATGGCAGCCAATCTATGTAACGCTTTGTTTCCATCGATGACACTGAGTGCTCAAATTTGTTTTGGAAGAAAATCAATGCAATTCGCTAAATATAAACCTTTCTCCACATGTTTAAAAAGGTTAGCTTAGCACGAGAGCATTGTGTCATACCGTCTGCTGATTCCCTGCCCCATGACTGTTTGAATTCAGTCCGATGGGATTTGCTAACAGTTAATCTTCACCAGCAATCCTGAGTGCGTTAATTTAGTGCAGGAAACCTCCTCTGTCGAGTTGATGGATAGCTCCAATTGAAACCACAATGACAAAAAAAATGTTTTCTTAACAGATGGCTTAGCTTTGAGAAAAAGAGAGCTATGATCAATTACTGCCTGCAGACAGAAACAGGAAACAGAGTTTTGCTCAGAGTTATTAGACACAAGGCCATCAATATTGGATGAGCTCTCCAGACAACACACACTTTTGTATTAATAGGTCTGCTTCAGGATCCTGCTCACAAGAACGGCACAATGCAGGGTCGCGTAAGGTAAAGCTGGCCCAACTGGAAAAGTTTTTCTTATTAACTTGCTGTCTGTGATGAAGGGATTGTCGTCTTGATAATTGTAGAATCATATTTCATTGTATTATTAACCACATTCAGTGTTTGGGATAAGAGATAATAACATATGCAAACAACACAGTTGTGTTCGTTAGTGCTAACACAGCTTTTCAAAAGACAAGAGTTTCAATGACAATACTTCAGGTTCACACTGAAGGCCCTGTAAAGTGTGAGGTCATATTGTGTTTTATTTTTATGAGGCTTGCTTCAAGCTAAAGTGAATTCTGAATTGAGGTAGATGACTCAAATTCTAGAGCAAGAAAACAAATTACACTGAGCCGCCAGACAGAAAAAATATTATTTCCCTTGTTACCTCTCCCGATCAAATGTGCAATTCTTTTTCAGAAAAGAAGATTCTTTTTCCAGCATCTTATTCTCTATTTTCTAATTTATTTTTTCCACCGTGTGACTTTTTAAATTCTCATTAAACAAGCGAATTCTTAATTGATTAATTTCTTTCTTTCAACATCACAATATTAAGTTCTACATTAACAAAAAACATGTCAAAACTTTGCTGAGTGCGCCTTGTTGATGACCATCATTCGACTATTTTTTCACTCACCGAAGGGCTGTGCAACATAGAAGATATTTGCCATTATTGCAATATGAGAATATTGTCTAAGAATTTGGATATCATTATATGGTGAAAAGTGTTGTCTTTTCCTGGTTTTAAAGGCTGTAGTTAAATGTTGTAATTTTCTGAATTCATCAGAGTGTTCTACCTTTTCTAATAATTGCTCTCACCCATTTCAGGCTTTAAATTCATATTACTGAGTAACTTGTGTTACTGTTTCATTAAAGTATGAATCATGATCCCTACAATATTGTTTCAGTATTGTCATCGAGTGTGTATGGTTAAAAATATTCTGATATTGTGAATTAGTTGCGCATGCTTTAAACGTTAACGCCTTTTCCCTGTGTCTGAGTCTGCTATTTTGAGTCCAGTCTGGTTCTGTACTACATAGTAGCTGAGCTCGTGTATATGTAAACAAAAGATTTGGATCAGTGCCACTTCAAAGAGAAATATTTCTGCGAAGGTTGTTTTGCAAACATAAGATTATTGTAAATTACAAAAGCACAGGATCATGTACAGCGCCTTGTTTAAACATTTTCATGGCATTTTAGTTATCAGAGTGGTTGCTCGATCCAGCAGGTGATGATCCCTCTTTGGTCAGCCTATTGCCACGGAGCTCAGCACTCTTAAATTATCCACTTCACCTTGCCCCTTAAACATAAGCTGCCCTGAGCTTTACAACTGCCACTTTTCATCACAGCATCAAAGACTTCCCCGTCAACTGTAAAGTAGGAGCTAGAGGGGCTGGCGGGAAACATGTCTTCTCTCTTTCGTTTCTTCCTTCCAATTTTTCTTTCCTTCATAAAAATTCAGCTTCTTTGTATTTAAAGTATTAAAAAGCCTAGTGCCTAGTTACTGTTGCTATGGTTGCACACTGCAGTTTGTGATTGTCAAATGTACCTCTCAAAATTATTCAAGATTTGGCTAAGCAAAAAAAGCTAGCGCCGGTGTACAGTAAATATGGTCTTTGCTTTGGCATGCAGAGAAAAACAAAGGTTCAGGTGTCCGCTGTGGCTAAACACAGTACAATAGCAAAACCACTGTCCTGTTCAGTCCTAACATGGCTCTCTAAGTCAAATCTATTTACAAAGCACATTTAAAAACAAATGTCGGCGACCAAAGTGTTGTACATACCAAGAACATTATAAGAGACAGGAACACTTTTTACCATTTTTACATTTTTAAGTCTCCCCTTTCAGAGGCTTTAAACTAATTGGACAAACTAACACAATTAAAATTAGAATTGTGCTTAATATTTCAAAAAATGTTTTTGCAGTCAATGATTGCCTTACAGCTACAACACAATGATAAACCAAAATGCTGAGTTTCCTCCCTTGAGACACTTTGCTAGGCCTTTAGCCATCTCTGCCTTCAGTTTTGTCTTCAGTAGTGGAAAAGCTGCTCTATGAGGAAAAAATCAGATGAGACCATCTCTTGCCTTGAGATGGTTTTGGGTTGTATTTACTGTATGTTTTGCAGAATTAGCCATCTGCACTCTGATATGCCTTCCTGGCAGTTTAGCAAAACGTGGCTGAATATAAGCAGAGAATATAGCCCTATACACCTCAGAATTCATCCTGATACTTCCATCAGCAGTCTAATCATCAATAATCACCAGTGACCCAGTTCCTCTGGCAGCCATACATGCCCATGCGACCATGCACCATGTTTAACTGATAGTGTGGTACTCTTCAGATCATGAACTGTTGCTTTCCTTCTCAAGAGTTTACTCTTTCCATCATTCCGGTGCATCATCTCCCTCATCTTGGTTTCATCCTTCCAAAGAATGTAATTTCAGAACTGGACAGGCTTTTCTTTTTTTCTTTTTAGATGTTTTTAGTAAAATCAAATCGCAAATCTGGCCTTCCTGTTCTTGAGTGTTATTAGTGATTTCCACTTTGTGGTACAGATGCAGCCACTTCAAATTGCCACTCCCTGTCAAAGTGGACCGCTTCTTATTAAGAGAGAGAAGGAGGCTGAATCCACAAAAAGAAATAAAGAAATGGAAATGAAATAGAAAAGAAATAAATCATTATAAAACTAATGAATAATTTCATTTTTAAAAAGAAAAAAAAACTTGCCAATTTTCCAAGCTCATGTATTAACATGAGGCGAATAGAGACAGAAAGAAATTTGAATCAACAGTAGATGTGTCTCTGAGCCATCATCATCCTCTAAAGAATAATGAATGGGAGCCTTGTCCGTGGAATGTCTGAAAATTGTTTGTATTTGTTTGGTCAATTACGCAACAGAAACATAAATCCTCACCTGTTTGTCTCCAATTCAACTGTTTAACTAGGCTTAATCAGAAGAAAGCAACTCGTTACCATCCACCAAAAACTAAAAACAATTATATGCATACCAACAAAGTCGGTGGTATTTAACGGAGGAGAGCTGCTGCACATCTCTAACACACGTTGTTGCATGTATGCATTTATGCAAAGAACACAAAGTCTGTAATCTCCTGACGCGCAGACTGGATCTGTCAAGATCTAATGTTCTGTGTTCTTGTATACACCTAAACATCAGACAGACGGTAGAGGATCATGCAGTGAATATTTGTAGGTGCATTTAACTACCTGAATAATGTGCTGTGTAACTAGTGGGAAATACTGCAGCATTAACTTTAGACCAGGTTTTAAGTTGGTCAGTGGCTGTATTTTAGATTCTGACTGACTCTGACTGCTTTTTGGACGTTTGTTCTCGCGCTTAAAGTCATAACGCTTTATCATAAACCTGCCATCTTAAAAATTGGAAATTCCAAAAAGTGGCTCTAAAACGCTGGCCATTCTATGATTCTGATTCTCCAGAACATCCTGATCACCAGTCTGCCACTGGAGACCCATTTAAATCTGCCCAGAACCAGTCCTGTTTGTCAACAGGAAGTTTTAACTGATTTTCTGAAAGATGCAACATGCGACAACAACAATAAGACCGGCACACATTGAAATATGGTAACCGCAATTTGGTATTTGTTGCCAATGAAAAAACTCCCCAGATTCGCTTTAGAAATCGCGTAGTTTAGTAAGTTTTTGAGTCAGGAAAAAATTTGCCATCCTGTGAAAATTTGTCTTCAACAAAACTTCGGCATAATTGATATAGTGATTTAGTTCTCTTTTTTGTGTAAAGATTTTGTGTCTGTGTCACCTGACTGCAGCAAAGTTCTGTCAGCTGATTGCGGCGCATATCATCTCAGACACATTACACCATTAACATACCGCATATTTCTGTCATTTTTAATGCAATACTGTGTAATTATACAACATCTGTCACTTTCGTGGCAATGGCTGAGCAATGGCCTTTGAGCTTCAATATCACTGCTTCCTCTGATGGGCAGATAAAGCATTGCAACACGGGATCTCATTACTGCCAGGGCCTGCCACTGATCAGCCGAGGGCCTGTCCTGAAACAGACACCAAGAGAGCTGCAATTTCAAGTGGCTGCATCTGTAAATCCCCTGCATTTAAATTCACACTGACAATATCACATCTACCTCCTTGAGAGTAATCTTGAATTCCTGAATGCTTAATGCAATACTCTTTTGATGCCCCTCAAATTGAACCTGAACCTCTGCACTTCAATCAAATCTTGATTGCTGGGTTTTTTGGTGCTTTTTTTTTTTTTTTTTTCAAATCCATTGTTGTGGTGCTCAGAGGCAAAACAATCAAATATTCTCTCACTGTGTGAACAGGTGTGAATCCACTCACTCAGAGCTTTCTAAAGAACTTGTGAATGGAATATAGCAGATGGTTATATTGTCTAAGTTTTAGGTTCCAAATTATTTCAAAAGTCTGATATGTCAACTGTTTCTTTCATCAGCAAATAAGTATAAAATGACTTTGTCAGCCTCCTCAAAATTCTGCCCGTAATTTCTATGAGACATATAATACCCAATGTCTTGTTACAAAGTACGTCTTGAATATAACCTTGACATAATCTGTAGCCCCCTTTTTCCTTATCAAAGATTTAAGTACCTCTATTCAACATAGACCTTCTAGAAGACAGAGCTGCAGCCTTAGAATAAAATCGCCGCCGGGCACGACCTTAACGAGACTGATGGAGCGGAGTGCAAGGAGAGAAAGAGGTTAGGCATTCATGTGGAAGAGGAGCCCTCTTGCAATAATTATGCTCCCGGCCATTACTCATTTTTTACCACCGACGTCCCCCCAAGGAAATAAGTCTTCATCATATTTACTTCATCATCTTTGTCTCAAAGGAAACCTGCTTCTACCAACAGATATTACTCTTGTGACAGTGACCCAGGCTGCCAACGTCGGCTTCCCCAAGAGAACAAAGCACTGCCACTGTATCCAGTGGAATGTGGTCTAATCTGTGAGGGGGTCATGAGTGTGTCGGTGTGACAGAGGCTGTACGTGACAGAGTAAAACAAGGACAGATAGGTGAGGGGGATTGTTTTTGTGAGCTATGAATAGCCACTCTCAAAGCCTCAACACAGCGCTAATGTCTGAGATGATTGTGGGCACGTGGGTGTGTACGCCTGTGTTTGGATACTCTTTGTGTAAGTGATGCACTGGAGAGACCTGATTTATCGCTCGGAGAGGCAGGTGGTATGACAGCTTTATCAGTCTGCTGTTCCAGGCCTCTATTGGTGGCCTGAGGAGTGTGTGTGTGTGTGTGTGTGTGTAGGTGTCTTTTAATGGTTTGGAGGATGAATTAAATTGGATTGTATGCTTCTCATTATGTTGTAATATTACTGATCTTCTATTCCTCCTTTTTTTCTCTTTTATCTGTCTATTTTGTCCCTATACTTATTGTTCATTTGTCTGGTGATATGAAATGAGGACCCGGCCTACGATGTTATTTTTTTTTGCTAATTTCTTGAAAGAATTCTGTACTCCTAATGTTTCTTTTCCTAAACAGCAGCGAACACCTGTCCAACACACTTTATGTGTAAGTAAGTCTCATCCGCTCATATGTGTCATTAGTTCTCTTTACATTTCCTCTTGTGGTTCTGTCACTCTTCCCCTCTCGCTCATTGTCGATTTCACGCCCACTTCTCCGCCTTTGTTTGTGCCTCCCTAATGAGCTCCACCTGCATGTGTCCAATCACCTGCACACTCCTCGTCTCTCAACCCTCATGTTTCCTGTATTGTTCCACTTCAACTTTTTATCCATTGTGCAAGTGTTTTTTAGATTTTCTAGATTTCTGTGACATTGGGCTATGAGCTTTATGTTAGGAATAACAGCAGTATTGATATATTTGTTAAAAGGAATCGATACCAAATAAGTAGCTTATAAGTATCAGAGTATGAGCATTCATCCCTATTTTAATGCGATTTAAAAATTGAGTCTTCACTTTACCAATAAAGAGCATTTTGATGAGGTCAGATATGATCACCTTTGCATGTTACCTCTTCCTCTTCAATGGTTTACAAACATGAGGAAGTTTTGTCATTCGGTTCAGCCACACAACAGTTACATCAATTGGAGATTGATATAATGTTAATATGAGCATATGCACACGGAATTAGTTTGTCTATTTCGTTGTGCAGTAAATTGAATTGAGCATTTACACGCAAATGCAAACAATAAATAAAAATAAAACTTGACCAGCACAAAGCAATAACGGTTAACTGTAATGTGAAACGGCACCTCCACCTTCTGTACATATAATAATATGACCACACGGGTGGCCAGTAACACAAAATCCAGGATCCAGGTAGGAATGATGCACAGTGAAGCGTGACTCACTCAAAGCCTGTCATACCAGCAAAAAGAGATGTGCAGTTTTATGAAAGATCAATTGTGTGTGTGTGTGTGTGTGTGTGTGTGTGTGTGTGTGTGTGAGGAAGAGAAAGATAAGAGAAAAGATAAGAAGCAGCGAATAGAAAAGGATCAGAAAAGAGAAATAGACAGTCAGGCAGACACACTTGACCTGCAGGAAAGATCAAATTGTCCAATTTTTAAAGGTCCGAACAGAAGAGATGAATGAAACTCCTGCTGCCCAAAAACTACCACTGAGCTGCTCTTGAGCACAGCACCGAGGCCCAAGCTATCCAGCAGGGCTGCCCAGTCTTACTGTACAGTTGAGGAACGTTATGGAGATGCATAATGCAAACTACTGCATATCGTATGCTATGAAATAATATTTTCCTGACACAGGCAGAGACAGAAAAAAACACTAGCTCAGAAGTCTTTGAAACTCACAGCTTCCACTTGAAATCAGAATTCGATATCCCAGCCTAAGCCTGCAGATTGCACTGAAAGAACCGGCAAATCTAATGGGGTTAAACTGCACAATAAACTGGAAGAATTATTATTCAGATGAGCGACAGTAGATCTCAAGCTTAAGCCTCAAGTTAAACTTAGGTCTGAGGAAAGAAGAGGGCAGAGGAGCAGATCCAGGAGTAAGAGTCATGACCTAAAATCAGAAATAAACTAAACAGAGGCACAGACAAATGAAGTATGATCAATAAAAACTGTGTGCAAATGCAATGGAAATAGTCCTTTAGTGCTGCTGCTTAGGAAGACAGCCAGCGATCGCAATCTCTCTATAGAGTCCTAGCGCCAAAGACTTTACTCGTATGAATCATTTATTGTGTTCAATAAACATTTGTCTCTTCTTCATTCTGGTCTGTCCTGATTGAACTGTAGATATGTATTTAAATAGCCACAGAATGGATTCTGATACATTAACCCCCCTGCGATATTTTTGTTTTTCTGACCTTTCTGAACTAAAACATGCTGAGGTATGGCTGCAGGACGTGTTTGCAGCCTCCACTCTCTGGGTTGCTTCCTGAGCAGCTCAGGAAGTTGCACATTTCACAACGATCTAAGCTGCCCACAATTTGGGACGCAAAATGCATAACAGCTGACTGTATTTTTGATGTGCAATTTAATTTGCAGGCAATGGCATCATAAAAGTTTTGTGGTCCAGTTCTAAAAAAAATGACCTCAAATTCTTTTTTGAATATTAACCTTTCACTATCCAGTGCTGAGACAGACACACACTCAGTGGCCTGAGTTTATGTCCATGGTTTAGCAGGACAGTCAGATTGCATCGCGTTAAACAGTCGATAACTGGTGTGTGAACAGGTTTTTACCAATTTTCTGGGAAAAAAAAAAAACCTGGATTTTGGCAAAGTCTTCTAGTTGGAGCACAATGCAGCCAATGTTTTTGTGCTATGTTTATGACTCTGAAGAGCTTTTGTTGTCTGTTGCTGAGCAGCTGGCATTCCACACTGTGACGGAGAGTGCCAATACAAACTGTTTGGGGCAAAATGAGGAGCTTCCCTGTCAGGAACCGTTAGTCTCAGTTGATTTTGTCTTTAGTGAGTTCATGTATTTTTTGTCTATTGTTGTATTTCTAACAACATAAACTACTTTTCTGCCTTAGCGGTGACCCCAAAAAGAGATCTGCAATTTGAGAGCAATTAAGGTGGCATTTTTTTGGAAAGAAAGCTTGCTGTTGAGTTTTCTCATTTGGCCTAATGCAAGAACATTGTAATTTTCTAATCTTATCTTTCTCTTATCCCTTTTCCACATGTGTCAGTGACCTTAGGAAACATGAATGCCACCTGTGCATGTTTGACCACACGTGCACCACGATGGCAAATTAGCATTAACGCCCCAGTAATAACATATAAGGCAATGCTTCCTATCCCTGATGCCAGGAAGTGTTTGTGAAAATGGCATCAGTCCACTTCCATCTCCCTCTTGTTCAATGGTGGTGTGAAGACTGGGACACAACCGATCTGTCTCCTGTCTCCCACTGAAAAGTTCCTGTGGCCATGGTGAGGACGTGGACATGTGATAGAATAGGCTTTGATCGGTGTGTCAAGTTGCACCTCTAGCAAGTTGCATATTTAGAGCAGAATGGCCTGTGGTAGTCTAAATCATGTGAATACATTCAGATTTATATTATAATTCAAATTGCAGAGTCAAACAGAATAATGTCAACATAATGTCAAATTATTTCTCATTTATTCAAATAATGAAAAATACAATTCATTCGTATCAAAGTTGATTACACAGCAGGCTAATTTGATTCCTACCACAAGCCCGGACCACTTGCAAACTGTGTTTGTATCACAAACAAAATTCAAAATGTGAGAAAAAGAGTGAGTACTGTGAGTTCTCCTAAATTACTCATTCACATCACTTTGAACACATTTATTCGCACAATTAGCTCTGGCATGATTCCCATCACACTTTGAGAAACTATGAACAAAACCTCATTTAACTTTGTGAACACTGGTGTAAGAGCACTGCTCGGAGATAAAAAATGAACTACCCAACAATTTAAAATGTAATGATAACAACAAGCCAGCCTGTACGAAGCATATTATCTCAACAGGTAAAATGCTTGCAGTTACCATACAGCACCTGTCACTTTCTCCCAGGGATTACGGCTGCAGACAGAGAGGCTGTGGTGTCAGGTTCGGTTTGTCATCATAACCAGCTTCATATCCCGTTTCAGCACACATGCATCAATTCACATTCACAAATCATTTCCTTCCATTATGCTTGCGTGCACTACAAATTGTCACCGACGAACAGAGCTCTGAAAGGCCAAGCACAGTCAAACACACCTCCACCAAACATCCCTCTGATGTCTTGTGCTGCAGTACCCAGTTTTTATTGTACTATTTCTTCGGCTTCATTTCATCTCCTTTTCTGTTCTTTAATAGCATGGTATTGTGCATCTGTGCACTCTTTTTGTAATATACCATTAAATATTCTAAAGAATCTAAAGAAATTGAGTGTATTGTGTATCAGTGTATCAGTGTATTGAGGTTTGCAAAATCCATTTTCTGAACAAAATGTGTTATATGTTGACAACTCAGAATATAAAGAGTGGGTGTGTATTGTTTTATAAGCTGCAGAAGAAACAAAATCTATTCTCTAAGTTCAAAAGAGGCTGACTGGTAAGGGAAAAGTTGGCAGTCTAAATTTTTGTGTGACAATGTGAGGAAAAATACCCAAAGTGAACGAAAATAATTCTCTTCTGGCTGCTTGTCTATCATCAGTGTGCCCCTGAGTGAGCATTTAGCCCCATCTGCTGCATTAGAGGTGCTCCGAGGTGAGAAAACAAACTGTGCTGTTTATAGTCGGCTGCTGGATGATAACTGCTGTCTGTCAGAGCTGGGAGTATCTCACAGGAACATTATAAGCACCAGGCTTGATAAGCTACATCATCAGTCCTTTACGATGAAACATTTTATTTAAATACCTATTTTATTCAAAATATATGAATTAGAGTGGTGCAGCCAAGCTGGAGAAATTCTGGCAATACTTTGTGTTACATGAGTTGACAGCCTTCAAACATGCTGACAGTGACTATAATAATGTAGTGATGTTTCGCAGGTGTAATTTTACCATGTTCATCTAGGTTTAGCCTACTAGCATGCTTATGTTTGCTAACTATGTACTGAGGCTGATGGGAATATCTTTAGCAGGTATATTTGTCACTAATCAAATAGAGGACGGCTGAAAATGTGACCTGACAGTGGCACCATTTCAAAAGTAAAGTTCCTACAAGTTATCCTGAGGGACACACCAATATGTCAGATTTCAAAACAATCCGTCCATCAGGACCCGCAGATCTGCAGAATGTCTGCACAGAATTTGGTATATATCCATCTAGTGCACATTAATTTGGTTTAGATATTATATTGACCTGCTGTTGCTAACATAAAAATAAAACTCTTAATAGGCAGCCTGGGTAATACCCAGGATTAACACAAATGAATAATAAATAAGGTGCATTACAAAAGTTTTTGCATAATTTAGATGAAAATGGAAATTAGGAAATCAAACTGTTTGTGTTCATATGGGGCCATTATTGAAGAAAACACAAATTGCAACTGTGAGTGAAAAGCTACGTGACTACATGTATATCACAAACTGTGTGCGTTAGATGATTTGTATTGATGAAGGAAACTGCACGCTTCATGTGTACTGAGAATCTGTGCGTGCGCAATCATTTACAGTATGTATTTGTATGAATACTATAGATACACATCTTTTTCAATGATTAAACATGTGGAGACAATCTGTAGCTGTGTAAATATCCATCCAGTTCTGTGCAGCGCTGAGGTGAACATGGCTGAAACGGGACCAGTTAAGCCAAACAGAGCCTCCTAGCAGCAGGGAGGCCAGTCCGTCAACAGGAAACACAGTGATGTTACAGAGGTGTTGCTCAGACCAGGAGTCTGACTCAGACTCAAACGCAGGGAGACGGAGGTCAGGCAGCATCAGCAGGTGTGATTGTGGGGTCAGCCATGGGGTTACGCTGTCAGGGTCCGTTAGGTCTTGTCTTTATCTCCTGTCTTTCGGTCAAGCGTTTTCCGCCTTTTTGATTCCACACTTGAGTCTCGTTCTCTTATTACCCCCTGTGTATTTAAGCTCCGTTCCCCCACCCCTGTGTGCCGGATCATCTTATTCCTTGGTGAAAGTGTTCAAGCGTTCTCCTCGTGTTTGCTCTGTTAGTTTTTGTAAGACCCTGCCTGTTGACCCTCGCAGTTCTTTACCTGCCATTTTGAACTCCTTTGCCTGTTCTGTTCCCGACCTTCACTTGGATTAAACTACCTTGACTGATCAGAGCTTGATATACACACAGTAAGAAAAAGCCTCTGTCTGCTTTGCAGGCTGTATTCAGCCTTGTTTGAGTCATCAACTCCGTCTGAAATATTGCACATTATCTAGTTTCAACAAATTAGTATTGTTAGCTATATTTTTTTTACCTAATCAGTAAGGCATAATTACCAGAAACACTCACAACATCTCATTATCTGTTTCCAATGTAATCTGTGTCAACTTTGTGCTCTGAAGAATAATAGATTCATTCATTTCAGCAGCTCATACTACTTTTCCTGCAAAACTCACCTGCTAGTTTTTTGAGTATTTTCTATGATGTCCCTCGGATACTAACTGAGCAGAACATACGGCTGCTCCTTGGCCCACGGCTACAACGGCTTCCAGTCTGGACCCACTCCTTGATGTTTAGTTGAATATTTGTATAAAGTTTTTATTTTGTCATTGATTCCATGAGACTCTGCATATTTACTCAGTTTCTCTTTTTATCCCTTATCTGACTGAGATTTGTGCAGATTATTGGTAAAAATTTGTGGTGCAGTTGTTCACTCAGTTGAAGTCCATGAAACCTTCAGGTTTTAGGCTTTAGCCTTTAGGCTAAAGAGCCCACTATAGATTTACACCCAGCCTGGCTCTGTTTCTCCATGAGAGCTGGTCTCATCTGAGGTTGTCAAATACAACTGCTTTTATAGCTGCTCTGATCTTCTCATATTGACATGGATGGGTTTATATTGGTGGTAGCGTAGAGGCCAGTGTGTCTCCTTGAGACAGAGAACGCACCCTCTGGTGCCTGGGGGAGACGTAAAGAGGGAAATGTAAAATCTGAAGCCAGCATAAAAGAGCAGAGCGCGCCTTTGATGGTCTGATGAAACAAATGTCTTTTTTAAAGAAAGTGCTGTTCTCTCTCTCACTCTCTCTCTCTCACTCTCTCTATGACATAAAAATATCGTTGTCATAATGTCATTTTCTCTGTCGTTGGGAAACAGAAAAATATTGGTCACAATAAAGGTTCGTTGATGCTGTAACTGGCATTTTAGTTTTGTTGTTAAACATGAAATATATTTGGACATAAAAATAAATCTAAATGTATTACACAATGAATTGGGTTGGATTAACAGTGGGGCTTTTTAATGCATTAAATCAGTGCATTGGTATTTACCTCGTGAGTGAATTTAAGTGTAGACAAATTTTTACACAGTGCTTACTGATGACACATTAACAGTGACCAAGCCTTTGTTGTTGTATTATATATGTGCCACATATTGCACATATTCAGTCAGTCAACATTTCACTGATGTATGTTAGTCATTTTCACTGAAAGCGTCTCCTATTTTGTGTTTCTTCACTTCTACACCGCCACTTCTTTTTGCTATTTCCTGGCAACATGTGGTTATAATTTGACACCTATGGTGTGTTTCGAGGGTCTTCACTGCCTTCCTGTAAGTTGCACAATCACTCACTGATGTCACCTTCTCTTATCCTCCCTCTCCCTTCAGGCCTTTCTTCCATAATGAAAACGGCTGCTGCCTAATTAAACTCACACTCATTTCAGGAAGATTAAAGCCATTACAATTAGCAAGAGAACAGAGAACACGGAACAAGAGTAAAAAAAAAACTAAAAACACTTGCATTCATGTGCCATTTAACTAAGGGACAGTTTTTATTAATTCAATTATCGTACATGTTAGAGGCCAGGAGAAGGATTTTCTCAAGGTTGTTGTATAATTAATCGGTGTAAATTTAGGTGGAGGGCAGCAGTCTTAGAGACAGACGGATATCAATAAGCTTAAAGTTGACAAAGATCCCTTCACTCACACTTTAGTCAAAGATTTATTTAATTTCGTTTTTAGTGTGTGGGTCCAAAAAAAAAAAAAAATGAGGCAGAAGACCGGCTGAGTTTGAAATGAAAAACAAACAAATGCTAAAACATTCTCCCAATGGCTCAGCAGAGCCTAGACAACTGTCTTGACATTTCCAAGCAATGAACCATGAATCATTCTTCATTTCTACAGAAACATGGAAACGACTGCGCTTGGTAACACATCCACTCAGGTAACTCGCGTAATGCATCACTCTGTGTGTGTGTGTGTGTGTGTGTGTGTGTGTGTGTGTGTGTGTGTGTGTGTGTTTAGCAGGCCTCAGAGTGTTTCTTGCTGCTCCTTCCACTGCATAGTCTCTCCATTATAACTTGTTGATCAACTATTTCACTTGGGCTCAAATCCTGAACATACAGTAAGCATTATGATGGTAAAGGTCATGCAATATGGATGAAAGATCTGTTCATCAAACCGTCATGTTAAGAGCACAGAAGGGAATGGATCCCAATATCGGATTCATGAAAGTTGCACTCTGTGATCAGTCATGCATTCTACATCCAAAGCTTTACCTTATAAGCATCTGAGCCAGTGTCTTCTTCTCTGCTAAAACTACACTTTCATCGGAAAGCATTTCCTGATTGTATTAGAGATGCCTGCCTATTTTGTTGGCTTTAATATACCACTTAATATTCTAATTGTGAAAATTAGGTGTCTTATATTTTATCCTTCAATTGTGAAAATTATTTTTTTAGCAGAGCAGATTTGTTGTTTAGCTGCAGAATATTTAAATTCAAAATATTTTGGCTAAAACTGTTTCCTTTCCTAACCATAGTATATGAATTGTTAGTAAAAAATAAATGCCTTGTTATTGACATTATTTATTTTTGATAGCATAAGCTTTAAATTAACATTATTAAGGTTAATGCCATCAATATAGAGTTTTCCCAGATGACAGCAAAGCCAAACCATCAATGAAAACAGAACAGAATTTATATTAACTGAAAATGCCCCCCAAAAAATACTAGTTGCAAACGAAATATTAATCAAATTAAATGTAAAAGTAAAATGTTTGAAAAAAAAAGGCAAGAGTTTTCAACCAATAACATCACATCATTCAACCAGTCTACCATTAATGGCACAAGAGCTATCCATTTCAGAGGAGCACAGCCAGAGTAGAGTGTGTGGGCGGCAGGCCTGGCTGACTATTACACAAAAACACAGCTTTAATTATTGATTTCAGTAAACCTGGATAATGTCATGTAATGTAATATTTGTTTTTTTCCATCTAAAGTCCTCTGGCTGCAGTGCCTGAACTTTGCCTGAAGAGATTTGTGATGAACAGATGGTTGTGTGGCTGAACCAACAGTTACTGTACAGCTGCATGGAGAATGGCCAAAACCTCTGGGACGAACTGAGGCCAGTTTGTCGAAAGGGAATCCAGAAGTTGTTTAATAAGTTTCCTGAATCTGACAGCTGTCAGACAGTTGGCTCAAGCTCTGTCGATCATGAGGGGTTCCGTTACCTAACTCAGCCATGGGTGGCCATGAGTATTTCAGCTCACATACGTTTGAACATGACGTGGATTCCCAAGAAGAAGATGAAGAGCAAGTTGATGCAACAGAATCGTAAGTTTTGTTTCTACAACGTTAAGACCAACCCCCACAACTTGTCAGGATTGGTTCCTTAGGTTTTTTACAATGAGGACTGTCAGAATTTGTTTTTTGGGAGCTGCTATTGGTGGAATTGAAGATCAAAATCTCAGCTATGGCGTTGACTGGTTATTTTTGTTATGATGTGTGTTATTATTATAGTACATAAAACAACAACATAACCACATGGTAACAAAAAATTTAACAACGCTGAATAGATGTGATTTTGGGGATCCATCAGATCTATATAGAATTGATAACTAAAAGATAGTAAGTAACCTAAGTTGTGATATACAAGAATTTATTTGTTTATTTGGTAGTTCAACGAATGACAGCCACTCTCCTATCATTAAAATTCAGTATTATATGTGAGGCACTAGTAATCATCATGTAACTCTGCAAACCCAGCTCAGAAAGACTCTTTATCTATACTTAAGTGTGAAATGTTCACTAGTACTTTTATATGGCAATAAAATTTCACAAAAGAATTAAAAAAATCCATCTTACCGTCCAGGGGCACTTCCCCCAGTGATTATGAAGTGCTTTGAAGATCTGGTCCATACACACATCATTTCAAGCATCCCAGCCTGGTTTGACCAACACCAGTTTGCCTACTGAGCAAATAGGTCTACAGAGGACGCGATAGCTACAGCTCTCCACATGGCTCCGATCCACCTGGCGCAACAAGGGGGAGCTATGCCAATATACTTTTTCTGGATTTTAGCTCTGCATTCAACACCATCCTCCCTCACAGACTGGTGTACAAACTGTCAGACCTTGGACTATCTCACTCCATCTGCTCTTGGATCAAGGACTTCCTGTCGGATTGCTCCCAGAGGGTGAGAGTAGGCTCCTACATCTCCTCATGCCTCACCCTCAGCACTGGCTCCGCCCAGGTCTGTGTGCTGAGCCCTCTGCTTTACACCCTGTACACCCAAGACTGCACCCTACTCACTCCAGCAACAGCATCATCAAGTTTGCTGACGACAACACGGTGATGGGGTCATCTCAGGGGGGATGAGTCCATGTACTGGGACAGGGTGGCGCGGCCGTCGGTGTGGTGCGCAGAAAACAACCTGATCTTGAACACAACAAGACTAAGGGTCTTCTCATAGACTACAGGAGGTCCCGCACTATCAGTTTCTGGGTGTCCACAAAAAGGAGGATTTAACCTGGAGAGCCAACATCACTGCTCTCATTTGGAAGGCACAGCAGAAACTGCACCTCATGAGAATACTCAGGAAGAATCATCTAATACAAAAATCTGCTGGTATCCTTTTGCGGTTGCTCCATGGAGAGCATACTAACATACTGCATCTGTGTGTGGTTTGCCAGCTTCACAGCTGCCGAGGAGAAGGCGCTCCAGAGGGTCATCAACACGGCCCAGAATATCAGCAGCGGCCCTCTCCCCTCTCTGGAAGATCTGCACTGCTCCCACTGCCTCAGACGAGCCCACAGTAAGCTAAAAGATCCATCTCATCCTGGACACTTGAACTGCTGCCCTCAGGCAGATGGTTCAGGGTAATAAAAACACGGTCAAACAGATTAAAGAACAGTTTTTATCATGAGGAAAAACAGCACTGAACACTGCAAGAATTGAACTCTATGTGCGATATTTTACTGGTCGTGCGTTACTAGCTGGAAGGTTGGAAAATGTCTTGTGTGTGTATGTATCTGGTATGTGTTTATGTCCTCTTACAATTTTAGGATTATTTATCATTTATTCTTATACATATATGTTTTTTTTTTAGAAGGCGGATGAAAAGCACTTTCTGATGTTTCGCACTGCAGGTTTGCACTCAATTTCATTGTACTTGTACAATGACAATAAAGTTATTGTATTTTATTCTATTCTATAATGCTATGCAAATCATCCAGAGCTAAGAGCCACCTAATCTCACTGAACATTTCATTTAAATGACTTGGATTACAATTCAGCAGACTGGAGATGATGATGATGATGATGATGATCATTGATGTACGTTTAAAGACATTAAAGGATGGCACATTTTTCACTGGCACTGTAAGGGCACAAACTGAAGAGATGAGCAGTAATTTGCTACACCCTTTTCTATAATGACAATAATTATCAGTTGAAAACATCTGTAGGATGTGGTTTTTTTTTTGTCCCTCTGCCTTCGGCTCACTCTTTGTCTGATCAGTGTTAGCGTCTTCCCCTCGCCAAAGCACCAACGTGTCTCTTGTGCTCCCTCTTCCTCAACCTGTCATTTTACTTAACGCTTTCTCTCAGCCCTTAACTCAGTTTCCCTGTGTTTTGTGTCCTACAGCTGGTCCAAAAGCCCTTATCTTGTCTACACTCCCATCTTACCAAAACTTTTGTACAAAGGAATTCTAAACTGTTACTCACCCCAATGGTTTTTCCAGTCGACTGGCTGGTGATCCAACAATCTCCCCGAGAGTGCAGAAAGTCTGACCCAAGAAGTCCTAGAAGGAAGGAAAAGGGGAGAAGGGAAGGAAGGAAATGGCGGGAAAGAAAGGAAGAGGAAGATTTCAGCAACATCCAATGAAGCAGTTTTACACTACACTTGCTGACTGTAACTATTTAAAAGCTTTAGGCTATTTAACAGAAATGCTCCTAACTCTACTCAACAAAATGACATCATATCCAGTTTTAGTGTCAGATGTGAAGCACATTTTGTTGAACTGAACTCAAATGTTGCCATACCATAACCGTTAATGTTATGGATGTTAAACATTGTTTAATGTAGTGGTTCCCAACAGGCCCATTCTCTGAGCGTGATTTCTTGTCTTATGGGTGAATACGTGCATCGCAGAAGTCCAACTTAACAACCACTGCATAATTTCGGTCTGGTCTGTATTCAAAGTCAAAGGGTTTGGTGAGGAAACATAGGTAAATAGAACTAATATTCAAATATAATAAAAATTTAAATAACTAATGGTTCATTGAAAGAATACTGCAAAATAAGAGCAAGGCTAAAAAAATCATTGTGATAGCAGTTACAACTCATTTAGTGTTTTACAGGTTACTAAAATGTTATTCAGAGGATTTTTTTTAAGTGTAACTAAAACACAGTTCTAACGAAAGAAAAATGGCGGAAAGAGAGACGATTTGAACTACTGGAAAAAGTTGTGTATTGTTGTGATTCATCTAGGAATTGGGAAAATAACGGCAACGATTTTCACTTAAGTGTTTGTTCATTTGTTTTGACCAACATATTTGGAGATGATTCCATTGGTAGAATGCAAAGCACCAGTTGGGAACGATTTGTTAAGAATACACAAATGGAAGAAGATGGAGGGATTCAAAGCACTATGTTCAATGACCAGAAATACGATTCACTTCAGTATTAATGACTTTCAAGAGACAGAGTGACTTAGTTTTGGGATCATGTCTCTCAGTTTTGCCCAGTTTTGTGTGAGTTTAATTTCAACACTGACTTTTTTTTAACCAATCACAGCAAGTGTTTGGAATAATACAAAAATTTCGGCCTTGGCTGCTAAGGCCAGCTTAATACTTAATACTTAAAACCAGATTACTATGTGTTTAATTTCAGTATGCTCAACATCTTCATCGTGTAACAAAAACTGCTGAAAGACATGACTCTGTATTCTTGGCTGTTGCCAACGTCTAAGAGATAGGCTGGCATGACTCTGAGCTTTGTGTTCGGAATGGTGACGCCATCCTTCCTCCTGGGAAAAGGATTGTTAATATGAGACAGCAGCCATGCAGTGTCAGATGTGGAGAGAGACGTCAGGACCTACGTTAAGTTCTGCAGGCTTCCAGAAAGGTTGAGCAGCAGCAGCAACAACAATGATAATAATAACAACAACAACAACAACAACAGAGCACATCATATATCAGGAGAAAACGCTATACCAAATGCCCCCGACTTCTGGTACTGCTCAAGACTGCAAACTGCGAGTAAAACACAACTGTGTCAGAACTGAAACCACGAGCACACACGTTCAATTAAAGCTAGGATGGAAAAAGCAAACCTCTGTCATCAAATAATCATCCAAGCTGATTATTTCTAACCCTTTTTTCAATGTGTTCTGGTAAAACAAACATCACAATGCAATATGTGGACTGAAATGGCAAATAATGGATGAAAGCACTGCATAACAAAAGCTTTTCTACATGATTGTATGGTAAATATTGATAATTTCAGATACACATAGAGGAATATGTATAGCACAATTACAACATAGACAATCCCACTTAAAATCTAAATGCAGACACTGACAAAGGAGAAAAATGCACATTTAGATGTGCATTTAGATAAGTTAAAGGGTTTGCTTTATTCCATCAAGAAGAAACAATTCAGCAGGCAACACCAAAAAAAAACACAGAAACAAACAGTTCCACCACGAGACCACTGATAAAAAGAGTTTGGCCACACTGAAATCATTTATGGATGCTATATTCACGCATTTTCAGAGCCACCCATGCCAATATTCCAGAGTTTAAAAAAGAGTGGCCTCCATTTATCTGTGGTTCAAAGTTATAATTTGTGCACTCACATGTTTGGACAGGTCCGGGCTTTTCGAGTCAACGTCGTACCTGTGAGGTAACGAGGAAATTCATTTAACTTCAAAAACTCTAAAAGGGACATTTGATTGATACTCTCTTTAAAATACACGATGCTGTTTAAAATGAAGTCTGGTGATCTGTCATCAGCTGTGGTAGAAAAAAAAGTCAGAAATCCACTTGTTTTTTTGCTTTTCAGTCGTTTGTTTTGTTAAAGAGCATCAGACATCTACAGGACAAACAAGGTAGAGTGATTAGGAAAGGGTTTAAACTAAACCGAACTCAAACAGAAGGCCATGAAGGGTTAAAGAAAACAAGATGATATTTAATTTTTAAAACATAATATAATATGTATGTAAAGAGAAGAATCAACATGATGAGAGATTTAAAAAAAACAAAACTCTAGGGGCAGAATAATTTAGAATGAACCCGGATGAAGAAGAGGCTCTTTGGAGCTTAGAATTTTGTCCAATGTCACACACGCCACATAGAGACAGTGTTGTTGGGCAAGATTTAAACGAGACCTATTCTAGCTTCCATAATAATGAGCGGTGTGCCTGCACTGATTTGCATGTGAATATAAAGCTGTGAATGTGAGGCAAAGGTGCCAAGAAAAAACATCTGATGAAACGATTGATCCTGCCGCTGGAGATGAAGGACGCAGAAATAAGACGGAAGTGAACCTATATTACGACACAGTGTTTGAGCTCTGCTCAGGCTTGCTTGGAATTAAAAAAAATCAAATCACATGATGTAGCTTGGCCAATGCAAGTGTTTATTCTTTTACATTCCATACTGTAGATTTATGATGATAATCATGTAGTTTGAAAAGAGTGTTGACTAATAGCACCCTTCAAACAGAAAACAGTGTGCTTGATTACCAATATCAACTACCTGGGTCACAGTTCGATATAAGATCGATTCAATGTGATTGTGAGCCAATATGCTTCAATATTATAATGCATGTGGATGACTGAAAGAGCAAGATAGTTATTTAGAGTACCTTCTGATATTTGTTAAACAATAATTTTTGCATTTTTTTGCCCTGATTTATACCAAACTGACTCCAAAATGTATTTAAGCAATTCATTATTCTTTGATGAACAAATAAAAAAAAACATTAAGAGTACAATAGCTCTAAATCCATTCTTGTTCATCTGATTATTATTGCATTATTTTTGTTCTAAATGTGTTCAATGTTTTAATGGCTTTTCTTTTCTCAATTTCTTTGCAAAGCTGTCTGAACTGCAGAGAGCTTTGCTTTGTATCAAAAGTGCTATATAACTAAAGCTTCATTAATTGACTGACTGATTTGTCTCTGAGCTCAACTTGCAGCTCAAAAGTAAACTAACAAACATGAATTTAGTGTTTCCTCTGACTTAACTCAATGGGTTTAGGGGCCGGGGGTTAATGTGACACAGGGGCAGGACTGATGATATACTTTGATGATTAAGTCAAAATATTACAGAAAAATTGGACCGGAATTAAGAGCTGTGGTCCGTCTGCTTCAAGAACGATGGTTTGATAACGGAGGCCAGTAAGTGTATTTCCTCTGTGCTTGCTGGTGTGTAACTGTGTCAGTGGTTCCAGGCTGAGCTTCAGTAGTAGTAAATTGGGTGACGGCATTTAGAATTGCAATGTGATAAAATAACAAAATAAAAAAAAATAAACAATAAAAAAACATTCATATTCCAGCTTGGTTTTGCCTCTTCCCTCTCCCCTTTGGTTCTATAGCAATGTACTGAACTACTGATTTCATCTTCAAAACGAGTTACAGTGTCAATCACACTGAGTCCTCTTCTTGGTTATGTGCGTAAGCACGGACAGGTCGGGCCCTCAGTCACCACTCACAGTGAAACACATTTAAGAGCAAGCATGCTCTTCGTAATTAAAACAAAAGTACATATAATTTGTACTTCTTTGCAACAGAAATGATTGATTTCAGAATTGCCTGAATTGATATTAAATATTAAATGAATATATACTCTATATATACAGATTTTTTTTTTTTTTTAACCGAGCCTTTTGTAGCCTGTCTAGTTAATAACAGCATATTTTACAGACATTTGCTATTTCAAACATTTGCGTACCTGCGCAGTGTTGTTTTTGGCTACAACGGTTGAACTCAATGTAAAATGCAACATGACAGCCACGAGCAGAAAACTGAGCTCTGAGACTTTAACCAAAGCAGAAAATGTGACTTTAAAGTTTGTTTTTTATCAGTTTGTTTAATAACATGCAGTTAAAGCACAAGACGTAACCAGCAGAGACTAACAACTGTCTCGACAGTCTAACATTATATCATATGCTAGCACTGATAGCTCATGCTGCCTGTGATGATAACATGCATGGATAGCATGCATTTGAAATTCCTTTACAGGAATTGTTGCAAGTGTTATACACTAATGTTCTCTGACAACCGTATAGCTTATTTAGCGGGCCTCTATCTAGATTTTAGTGCACATATTTAGTGAATCAATTGTCAGAGATAGTCACAGTCCTGCACAGGCCCAGTTTTGAAAACTCACACCCTCCCACAGCCACAATGCTCAGCTTTGTTGTAGCAGGTGCAGTTTTCGACGTGTTTCCAAAGGGACGATGTGTCTATCTTGTGGATATCACCTGCTAACACTATTCTATGGAGCTGCTTACAAGCAGAAAAGTCACTGGCAACATATATTCTCACAGTCTGTTATCACACAACTCCTCCCAAACATCTGATTTTGCCTTCAGTGATATATTATATCATCCTGCAGGCTGCCGATTCAATAGTTTCCTAACAATGAAAACTTTATGTACTGCTAATATCATGCATTATCATATGTTCCTGCTTGCATTTATGCTGAGCATTCTATCCTCCTGCTCTGATTCTCTCCCTACTCAACTTAGTGTTCCTCTCTCTCTCCCCCTTCTGCGTCTCTCTCTCTCTCTCTCTCTCTCTCTCTCTCTCTCTCTCTCTCTCTCTCTCTCTCTCTCTCTCCCTCTCCCCAACCGGTCGAGGCAGATGGCCGCCCCCCCCTGAGCCTGGTTCTGCCAGAGGTTTCTGCCTCTTAAAGGAAGTTTTTCCTTGCCACTGTCACCAAGTGCTTGCTCATGGAGGGATTTGTTGGGTCTCTTTAAGTAATTCTATGAAGAGTTTGGTTTAGACCTGCTCTATATGTAAAGTGCCTTGATGTAACTATGTTACGATTTGGCGCTATATAAATAAATTTGATTTAATTTGATTTATTGCCAAAATTCATGAACACCAAAGAATATCATCAATCAATCTTTTAAATTCCGTTTGCCCACGTTATCCAAGAATCATATGACACTCTACACTATCTTTATTGACCATTTTTCTAATTTAATTTTTACCACTGACATTTTACACAGTTTACTATATCCTTATTTACTTGTGTTTATTAAATACAATGATTTGACCCCAATACACTAAACTAGCAATCTAATCCTGAGTTTATTACAAATCATGCACTTAACCTTTGAAAATAAATAAGATTTCTACCAATGACACTACCAGAAAAAGCACCTCAGTCCTTCTTCTTGACCCACTACTGTACTTTCACTGCTTCGTATGTCTTATGAAGGCATATAACTGCCAGGCGGTAATTCTTCTAGTTGGTCTGATACAGAATGAAAAAAGGCACGATGGCCTCCAAAGTGTAGATATACTGCTATTATTAAAACCTCAGTTTTAATAAACAGAGATATTCAATCTGTACTAGTCATGCTTTGTGTGGTTATAGTTGGTATGATTGAGCAATTGCTGTTTTGTAGCAGGGTTTATTGAGGCCACTTTATTAACATTGCATTTGCAGGTGTGAATAAAAAACATCACAGTGAAAGAGGGCAGGGGGCAGGAGAGAAGATACTATAATGATATTTCAAAGCAAATCACTCACAAGTCAAAGCGAAGATTCTGCTTCTCCTCAAAAAAGTAGTCCAAGATGTACTTTCGAACAAAGTCGGGGTTCAGGGTGTTGTCTATCACCTCCGTTCTGCCAAACTGTGGGAATAAAGACCAGAGAGAAAATTTATGAAAGGAAACCAAGCCAAGCAAACACTGTTTCATTAACAACTGCGTTACTACCCTGTCTGTTGGGTCATCTTGGTATTTGCTCTACAATTACTCAGTCTTATTACACATCCATCCTCTTTTATTTATGGAGGCCTGATTAATGGTGGTTCTTTCAAACAAATTTGATGTGCAGAGGAAGCCAAGTCACCCCGCTTCCTTGATCCTCACTCCTCTCCCACATTAATTACAGCAAGATCAGCCCTGCAGAGAGTCAAAGATAATGGAACAGATGAGGTAAAGGTGCAGAGACGGAGAGAAACACGATGGACGGACATGGAGGGAGAAACAAGACAGGAGGAAAAAGAAGAGGTGTGGACAGCAGGGGGGCAGAATTGGGGCAGAAGTGGATTTGAGGGTTCAGGCAGAAAAAGATGGGGGCAGAGTGGGTGTGGGAAAAGGGAGAGAGAGGAGAGGAGGAGGCGAAAGGCAGTACTTAAGGCTTCCTAATTAGGAGGATTCTAGCTCCCATGTGACAAATGCAGAAAAATTGTCTAAAAAAAAAACGGCTGGCAGGTCCTCCGCAACGCCATAGTACACAATAATTGATTGCGAGTTATAAATGTAAGTACATACAAACCAATGAAAGCTGAATGGAAATATAATTAATTTTAAAAAATAGAACAAAACCAAGAGTGAGGATTTCATTGTTTAAACAGTTATTTATTTTCAAAATTGGTTTGGCATAATACTATTGTTGGATATTTACTTAACAGATAAGGTCCAACCAGGCTTTGAACTTTTCACTGAGGCTTTTCATTCTTTACACAACTACTTCTATCACTTTCACAATAAAGTTTCACCATGAATAAAGACGTGCAACATCACCAGCCCTCTTTAAATGAAAACCACCCACTCCTGTTGCTTTGTGCATAAAAGAGTTTGACAAGTTCATCGGGTTGGCAGGTACAAAATGTCAAAATAATGTGTACTTATCCAAACTAACTGTCCCAGACTAACTTGACAACGTGTTAACTTGATAGTGAGCACATTTTAAACTGCTCTTAAAGGAGAAATTTGTTGGATGTTCTTATTCTAGGGTTGTTAAATACCAGCATTTTGTGTTGGTACGTTAGGCTGGCTACCAACCCAAAGCATCAATTTCACAGGACCAAGAAAATCTATAGTGTCTGTGTTATACCTGAAAAAGTATGTTGAAAGTTCGGAATCCATATATAAAATTAAGGACAATTCAAGCACTGATGAGCACCCACTTTAGACACAGGAATTCACCCCTGTCTGTTGCAATCAATATCAAGCAAATAATAAATATAGCAATTTTTTTCTATAGCGTCCATTATCTTATTATTTTCAACAAATTAATCGCAATAAAGGTATCTTTTTGTGTTAATCTTGTGATATCACCCTTTGAGAGGTGATTCGATGCACAGTAAATGGAGTCAAACCGTTGCTGTTTTGGGTCTCGTGCCTGTAAAGTACAACAAAGATGTACAATATGATGCTTCACATGATACCCAGCTGTGCTGAATGTGGCCCGCTTCATTGGAAATCTGCCAAAATCTGCCAATTCAATCTGTGTTAAAGAAGCCATGCGTAAGTAGGAGTCGATCTTGTTTTTCCACAACTTGGACAGCAGGTACTGTAGGTGGATGTGTTGACCCTGTCTTCTGAATCAATACAATAAAAACAACAAATGGAATCCATCGCAGGACCATTAGGACAATCCAACCACTCAGAAACCATACATTCAGCACTGTTACACAACGCTGAGCACCTCTTTGAACTCCTTGTTTTCGAGGTTGTATTTTTCTACATGTAAACCCTCCGCCGGAAGATCTAAATTTAACAACAGCCAGGAGAGAAAAGTAGAGAAAAATGGACACAAATGTTCCATCTGTGTGAGATACCCAGATCTTCTAAGAGAGCCGGAGGTGTTGATGAGGCTGTGAGCACATGTTAGTAAAGAGACGGGTGATGGCGGAGATGAACTCCATAATGTGATTTCCCAGCTGAGTGAAAAAGACAATACGGTGCCGCAGAGTTCATTAGATACTGCTGGGCTGCTGCAGCCGGCTAATGAGAATCTGGCACCGAGTCCCTGACCAGCACCCTCAACACTTACCCACACACACAGACACACACGCAGGGAGGCACAGAGCGGCTAGTGCACACACACATGTGCACGCAAATTGAACCCTCCGAGTCATCACCAGCCACTGCAGGGTCCTGCAGTGTTTGATACTGAATGTGAACATGTCCTGGAAGCAGTGTAAAATTGAGTTTACGGCACAGGAGAGTGATAACAGGACGGTGATCTAATCCTTCATTATCCTTGAAGTTCTTTTGTTCCGAACCTGGCAAATACTTCATTATGATCTTCCTTGGAGCACGCGGGAAGCAACGCTGGGGATATCTGCCATCTGAGCATCCTGCAGATCTTCATCTTCTTCAGGTCTACATGGAGATTTATTTTCCTTTTACCTTGTTCAGTAGACACCCATGATAAAGAGCTACCTGCTGTGGGTTGATGAGGTAAGAGAAAGAGCTGAACAACCAGCTGAAATCTCTTTCTTCCTTACACACACGGAAAGCAAGACCCTAAGTTTGTTAAAGCTTTGAGCCAGAGCTCCTGCTGTGTGAGGATACGTGTGTATACATGAACCCTTCTCGTTGACCAAACATTGTTGCTCCGTCATTTTGACTTGCACTGAACTTTTAATAACTGTGTGCACAACTTGACTTGCTGTGAAAGAGGATTGGAGCAAGGAATGAGAAAAAAACTAAGAGAGGAAAGATATTTATTTTCATTATCCCCTTCCAGAATAAAGTCAAAATGTCAAGTAAAAGAGGCAGAATATCAAAGATGAAATATTGACAATCACGTTGAAATACAATTTTGAGAATAAAGTCTCAGATGCGGCACCTGCCTGAGCTCCACACCTCCAGGATCAAACTACTTGATCGGTGGTCAATGACATGCAGCTGTAGTCATCAATACCGTTGCATTTGTCCATTTCTTGCTATTTTGGCTTGTACTAATGCAACCGTTCTTCTGAACAGTCACAGTTCTCATTCTCTTAAGTCCTACTACTGAAAACTACACGGTGCTTATGAGCTAAAAGAGAACAAATGTCTTCGTTACAAAAATCGATTCTGAGGCACAGTTTCAACTGGTTCATCTATAGGAGGCATTTTGTATGAGCTGTTTACGGTCCTAAGAGGTTGACTTTTCAACATTTCAACTTTATTCACAAATTTGTATTTCAACACTAATTTTGACACTTGAGTTCTTTTGTAGCCAGTGCATAATGAAAAAAAAAAAAAAAAATCATCCTCTAATAATTGTCTTTCTCATGCTTTGCCCTAATCCTGTTCAACTGCCTCAGTGCCATTATAGCCTGAGAGTGATTCTGGGCTTTTAGGGAAGGGCCAAAGCATGTGCGACATTCATGACACAAGACAAAAATCAGAGCAGACTAGCAAAACAGCATGTGATAAAATGATATATTTTTTCTCCCTTATATTGTTTTTTGTTTCGTTGGAAGCCAAAATTGAAGCTGGCATCAAAATTGAATTCATTGCACAACCCTAGTACACATAGAAATGTCTTCGTTACAAAAATCGATTCTGAGGCACAGTTTCAACTGGTTCATCTATAGGAGGCATTTTGTATGAGCTGTTTACGGTCCTAAGAGGTTGACTTTTCAACATTTCAACTTTATTCACAAATTTGTATTTCAACACTAATTTTGACACTTGAGTTCTTTTGTAGCCAGTGCATAATGAAAAAAAAAAAAAAAATCATCCTCTAATAATTGTCTTTCTCATGCTTTGCCCTAATCCTGTTCAACTGCCTCAGTGCCATTATAGCCTGAGAGTGATTCTGGGCTTTTAGGGAAGGGCCAAAGCATGTGCGACATTCATGACACAAGACAAAAATCAGAGCAGACTAGCAAAACAGCATGTGATAAAATGATATATTTTTTCTCCCTTATATTGTTTTTTGTTTCGTTGGAAGCCAAAATTGAAGCTGGCATCAAAATTGAATTCATTGCACAACCCTAGTACACATAGATGTTACACACATTCGCTGTAGCTACATTCACATGGCAGCAACACCATGGGGTTGTGTGTGGTGTCGCAACCAAATTAGACAGTGGGAAAAAAGTAAAAGGTCAGTTATGTCCGACCTTCATAATCCTTCTGTAAATTAGCACCATCCACCTCCTCTCTTGCTCTCTCTCTGAGACAGTGTTGATGGCACGGAAACTGGAATAAGGAAGCCTTGGCATGTAAACTGTTTTTCAATTATTGTTGCATAAATAGTGTGGGTTTTCTCTCCTGGCAACGTTCCTGCACTGATTTACTGATGTCTGCAGGGAACTACAGAGGCTGCAGCATGCCAAAAGCTGTCATTTTATGTGCCGATTCAGCAGACAAATCAATAAAGTTCACGACCAGCACTCAGCTGTGTGGCCTTAAAGCTCTTTTTCTATAAACCAAAAAGAGCATACTGAGGATTAAATGGTCCAAATCTGTGGGACTGGGCAAAAACCCTATCAAATCAACTTCCAGATATCATTCATGGGTAGAATGTTGTTCTGGCAAACAGTCAGTCAGGTTAGACATCATAAAGGAACCTGAGGAAGATGTCGATCAGCACCAACTTTAAAACCATGATAAAACCACCTGATATTGTATTGGGAAGGACATGGACAGGGGACGTCAGAGGGTGTCCACTGGTACCTGGCACATTTACATTGCCATGAATGAATCTGTTGGGTCTTATGGGGTGGGGGCTGGTGATTACATCTATGCCTCTTTCGAATCCCATGAATTCTGTTGATCGTTACTATTATTATTAGTAGTAGTAGTATCTGGGTTGGTTTGTGAGGTACTGTGATTTGTAGAAATCAAGTTTTTTCAAAGGTTTTAGCTGCATTTTTCGTTATAAACTCTGGATTACAGCGCTAGTTGAGTGTGTGTAGTGTAAGTAGACAAGGATATAGAAAACGGTGAAAAATGTTAGTAGTTAAATATAGTCAGTGGCATTGATCTGACTTTGTTTTGCGTTCACAAGTGTGGCCCACGTGAGTCTGCAGTGACCTTGACCTTAGAACTATGACATCCAGAAATCAATTTATCCCTGGGGCAGAGCAGAAATGAAGTTGGAAGAAAATCCCTTAAAGCATTCTTGAGATTTCACGTTCACAAAAATGGGCCGGACGGGGGATTGGACGGGGGTCAGGTCAAAGGCCTGAAGGGACATACTTGGACTGCAATGATGTTCAGGTGGGTGTGCATCCATCTGAATTTAATGAAGCAAAGACACCCAAGGTAACACAAGGCTTTAGCAAGATGATCATTGCTGTTCACTTCAGTTGTCAGAAGTTTAAATGCTGTTGCTGATCAGTGATCATTATTTGGAAATGATCAGTTGTTCATTTCCAAATAATACGCCAAATTGCATTTTATGTTAGTATTATAACTTATTCAAGTTGTTTTTTGTTTTATTTCATACTTCACCCAAATTATATAACGGCTTTCACGCTTGAACATAGCTAATGGAAAACCACCCCTGGACCGGTTAAAAACGTGAAGTAAAGCAAAACATGTTCCAGTGCACGAACGTGAACGTGTGCAAGGCAAAAGCAAGATTATTTACTTCTATGATATTCCACTGCTTCAAAAATGATGGGCTGGCTGAATTAATAGAACAGATATTTTAGCTTGCATAACAAAAAAAAAAAAGAAGAGGTGGGAATCCTCATCAAATGTGACTGATATGTCAGAGGATATTGTCAGAAAATGTTAAATGCGAAACTAAAAATTCCTGGTGAGGCACCTGTTTGTTCTGTCTGGTTAGGAAAGTTCCGTTTCACGCAGAACCACCTGGAGCCGCAGGATCGCTCACTTCCCAACAATTTAACGTTTCAAAAGCTCATCAGAAGGGTTTCGAAAATAATGACAAGCTGTCCCCTCATGAAGAGACAATGAGGACAAAGGGCTTTAAATCATCACGTCCTTAACAAAGAGGGCAAACTAATCGAATACTCTTGCATAGGACATTTATGCAACATTTTTTATTTTGGACAGATATGTAATACTTGACATAAAGCATGTGTGCAATATTTTTTCGCTGTATATGATCGAACATTTACTGAAATGTGTGTGATACTACATGCTGAGCTTGACTGTACATGTGTGCAGCTATGTTGACTGTTTTCTATGATGTCCCAGGCAAAATTCTCCAAAAGATGCTCATGTGATTTAATATTTTTCTATTTTTGCAACAAAACCAGTGAACATGAGAGCAAATTAAGTATATTTAGTTTTGGAAGCTGAACTCTGCAATGCTCATTATATTAATTATGTTTGGTGTGCTTGATAGGAATAACTACTTGTCTCACAATTAGCATTTGCCAAACTAGAAAAAAAGATTTGCGAAGGAGTGTGAAAGAGTTTTATGACATTAAGAGTTGAACATATCTATATACGTATGTTTTAAATATATATGTACATATAGATTTCCTCACACCGTCCCCCGCTGGGGTACAGCCCACACAGCCATCTGCTATGGGTAAACACACAAGCCCGAGCTGAGTAGCAGCTGATTATATTAATACATAAGAATTCCATTTTTTGACACACAGAATAAACAGAACAAAATAGGCTACACATACAGACAAGCACGTCCCTCTGTTGGCAATTATTATGATCTTTCTCCATTGTCTGCAGTGACAAATGTTCATCTTGTCAGACCTCTCCTACAATCACAGGCTGTATTTGACAACTTGTTTGTATTTCTTAGCAGTCAAGCATAACATTTGTATCACACCTTGCTTTTTTGCAAAGTATTAAAAAAACACTGAGATGATCAAGGCAGAAAAATTCAATCTAAAGTTCAAGCTCATTTTTTAGACTCGCTTTGCTTTCTGCATTCATGGAAAGTGCTCCAGTGCTGTTTGTGTATCACCATCATTTGAAATAAATAAATAAAATAAACTTGTGTGTCACTTTAATATTTTTGTTGTTGCTGTCTACATCTTGATTTGCTGTTTAATAGCACTTTGTAACTCTTCTTTTGCTTTTTTTACACCTCAGCAATTTCAACTCTGTTTATTGTGCATTTTGTCTCTTTTTAGGGTGATTTCACATTTAACTTGTTTGGTCTTGACTTTCAGACTTTTCAACTGGATCTAAACCGAAGGTATGTGAGGTGCCTACTGATATAAAGAAGCCTAACAGTATTATCAAGAAAGCAAAACTGACTCAATACAATGTATAAGGCGTAGCAAAAACATGAACCTTGGGCCTTTTGTCAGGACTTTCAGGTGTGAAAGCACCTTTAGTAAAGTGAATCTACTAAATTACATGACAAAATATGACTATAAGGAGGTGGAGAGAATATCTGTAACCAAACAAACATAGAAACATATAAAACAAATAAAAACATATAGTTAAAAATATACTTGAGTTGCTCTTGCCATTCATTAAGCTTTTAAAAACAACAATTGTGTTTTGTAAAACTTTCATCTTTCGATATTTTTTCATGAATAAAAACCCTTCATGACCTTAAAATGGCTTAGATGCACAAGTGTCTCTAAAAAAAAAAAAAATATCATGACAAGGCTTATTTCTAACATTTTTTTATTTTTCTATTTGATTTGAAAAGTTTGATTCACTTTCATATACTGTATAATAGTTAAACATGACGTTTTTCAAGCCTGCCAAAAGAATAGAATGCTTGAAACATTTCGGTTTGCATATTATGAACCTAGAATATATTAAATGTTCATTTTCTTTAAATAACACTAAAAATTACGATGTTCTATTTTTCTGAGGTGCAGTGTAATTCAGCCTTGTCTCATCTAGGCTGTGGAGATCTATGCGTCAATTTAGTCCCACCCTGTCTCCACTCACCATGCTGCCGGAGTGAGCCAGATCTCACCTACTCTGACATCTTCTGACTTTTAAACTAGTCTACTATAGGCTGCACAGTGGCAAGTTCTAACATTTGGAGTAAGTCAGACATACATGTTTGTGCCAGACACAGATTCCCGGGAAGAAGAGGAGGAGCTACTTGTACAAGTTTGTCTACAAAGCTAATGCATCAGAACGATAAGATAAGTTTCTATCATGTTAGGCACGACCCCCGCAAGTCATCAAAAGTGGTTCTGTAGGGTTTCTATAGATGCAGTTTATCAGAATTAGTTTTTTGGAGATGGTCATTAGTGGGCAGAAGGAAAGCAAAAAATCCTCAGCCATGACACTTTCCGCTGTTTTTGGTCATGATGTGTGTCTTAGTAAATAAGTTTGTGATATTCATCTGAGGTGTCATGGCTTTGGGTTTTATGGTTTTATGTTTGATTGAATTTCTTGTTGTTCTGATTTATTATTTGTAGTTCACTTTCTGTTTTCTCTTTAAACAGTTTTTAGCTCATACGGTCATTTGGGTTTCTAGTATTTCTCCTGTGTTAACTGTGTCTCTAGTGTTTGTCTTGAGTTTCATGTCAAGTTCCTTGTGTTCGCCCATGTTGTTTCATCTAGTCTTTCCTGTTTTAGTTTGTATGTTCTGTTCTTCCATTTGTGTTTCCTCCCTGGGTTTGCCTCTGTGGTTACCTCACGTGTTTCACTTCTCTCCTCCTAATTACCTCCCTGTGTATTTAAGTCCATGTGCTCCCTTTGTCAGATCGTTGTCTGTGTATGTTTCGCCTGTGTTTGTGCATCTTCCATGTGCTTCCTGGTTTTCTCAACTTTGTGAGTATTTCTTTGAGTCAGTTATAATTCGGGATTTTTGTTTTGACCTGCCTCAAATATTTAAGGTGAATAGCTTTTTGCCTGCCTTTGCTCTCTGCATTTGGGCTCAAACCCTTTTCCAGATTTTACTATAACATAACAGGAGGTCTTTAAATAACATGGGTTTTGCAGCGCCCCTAGTCTCATTTAATTTATAATGAAATTTTCTATTTTAGACCTTTTTAGACACTTGCTACACAAAACAATTATTGGACAAACAGAAGAAGAGTGGACTGCAATGCAGGGCTGTATAAAGAAGGCTCAGATCGGGTTAATCCCTCCCCAGTGAGCTGTTTATTCCTCAGAGAGTCAACATATTGATCACTATGTTGTGGCTTTTTTGTTTTGTTTTTTCATCTTTGGCCGACGCGTTTCCAATTAGAGAGTACTCCTTTGGCCTTTTATTTTACACATCTAATAGCCAAACAGCTTTAATGAAGTGATAAACCAATTGCTGCACGCTCACAAAGAAAAGAGAAATAGAAATGTCTTATCTAGCGTTCACCCTCGTCACCTGACACACACACACACACACACGCACACACACAAACATCCAAAACACAATTAACAAAGTGAAAACAACATTTCTTCTTCTTTGTATGTGTGTGTGTGTGTGTGTGTGTGTGTGTGTGTGTGCGTGCGTGCGTGCACTCACCTCTCTCCACTGTTTGGTTTCAACTCCTTGTGTATAGAGCACGCACACTGTAAAAAAACAACAACAACAATAAAAAAAGTAGCAGATAGGGACAGAAAGAGATGAAACTCTGTCAAAGACATTAACAATGAAAGGCACAGAAAGAGAGCTAGAATCTGAATAAAGCTGGTGGATTCCAAATAGGAAATCAATCATAGGGTTTTAGCTCCGCTACAGGGAACAAACAGCCATGGTGCTCTGAGCAAACCAAAGTCTCCCCAAATCACCGGGCAACATATCCACGAAGACACAACACAAATAAAAGAGGGATAGGAGAAAAATGAAACAGGATGAAAAGCTACTATATTGTCTCTCTCTCTATATATATTTTTTTTAGGGATGGAATACCTGCACAGGTACGACAGAAAACGTTCTGTCAACATTCAATAAACATACTCACGTGGATCTGACTTAGAAAATGTGTCTTTATCCAGCAGATTTCTGAAAAAAGAAGAAAGAGGACAGAAACAGTTGTTACTCAGTGACCAAGACCCTCCTGTTCACGTTGACACGTTGCTATCATGTGGATCTGAAGGATTCTGACACTCACGTATACTGGAATAGTGGCTTTGTCAAGGCAGATAGCTGCCTATCCAAGAGCTACGGTCTGCTCTGAAGCTTCTGGCTAATTCTAGATTCATATCAAGTGCTTCTCCTTATCCTCTCCTTTTCCACCACCACATTTGTTGTTAAAAGCTATCCATAACACCGTCCTAATAGCTTGTGGAACCAGCAGAAACAGTAGCAAATGAAACATTACAAAATGTGAAAAAAGTAAAAATCAGGCGGGTACAGGTCCTATTCCTGTGTTGCCCCTTCCTCCGGAAAAACCTCTCAGCTGTTAGACAGTCTGACAGCGAGGCCTTAAAATCTAAACTTAAACTAATAATTACTAATTAGTAACAACTAATTACTTGGCAGAGTTCAGCCACAACTCCTGCTATGATTACCTTTTGGGCTTCAGCCTCAGTCTCAATGTCCTGCTTCCACAAACGCACCAAACTGTAAATTTCCAATAAATACAGCATTTCTCTTTTCTTTTTCTGTCTCAATCAAGATAGGAGCTGTGCACGCCTCTCTTCCCATCTTGTTTTCTCTCTCTTCTTTCAAAAAAGATTCCTCAGAGACATTTTCACAGCAGGAAGAGTTTGCTTGCACAACAGACATTTTAACTTGTCAAAGCAGAAAAACCAGAAGTGGATTTATGAACAGCAACAACTACTTAGTGCCGTTAATCGTCTCAGTGACAGTAAGAATGACGCTGA
>KV751353.1:209618-237426 GCA_001698575.1 Mola mola
GGCCTTTGAAAATCATTCTGGCTGATTAAGTTCACTCATGAGTCCCTTCCTGGATCTGTGTCACATGGGTTTTGTCACTGCCCCGCCTTCAGAAGGGTCTTTCTCTAGTTGGGCACTTAACGTTTCACATGCTGCTAACATACTCTCTGAAGTTCATGCACTGTGACCACTTCAAGCTGAAAAAAAAATGAACTCAGAGCATTGTGCATGTTTTGTTTTTTTTCTTTTTATCCAGCTATAATACAAAACCCATCTTGAAATCTAAACTTTGAAAAGTTATTTAAGTTTTTTAAAACCTCTGGACTAAAAACTTGACTCATGTCAATAAACACACACAATATAATGTCTTGTTTCCACATAGACAGAGTGAATAATAAACTTATGTCACATAAGTGATAATCAGAAAAAAGTCAGCTTTTTGATTTCTTTCACTGCTCCAATATGCAGTAAGTCCAGAAACAACACAAGTGTGGCTTCTGGATGTCAGGGCCGCTACTTATGTGCTACTTAAAGGTTATTATGGCTGGAGATAACGTAATGAGTGCTCACCTTTTCATCGGCCCTTTAAAGATGCACCTCACCCTCGTTGCATCCTCACACTGTCACACTTTCACTGAATGTAAATAGCTACAAAGTGACAAGCTGTAGTGTGAGATCAATTCTGTGGATCACACTCTATTCAATTTCATTAAAGTGGGGATTTTAATGTAAAAGTAGTTGAAAAACATGGCATTTAGTCTAAGTTATAATTCATTCCCAAGACTAATTGTATTTAATAGCATCTTGTAAATATGACCTCTAATGTCAGGAGTCACAATTCCAACACATATGACATTTCAAAGGAATCCTGGAGCACAATCAGTGCCTGCAGCATTTATTTACAGCAAATGCTAAGATAGAAAATTGTAAGCTTGTGGGATGCAGGGAGAAAGCTCAAAAAGCTCGTTGTCAAGGGTCTCTTTCAAACTGTGTGTTTGTCTGCACATACGTCTGTCTGTTCCACTCCAGCATCCAATGTGTAACATTTTCTCTAAATGTTCATTTCTTTTTCACAAAAAGACCAGACAATTAGTTCAGCTAACTGCCAATAAAGAACAATAAATGATTTTAAAAATACTGTATTTCAGAAATAGCTGGTCCAAAGTGACTTGGACAAATAGCTTTATTTTTATAAGCTTGATAAGAAATGTTTTATTTGTTTGAGCAATCACAATGTTTTCTCAACTATTGGATTTAGTTTCTATCTTTAATTTACAGCCATTAGTGTCAAACCACAGAACAACAATAGACATATCATCGAAGTTTTTTTTATCTGAGAGAACCCTGAAAATTTAATCACTTTTGATCACAATTTGACTACCGACAGTTAGGTGTTCAGTTATGTTTTTTTTTCTAGCATGAAACATCTCCCGACAGAAGCTGGATCAGCCAAAAAACCTGCTTGATTCATCCACACACAACATTATTGAGGTACATCAGGATTTTTTTCTCCTCAAAATGATGTAACTCCAGTTCTTCCAAGGTTTAATATGTGAAGAACTTCAAAAGCTCAAACGCTCACTCTTCAAACTAAACAAAACGTTCAAGCTCCAACCTATGGTAACTATAAAAGAGGAAAAAACATTAAAGAAAGATTTGTGTGAGCGTACCAGCGTTCCGACACCCAGAGAAGCCATCTTTTTTCCCACCCAATCCAAGGAAATTTCAAATGTGGAACTTTTAGAGCAAAAACTTCCATTTTCATTTTAATGAAAACAATATATCACCCCGGTAAAGAGGTAATTGAGGGAACTCAGAGAGGTGGGAAAATATTTTTTTTTCAGGAAATTGAGAGAGGTATTTTTTATTTAGAAGCTAAAACCTTTATTCCCAGCAGGCATGATGAAAGCTTTAATTAATGAGTTTTTGTAGTATATTTTAATATGTTTTTTTATGATTTTAATTCAGTATTATTTCAACTAGTACAGTGCCTTTTCTGGACATGTGCCTGTTAGATTTAACTCCGCAACAGATGCAATCCAATCGTCGACCACATGGGGGTTGAGAAGGCAAAGTGGCAATGGGAAATTGGCAAGATATTTATTAATACCAAACGGCTCGCATCTCCAAACAAAAAGCGCCTCCAAAAAGCACACATGCACTTCCTCAGGTCATCAGCAACACACCTGCTAAGACTGAAGTCGACCTGATGAACAGTGTTCTGTGAGGGTCGGTCACAGAGACCTGATTCTACAGGGGGGCTGTCTGTCTTCATTATGAATTGTATTGCTCGTTCCACTCTGTATACAGCAATTCCCAAATCCAATTACCACCGCAGAGGTATTCTTTTCAGTTCCGTAGTCCATGTATGGTGGATTACAATAAACAATCAAAAGGCACAACCTTTGGCTCTTTGCCAGACTTTGATTTTGATTGGCCTGGAGTCACATGACCACCTGGCCAACCCAACTGTGTAACTACCTCATTGGTTGACATGCATGTGGATTAATATGATTAGATGGGTGGGGGGGTTACAGATTTTTACCTACCTACTGTGAAAGTTTTGGTCACCTGGCAGTAAAACTGAAGTTGCATAATTAAACTTCTGTGAACCTGTCCTCTTTAATTGCTTAGACAGACTTTATTCTGCAACGGTTGTTGCTGACAATGAAGACAACTCCCATTGACCAACATTTCATCACTACGTCATCAACCAGTCTGTTGTTTTGACTGACAGACCCAAGCAGGAGAAACTACATACTGTAATAGCCGGTCTATTCATAAAAAGGGCATAAACAGGAAAATATCCCACCAGGCAAAGGAAAGTGCAGACAAGTTAGAAATAAATGCAGCTAGATTTCTTATGACAAGGGTTGAAAGGCTATTGTGTGTTTCGGTTCAGAGCCTTATTGTGGAAAAATATGAGGCAATAAGAACTCAGAAGAAGGAGGACATGGCTTCAAGTTTATCTTGTCACCCTAAATTTATCCAAACCTTAATTTACCTGTCTGAACCCAAGTCAATTATGTTGCAAAAGAGTGAAAATGACTCATTAATCTGGATTCTGACACCTGAAATAAAGTATTTTCATCCTAAAACTGGTTCACATGGGAGACAACAATGCATAAATTACAAGAACGGAACACAGCATTCCAAGATGCTACCCGCCTCGTTACTGGAATCGATTTAGCCGATGCATACACTATCACATCCTTGGCCCACCTGACATGTGCATTACATTCTCTCCGCCTGGTTGACTGCTGTCTCTTATTTCCATGCACTTTCCTCTTCCCATCCTCTCTGTCACTTTCTTGCTTTAGTCCTGAGGCCAGTTCCAGGGCATTTTCTATAAATCTGTCTTCCTCTGAATTAAACTCTCAACCTCTGCCTGTGTTCTGCGTGTCCATCTCACACCTCCATCATGCTTGCTTGACCTTTTCACGATGCCTGCCAGGGCTGCGGGTTTTTTCAAAGCTATTCCTTTTTCTCAGTCACTACAGTGACATGAGAGGCGCCGCTCGAGGTGGCCACATTCTCTTGGGATCACTCGAGTGTTGTTTCATTTTGCTATGCAGTTTCTGGCTTCTTGTGTGCTTCCCTATTTCAGCCTACCTCGCTTTATAGCTTTCAAGAGCACGTTGAGAAGACAATTACTGATTTAAAAAAACAACTTGAAATCAAACACTAAAACACCAAAATACTAAACATCATTACTTGCCGATATTATGTGATTTTCCAAGGGGCTGCAGCTCAAGATTTGTGGCATTTAAATATCCAGCAGAGTTAAAGGTCCGGTCAAAAGTGCTGTTCATTACGATTGGAAAGCAACATAATTTAATAAGGAATTTGGAGCAAACACTATACAGAAGACGTTTCATCCCAACACGAATGTCACTGCTACAACTGCAGGAGCGTAAAGGAACATCTCAACAATGTATCGCTGACATTAAGGGCTTTTTTTTTTCTCATTTAATTTATGAGCCCTCAATCTCCAATCACACATTCAGTTAGATTAGCATTTTTTTTCATCTGTCAACTGATTTTAACAACCCTCAGAGGGCACATTGACAAACAGCTTGTTACTGCAGTCCCTATTTATTCAAATTCCATTTGCTTAATGTGAGTGAGAGGCCTCAAGCAAGTACTCTGCAACGTTGCAAATATTGTCAACTGCTGTATAGTAATGTGATCCTTTAAAACTACAAGATTGTCAATGTTTTTATACAGAATTTTCTGTAAAAGCACAGATTGGATACAAATTAATTGAAATACGCATGAAAATACAAATTCTTTAGTCACGTTCTCCATCCCCTCCAGACTGACCACACAGTCAAACTGCAATAAATTCAATTTTGCAGAAATCCCATGGGAGGATCATCTCAACTCAGAGGCTAGCACAAGTTAACAACTTAAAGTTAACAAGCAAAGAGACCGATTGACTTCCCGGGGGACAGCAACAGAGGTTTAAACTATGGTGGCTGCGAGAGCTCGACACTTTGCACATTACATTAATTTAATTGGCAGAATAAACATATTAAATAAATAATAACCAGCTGCAGTTTCTGTGCAGCAGTGAGTCCAGTCCAGGGCATTTTCAGGAGGAAGATGGCACGGGTAAACGAGATTTACTTTGAAAGTCATGTCTCTGCTTCACGCCTCGATATGTCTGCTTTTCTGTCTGCATCACCTGAGCATCGAACTCACAACCTTAGACATCAAAAGCACATTGTGATCGTGGTGTGGTACATGCAGAGAAGTGCTTTGAGCTGGCGGTTTCAGATTCAGACTGATTTATTGATGTGAGGAAGGACTTTTCATTCGCGGCTCATGTGATTGGTGTGATAATAAATGTAATGTAATTTGTTGATGATGAATAACATTTTTTTCACTACTTTGCTTTGCTTTCATATGTGTTTCCTCAGGTTGCAGTGCACTGACATTCCTCGTTTGCAAAACAATGAATACTGGAGTTGATCATTGTACATTATATCCCCCCAAAATGTGGATTAGGGGACGTGTGTTTATCCATTTCGCAAACGCCTTTTCCCAAATCTCTGACCTGTGCTCTCCCTCACTAGCTGCAGAGGCTTAGCTGGTCGATTTGTTACCTGGAAACGCTCACATACTCAGAAATAGGCTACTGTTTCTTTGCGTTTCATTATTACCAACGTTACCTTTGAGTTTGAGTGTAAGGTAATAGTCATGTAATATATATAATTAGTACAGTAGATTGTACACAGAAGATTGATTTTTTTTTTTCATATAGAAACAGCTGTGGATGCAGTCGAGGACGCTGCTATATTTTCATCACAAAAATTATGCTTCATCATATCATCATCATAGTGTGGGAAGTAACCTACAGTAACCTTTCATTATTTAAGCTCAGAGTGCATCAGCAGTGGTTAAATCCCAATGTTTCTGACAGGAAACCAAATCCAGTGTGCATAAAGGTTCACTTTAAGACTTTACAGTACATGATCTTGTGTTAATAGATCAGGAAGATGTATAGGGACAAACTAGAAAAGTTATTGGCCTATGTGTCTTCACTGGTGAAAATTAAAGCGTTTTCTTGGATTAGTAGTTAGTAGACAGGCCACGTATCCCAAGATATGTTTCACTTACTTTGGGAGCTCTCTCATTCATCTGTAGTCCTGCATGAGATCTTTACTTAAACGGCTACAAGATATTCAACGGGGGCTATTAGAGGCATTTTCAGTGGTTGTTTCAAGGCTTTGACGGAGGACATGTGGTGCAATGGTTCATCTGTCTGCAGACCTCGTATTCATCATAAACTTCAAATGTTTAAATGATTACATTATTCCTTGTCTACTCTAATGCGTACCTGCATGAGTGGAAAGTGAGTCACCGATGTCAAGCTGATGGTAATGCCTGTAGAACTACGGCAATATTCAGTGGACTCTTTGCATGTTCGCATGAGAACATCTAACTAATCATTTTACTGTTCCCGCCCTTTCCCTCCTTCTCTCCTTCTTTCCTAATTTAGTTGATGATTTTCCTGCACACTGATCCAAAATGAATCAGCCTATATGTCTCCCTCCTGCTTGGTGATTGTATTCCTCTCCATTATCTGCTGTGTTAACCGCAGCCTCCACTTGCTTTCATCCCTCTGTCACTGCCCTCGCTTTTTCCAACATTCACTCAGTCAACACAAATGCTTTTTAGATGTGACCAGCGATTCAAATCACTGTGACATGCTAGAGGTCACAGGGTCAAATTTAGAACATAAAATAACATTTTAAAAAATGGTGCAGATGTGGTGCAGTGTAATGCACAATTGAAGTGAAAACACTTTGTTATTACAGAGCTACAACAATGTAATAAAAGATTTTGTGACAACCAAATGCTGCAGCTGAGTGAAGATCTGATACCTCCATGATCATCTGAAGCCATCTTAAACTAACATCGTATGATAAACAGCAAATCTGGCATTCACAGTAATGATTGTTACTGTGAATTAGACATCCTCCTCACTATTGTATTAGTAAATCTTTTTTTTGTTTTTGTTGCTTTAGGCAGAAGTGTTGTTATGTCGCATCGAGCACGTTTTGAGCTGCAGGTGCTCCGGGAGTTGTGTTGCAATATTTCCAGCGAGATAACTGGCGAGAAAGCTGCTTTTTAATACCTTGGGTACAATAATCTAAATGTGATTTTCTCTACAACATGATAGATGAGCAGCCTCCGTTGCTATGGTAACCTGCTTAACATTCATTCTACTCAGTGGACAATATCTACATTTGTGGCCATAGGTTGCACAGTAAGCTAACTTTGTGAGAGAGAACCACGCTTGCATTCTACTTCAAACAAGCCGGTTGTTGAATTTTGTATGTTTTTTTGTGAGAGCTCGACACATTGCAGCCAAATACAAAAGCCTGCTGAAAACACACCAAACAGAAGAAATCAGGCTTTGTTTTAGCCTCCTGCAGGATGCTTCCATTTTCACTTGTGCTTTCTGTATTTTCTTGCATATATTCAAAATGCCTCAGAGCTGTCGTATTATTGGTTCATGTAGTTTATTAACTTTATTGCTGGCACATGCTAAATATCATCGCTGTCCAATGAAAAGTCTCCAAAACTGGACTAAAACTTTCAGAAACTGAGGCTGTTTTACTAATAAACCCAAATCGCCTTGATTATACACAGTTAGGATCCAAACTGAGAACTATTCAGGACAGTCATCAGTGTCAAGTTTAACATTTTAAATGAACTCATGTAGCCCAATATTAAAAAAAATGGACAATGTGCTCAAATTGTGTTATTAACAAGCCTCGAGTCTCCTGTTTGGTAAAAAAAAAAAAAAAAAAGATAAACTATTGATATCAGGTTATTCTACATTTCCACATAACACATTACCATAATCAAAGCTTTTTCTTAGCATCTTAAATTGAAAACAGGATAATCAATAGGCAAATAGTCATGTGATGTGCATGGTTGTCCATTAATCTGAGTCGGTTCAGGGAAATGATTACCGTCCATTCTCTATCGTCTTAAAACCTGACAGTATTTATCCAAAGTTTCTGCACAACACCACACTATAAATATGACTTACTGCTGACAGCTACTAGGGAGGAATGTGGACATTCTGTACACTGCAGAATGTCAAAATAGTCAAAAGTGGAGGTATTTTTCACATGGACATGAGTGATATGTTGGATGTTGAGAATAAATAATGAAATCATGATACTTCCAAATAACACAATGGACAAAAAAAAATCATTAGATATTAATTGTAAATGAGCTTAATGACAACACCATTAAAAAAAACACACTGTGGAGCCAAATAAGTGCCATTAAATTGTTAAAAGCTTCTGGATTGAGACAACTGGGCTCTAGACCTATATAATATGGAGTGCAGGTTAATTGCAGTCAGAATTCACATATCTATACGTGTATATAAAAGACTTTTGTTGGTGGCTTGCCAACCCAGAGCTTCAGTATTGGATGACATGAGGAGTCAACGATTATGCAGGTTCAGTAAAGGCAGGCTTTCTTCCTGAGAGCTGGCTCGACAGAGACTGAAGTTTTAGTTAGCGATTGTGAGTATCATCAAAGTGACTACCAACTTTCTTTTTTAACCCAGGCTTTGTGCCTCAGGTTCTGTGAGCCTTCATATTAAAAGGGCTGTTTTGTTTGTCATTTCACTCTCACAAAATGAGCCGATCACATGCAGCCTTCTTCATTCATCGTGAACAGGTTGTCATAACGGAGAGCTATGAAGATTACTAATAACACACATGACGGCAAAAAGCAACGTTGTTGCAGCACCAGAAGCACAAGGGAACGGCGTCAGAGTTGCTGATTGTGAAAATTCATCATGTCTGTAAGTATTTCACCACTAAATTCACTCTCATGTTTGTGATGTTTTAATTTCGGATGTGGTTACTCCACTCTAAACGCTGCATTTACACAAAATATGACAACTCAAAGTGAAGATGTTTTAAATAATTATATATTACACTTGATAAATGTCAGTGGAAGAACAGATTTTTTTTTTTTATCTCAGTAGCAGCAATATGAACAGGCTCAGCTGTGGCCTTTAATGTATTTTTACCACCCAGAATCTGAACTCAATTAGGACATGAGAAAAAGGTGCAATAAAAGGCTCCACCGACACCCAGCAAGAGCTCAACCGGAGTGCATTCGCATCTGAAATAAAACCTCATCAAAGTGATTCTTTTATTACACTCTGTCAAGTGCAACCCCCTCAGCACCTCAGCGGATGTCTTTCTATACAGCCGCTCCGAGTCAACAACAGTCCTGGCCCAAATTCTGAAGTAAGCCTCACCCAAAACTTCATCAGACGAAGTTCTCATCTACATTTGCATACAATTCCACCCCTGAGCTTTAACGCGGAGCTGTTATTAGATCTGAAAGCAATATTAAGAATCAGAACTCTGCAGGCAGAGAGTGTTTCCTGTCTTCAGGATTACAATTTGTCATAATCAGTGTGGCTTGAAAAAAATCGTCACTGTATTCCACAGAAAGTCAAGAGGAGAGCTTTGGCAGTCTATAGGATGCTTTATTAAAAGTAAAATGGAAATTTACAGTACGATTACAATTTTCAACATATACGGTGGATATTTAGGTAAATATTTACATGAAAATACAAAAACCCAAATAAATTCGTATTTGTCCATACTTCTGTATGAGCGTCTATTGCATTCGCAGTTGTATGTCACCATGCTCTGGTGTCAAAATGAAAATTAGAATTTTATAAAATTTTGGCAATAAAAATTAAAATAGCATTTGACATTTAATCGTAAGACTCATCCTGCTTATCAGTGGACTATTGATACGCAGGATGAGACTTGAATTATTTCAATTTTATTTCAATTTTTACTGAAATACCCAACATATATGTTGAAAATTGTAACTGATTTGTAGATTTCCATTTTGATTTTAATAAAGGCCCCTTTAAGCTTCCACAGACATCACATAGAAGCTCTGAAAATGTTTGATAAATTTGAAAAGTCAATCAAACATGCAGCAAAGATGATGCAAATCAGCATTTTCCGATTTTTGTAAATTCGCCTTTAATATCCCTATAAGAGCATAAATAAAGGTGTCAATGGGGCATTGTAACAACCGCTGCTGCAATATTAAAAATCTAAAATGTGTCACCAGATTTGCGTTAGGTGTTGCATAATCCATTTCAAAGGGACTGGCAATACTAAGGAGGTTTCAAACTAAGTTCCCGAAACACAACTTCCCATATGTAAATGAGGTTATGAAAAGATCTGAGATGTGCAGAGGCAGCAGAGGCAGCAGAGGCAGGATTTGAGTATGTATGTCTCAGTGCACAGGGGAAATTGTGAAATCATGAGAGCAGGAATTAAGAGGAAAAATCAAACGTAAGAACAAGAAAAGGAGTGGAGATAATGTGTGTCAGAGTGTGTGCTGTGTGAGAGAAATGAAGTCCTTAGAGATCAGATTAGAAATAGAGCAAATGTAACGGAGCTTCTCTCACACAGTGAGAAGAAAACAAGTCCCTGTTAGAGAGACACAGAAATTGCTGACTTTATTTAAAGAGCTCTGACACAAACCACAATAATTAGACAACTCCGTCCCTCTAACCTGCAGGAGGTTCCTCGTCTCGCCGAGCGACTCCGAGCGGCGCTGAGGAGAGTGTGATGAATGGCTCTTTTTGACACGAGTTAGAGCTCATCAGCTGTTTGATGTGGAATAAAGCACAAGTCAGCATAAGTAGACTGCCACGGGCTTCTAACTGAAACTTTTAACTTAACCGAGGACTCTGCAGTGATGCTGCACACAGACACTTTCATTTGCACTGTATATATATATATATATGGTTTTTTTGTGTCTTTTTTCTTACATATGAATTGCCATGACATGTGGAATACAGCCAACGCACGCTACATGAATTTAAATAAGGTTTCATAAGCAGTATTCCCTGGGAACTTACATCCAAGATAAGACTGTGAAATGCATGTATGCATCGAGGGGGAAAGGTTCCCAACGAGGGTGTATTCGTCATGTTCAAGGAGGAAAGTTGGTGGGTGTAGAATGCATATATGCTGTATACAGACCTCATGTTGACCTCCTGCTTACTCACAATGCAGTAAAACTCTGCTGCTGCACCTATAGGGCCAGGATTTTGCCTCAGGAGTTCAGAGCCAAAAGACATGTTGAAAGTAAATTCTTCAGGCTGAAACACACATACGACTCCAAATGAATGATAATGTTGCTCTGTGAGCACAGCTGAGAGTGTACCCGAGTGTGCCAAAGGCTGTCATTACAGGTTCAACCTGAGGCAGAATGGAATGATTTACAAACACTTTTTAACATAAATACAACTGAATACAGTAAGGACAAGATTTTGAATGTTCAATCTGATAAACCTTAATGGGGTTTTTTTTTATATATGCTGCAGGATGTTATAGAAATTGTGAGAGCCTGTTGACCTCTGCATTACATTCAACTTTCTTTTAGAAAAATTCAGTGTCTGTGAGAAGTTGCATGTCAGCAAATAATGTTCCCAGACCTGTATGAAGCTTTCAGGAGTAATGATGCCGTCACAGATGTGCAGGCTACCAATGTCGTTGGCATCACTCTGCACGGTCCTTTTCCTCCTTTAGCATGAAGCACATGGGCTTTAAAAAATATTTGAAATGTGGACTCATCAGACCACAAATGTGGACCTTTTTCCACTCTGCAGGAGTCTCAGATGAGTTTTGCATCAGAGACACCTTGGCTGTGTTTCTGGGTGTTGGTGATTTGTTGCTAGAGCCTCAACTGCCATTTGTAGCTGCAGCACAATTGAAGTGTGTTTACTGACACTCGTTTTCCAAACTGCCCCTGAGTCCGTGAAGTAATATCCTTCCTAGATTTATTGTCTTGCAGTGCTGTGATGCCTGAGGGACCAAAAGTCATCAACATTCAGTGATGGTTTTCATCTTTGCCCCTTACATGCAGAGATTTCTCTCAAATTCTCTCGAACTTATGATGGATATTACGGGCTTTGGCCGGTGAATTTCACTAAAGTGATTCATGTCAGGGCCAGGACATCAGATGATGTTTTTCATGATATTTGTTGTCGCCATTCGTTTACAAATGGCTGTTCAATACCATTGTAGTCTGTTATCACAATTAATGGGTGTCTGAAGAAAATAAAATGTGTGTGGGTCCGCGTGCACGCTGGCTCTCTCCATCTCTCCTTGACTGTCTCTTTACTTTTCTGACACTTCGTCTCTGTCTGAATAACATTACCATACCCAAAGCTCTGTTTACAACCACTGAAGGCAAACGAGCTTTAAGAAACGGAACCCTTTGCCATATTTTTATCAGGCTGTTTATAAATTCATCTGCTCTGCTCAGATTTAATACTGTGGACACTCACACACTACTGATCCAAACTCCTTTCACAACATAAATGTTCACTGCTGTGGGACCGACAGAAATCATCTGCCAAAATAGTAAAACAACAGAAAGTATTAAACCCCAGGCCATCCAAAGTAAACAAACTAATGATTGATACACAGTGGAAATTAAGTGTTCAGGTCAGGGCAGGGCTGCCGAGTTAAAGATTCAAAGCCCCATGTCAGTTCCGTTAGGCCCACCGTGAGTCGGGTTCTGGGGCTGGCGGCAAGTTCACCGATGTCGCTCCCACCCGCCCCCGAGCCATCTCATCTGCCCTCGCTGTGCAAGGTGCAGGTTGGCAGGTGTTGCTGCTCTGTCGCCACTGCTGGATTTGTGCTGAATTCATCTGTTGCTAAGACAAATGTCCTTTTTTCTTAGCTGAAATGAACACTATCTATATGTAACTTTCACAGTAGTGCCTAATTGGCCGTGATTGGCTGGATGGTACTGATATAATGCTTTGTGCTCAGTCAGGATGTGATAGGTGTGTTTTAAGCTCACCTGAAGCTACAACAAAAGCAACACAAAACACAGACATGCTGAACTCCTGTAGCTAAAACGTGGTGTGGAACATCACTCTGACAGAGCAAGTCTGACCAAATGGATTCAGTCTGGCCTAGTGTGAGTGCATCCTAAAAGTGTGTGGGTCCGCTACTATTGGGCTTTAAAGTGGTTGGGACTTCTCTCTTGTTCTGTCTGTAGAAAGTGCCAACAAAATTAATTGTACTACAGTAATTTTTTACATTTAAAAAATAAATGTGAAGCTAAGCTTTTTTTTCTTTTTACCTCCTTAAAAACTCTGAAAATGTGGTTTAGTGAAAAGTTGTAATTGCAGAAGAACAGGCTTGTGGGAGTGTTTTCCTCAAGGACATTCGGGCGAGGATGGATTGTAATAAGACTGTTTATCGTCAAACTCGTCAGCAAAAAAGCATTGCCAATGAGACAAAATGAATAGTGCCATACGGATAATACGGGCAGATGACAGAAAAAACAAGGAGTTAATTGGGGACGCGTGAATGAGTTAAAAAGAGAGGTGGGCTCTGAGAGAAGGGGGGTTATAGCAGAAGATGAAGGGAAGGTTGAAAATGTGGGGGTGGGAGAAGGTGGGTAATCTGTTTATAAGAGCTTTGGGTAAAGTATAATGCAGCAAAGTGTTATGAAACCTGGATGATGAATCCAAAAGAACTTTCGATTAAGGCCCTTAATCACTGTGTCATCTTATCCCTGTCCAATCATTTGTGCTTTCTTATCACTTGCTGCTGTATTATTTTCCCTGGGAGCAATATCAGCAGCCGCAACACATAAATAAAACTTTCTTCACAGCCGCAAACATCTGGAGCCGAACTGTAGTGCCGGCATTGCTCTAGTGTCAGATCGATGGCAGACACAAGCAGGATCGTTTTTCCCACCAGCTGTTGAATTATTCAAGTCAGGACTTCCTCTAGGGAGAATCCTGCTCTGCCTAAGGGGAGCTTGCAGCCTGGTGGGGAAGCTGGGGATCATCACAAAATTCAGCGTTACAAACGGTGTGTTTAGGTACCAGATAAAGTGCACTTTGTTGGTCGTTGGTGATCTGCGAGCTGCAGAATGCGACTTTTAACTGGTTCCAAATTGTGCTTTTTCAGACGCGGCCGCACATCAGAAAGGAGCTCATTTTGGGTTGTAAAACAAGAAAAGGTTTCATAATGGATGCTTCACTCCAACTGAAGTTTCATCTCACATCTACAAGATTGACATTATGCTGGGAGTGACTGCAGCGGGATCCCGGAGATGAAACGGAAAATGGAAATGAAAGCGAGCCCATACTGTAAAAATAACATCACCATAAAGTTTGGGGACTGATTCAAAGTAGGTCATTTTAAATTGTTTTGTTTCATGTGAGGCATCTGACTGTCGAGAGAGGATCCTGCTGTCTGATGTCTCCTGTTTACTTACTTTAGCTCATGAGATTCTAAATGTCTGGTGCGTCACAAAAGTGCAAATCACTCGCTGGCGTACATGAGGCAGTTCGAAATAATAATAAGTTCCCAACTTTCTCTGTTATATGTACCTTTTAGTGCCCAGTCTGACCAGTTACCACTTAATCAACGCCCAGCTGTGTTCCAGATTTGTTCATTTGAATGAATTTCAAACTAAGTGCAGTAACTGGTACAAGTACATATTCAGCTCACTTACAGAAGCTTACAGAAGAAGAATTTCTGACAAATTATGTAAAGGACTGAATTACCATTGAATGAAATGAAACTAATCTTGTTAAACTTACTCTGAATACCAAACAGATCCCAATTGCATGTGTGTGTGCAAGTTTAGCAGAATTTCTGACATTAAATGACGTTAAGTGTCAAAAGTACAAGCACTGTAATATTTATATGTAGGTATTTATATATTGATGAAACATTTCCAAACATTGTGATCTGGTTGCAGATAAAGTAAAAGAAATCAAAATGTTATTATTAACTAAAGTTATCAAATAAATGTAGCAGAACAGAGAAGGAAATATTCAAACAAGCAAAGCACAAGTACCTCAAAATGGCACTTAAGCACTGTACTTGAATAAATGTACTTTGTTAATTAGTTTAGATTTATTGGTAATAAAAAATGTGTAAAACATCAATTGGATTTCAGTGGTAACCTTTATAAATATATGACCTTTTAAGACAAACAAATAAATCTATGATCAGACACAATTTGGTATGATTTCTAACATTTTTTTAATTCAAAAAATAAACAACGTTTATACTGTAATATAGTATAAACTGTATCTTTATGAGTTATGGGTTCATGTTAAAGGTGTGTTGTATTGAATAAAATGAAAAAACTCAACTTAAAGGTAAATACACCCCAATATAAATTGCAGAAATGATTATATAAAACCAAATAATAATAAGCTTTTCAAAAATTTGTAATAATTTTCTCTGGGATGAAAAACACAAGAGTTTTAGCCATTTAGAGTTGTTAGTTTACAAAAAAATCAACTCGAACAAACGGCAGTTAACATGCTTGTTGCATTCGACCAGCCCCATAAGGAGCGACCATTAAAGATTAATTTTTCCTAGGAGGCATTTTGGAACAGAAACTTTCAATTGTGCGTTCTCGCTAGTTGTGTTCAATAATTTGAAGTGTTGCTGTGATACGTTGCTGTAAGTTTTGCATTTTGCTCTCCTGAAAGCAACATTCATTACAACAACATTCAGGCAACAACATGACAGTAGACAAACCAATCGTGGCAAATAACACTGGTGTAAACTGGCGTAAAGCCGCCACAAAAGACAAGAAAAAAGGACTTTGAGTCCTGTCAATTGAAGCTCTGTTTTCAATTAAGAACAAACACTTGTGTCTGTCTATACTGATATCGGCGCCTCATCAGAGCCATCGTTCTGCAACTTGGAGCAATTAAATACGTGATTATAGTCCACTGTGATGCAGAGGAGACTCACTGACGAATGTGCACACATACATTTTGAACAATTTGGACATTAATGCATTCATGAATGACTTTACCTCCCAAACGCCTCTGCGACAACCTATTTCGGTTTGTTATTATCATTTCAGGGGAGCACGCTCGCAGCTCAAGGTGAATGTTGGCTTTATTATAAGCTGCTGATGCTGATTAGAAGTAGCTTAACATTGTCATTATCGCATTATCACAGTCATTTCACAGTGGTATTTATGCAGCAAACATGTATTTGTCTATGCTGTTATGTGCTGTGCAAGTTGCGCTATTGGACCGATTAAAACATTGAGCATACTGTGATATATTTTTCTGTGCTTTGTGTTGATAGTCCATGAGCATTTTTACTATCCTCTGCTGGCTGTTTTGTTCAACAGCACCTGGTTGTATAACTTTTTTTTTTGTTTGTCTGTTTGTTTTTTTCAAAAGGTATCTTGTGTTTGGATTTGTGACTAAAACATTGTGAATTCTGGATACGTTTCTGTGTGCCGTGCCTGCACCTCTTGTCACAGCATCCTCTACTTCAAACCACTTCAGTCCTCACCTCTGGACTTCTCACACATCCACTTAACATTTTGTTAGTCACATCGAAGTCAGAGTGGAGAGGACAAGTTTATCGAACTACTGCTCTGTTTAATTGACTCTGAAGGCGTTTTCTTTTGTTTCTGTCGTCTGTTCTGTTGTCCGGAAACATATTTCCACTCCATCCTTTATCCTAAATTGTCAGCACTTCCCTCGCTTCGAAACGAGGAGGAGGTGCAGCGTAGCCCAGCTGAACGTTGCTATCAAATAAAGGCAAAAAAAAGATCATTTAAAGAAGAAAAATCAGTCATCTCACCCACACAATTTCACACATCTCCAACAATCTTGCCAAATCTTTCCATCCTGCACTAGAGGGCACCGAGACGGAGCTGAAATACCACCCGTGGCACAGAAAAGCTAAATAATTTTGCATATATATATATACAGTATCTGCTCCGGGGAGGAGTTCAATCACACCACTCACTACAAGATGCTGACCAGCCCACAGATGGTGAAACCGGCATGATGAATGATGACAGCGCGTAATACTGTTTTCATTCATTTCTCTATCTTGCAATTGTTAGAATGTCAGAAAAGACAAATAATTCCTGGAGAGCTGCAAAATGTGTGGTGAGGCACACATTCACACACTGACGGCATCCAGATTACTGGCTGACCGAGACCTCGTCTTAAATGGCCTGACCAGCACAAACCTTTCTGATGTTGCACTGCTAAAAATAAATTAATAAATACATAGTTTTGTGGCTATCTGTCTTGACGGTATCGCGCTGGTCAAACACATGAGGCACGTTGTTCTGTTTTCCATACGAGGACAACATAGCATTTGATAGGTCACTGTAAGATTCCCCCTTGGTGGTACCGCACAAAGCCGAGAAACGTGGAGACGTGGAAATAAAAGAGGTAAATGTGGTGGCGTGCAAAATCAACAGAGTCATGCGCAGTCACCCGATTGAGAGCAAAACATAGGCAGCTGGTCAACCGATCATCACTGAGACAAAGAGGCCGTGCAGAGCGAACAGTACCACAATACCACAAAGATGATAGATAATGACGTGCTTCTAATCGGCGCTGTGAAGGGCGAGGCTTTCTGAAGTTCCGTGGCTTTGTTGATGTGAGGGTACATTTTCGTTTGAACTTCTTTAGCTGTGATGCTGATCGGCCACTCTGACAAATTCAAAAATGGGTATTCATCAATGTATTTGCACCTATAATTGAGTGCTGTTGCCATAAAACTTTTCTATTAAAGCTGCAGTTGGTAAGTTGGGGAAGGTGGATCCAGCCTGCTGGCTGGAACTGATTGACACTCATCAGCTGCTGTCATTGGTTCTCCTGTGGGAAGCGGTTCGTTTCTAGAAAGAGCGATAGGAGCCGTAGGTAGAATTTTTCACATCTTTTCTATCTTTCTCATATATTGCCGTCAGGAAATAGTGAACATTTCATTAATTATGACAGAAAGTGATTTTTTATTAAGTTACCTACAGCAGCTCTAACCATTGTTGGGCTTTTGCCTGATTAGTCAGGACTTTGTTGCCTCAAACATCTGCGTGTTCTATGGGGAGAGATGTGCTGCTCATTTTATGGGTTTTGGACTCATCCATTTACGATCTCTCAGTCCAGCACTGCATCAGCTCTCTTTTTAATGTGCGTTCAGTCTTCGAAGACTGTGGATATAATTTCCACAGACTAATTTTTTTTTTTTTTACTGAAATGTCTAATCCCTACCACTAATGACTGGGTGAATCAACCACCCGTGCAGGTCTGGCACGGTGGCTGTAGCCCTAGAGAGGGATGAGAAAGCCCCATCTACTGTATGCAATTGCCAGGCGGAGGTGTAGCTGTCCACAGCTGTGATTCACTTTCCTCAATAGCTCCGAGTGGCGCCAGTACTTAAGCTCCCATTATTACATCACGTTTGCTGAGGACAGATGCCTCTACTGCTGCACAATGGGTGCAATTTGCACAGATAAATGACCTTGTTGCCTTGTTTATCTGAAGATTTTGATGCTGAGACTTTTAGTACATTGTACGTTTTGGGGTTTTTTTTGGATATCAGGTTAAAAATATTTAACCTTTCACCAATAAATGCACCAGTTGAAAAAAAAAGGCAACACTGCAAAAGCTCTACTGGAAATCTGTGATTTAGTGAATTTAATGATGTGTGGATATCTCACTTTTCATATTTTGGTTTCTGACTTTTGTACAACAACACTTGCAAGGGTCTGATGAGTGACATAATAATGGTGCCACTGGATGTAAATCATCATTAAGAAGTTTGTCAACCAGTGCAATGTGCATCTCCTCAATCCTTTGTGGAAAATGAAGAAGTCGTAGTTTAACCACTGGCTGCTGGTGATCACTCATATGTAATTAAACGAGCCATTTTATACAATTAGTGTATCCGTCACCTCCTCAGACTGCATTCATTTGCTGTGAGCTGTACACTCAGTGCCTGCAGGCCTGTGCCTCTTAGCTGACTGTGAAACTTTGTGGAACTTTGATAAGATGCAAATCAGGGAGTTGGTAAGTTGTGGTCCCCCTGGTCAAATGTTAATGATGGCGCCTCCAATTAGGCGGGCGACTCAGGTGACCCCAGATGTCCGTGAAGATTAAACACTTAGAAACACTCCTCAATCCCTGACCTGAGGTAAGGTGAAGAAACAAGCTTTTCACAATAGGTACAACAGTACATGATGTATGGAAACGCTTTGCTGGAATGGCAATCGTCGGGTTCTAATCTAGTGTTTTTCTTTCAAACACACAGCTGCTTAACAAGATCTGAACATTATGTTTATTTTAAACCCGCTGTAATATTAAATCATGCTACTTTTTTCCTTCTGCTATCATGGAATCATCAGCACCCTCCTGTAGTGATTTGTGTGGCAGCGTAATGATGAACATTTGGAGCGTTCATGCATGAAATCAGTTGGCTTGTAATGTGGCAGAGAGAATGGGGCTTGATGAGGGTGAAAAACAAACTTTGATGCCAATCTGAATTTTTTGGGAAACTCGCCATCTTGCTCTCCCAATTGGGAAAACAACTTTGAGGGCTGCCCTATCAGGGCGTCAAAAATAATCACTGCAGTCAAATAGCTAACAAATTATGGACGAAAATGAAAAGATTCCTTATTCGAAATGAATTACAACAAATTATTTACAAAGAACAAAGCAAATACATTTTAGAGGACGCATTCTGCAACAAAAAATACTTTGTAGGATGATGCATGTTTTTGCACAACAAAATAGCTTTGTGCAAAGTCCATGTTGTGTTCATGATCCTCATTTAAAACATACATTTGACCGAATCTCCCAAACTGACACTGAATTTTTTAAAGCTTCTGACATGTTTAGTGGTCTCAGTCTCGGCTGTGGGACCTTCAGTCTTTTACCAATAACTTTGACTTTGTCTCCCCATGATGCCTCTGCTCTTGCCAGCGAACCGGCAAGCCTGTCAGCCAGAGAGCCCAGATCAAAGCCCCGCTTCAGCCTCTCACCCACTAAAGCCAGCATGACAGTGAGTCATCATTAACACAAGGAGAGTGTAACTCCTCTTCCTTTGGACTTCGCACACGCCCGGCCACTGTCAACCAGAGTCTCGACAAGCCTCCTTTGTATTCACGGAGATTCTTTCACCCAGAGACAGCTGAAAGATATGAGCTCTATACATGTGTGGATGGAGGAATTTGATGGGCACAGGAATGACACAGATAACTCTCGGCAGCAGAGCTGACAGAGCCGATTATGGCCATTGCTGTGTTAAGACGCTGACAACTGAACAGGGCCACTGTCAGTGCTGGAGGGGATTACTGGGTATCGGGTGAGGAGCCACGGATAGACAGCCTGCATCTTTCAGAACAATAAAAACAAAATAATCAATTTCACGGCAGAGATAATGATATTTTGTTTCTAATTCACACACAGCTCACAAGTAGTAGTAGAAGTAAAATACTAATTTGAAACTACAGATGCAAACACCTGTCATGTGCACATTTAGTATCTTTTCACCATGCCTGCAGCCTACTTTATTGATTTAGTGAAAGCATTAGTCACAGTTTGTCCAGCAGTCTATCGAAGGGCACTGAGAAGCAGGCATGTGAAAAGGAAAATAACAGAATTGACATTTGGTGCTCAGAAAGGTTGCCAGCTCTCTACAAAGCACTTACCCTAAGTGTTAGTAAGTATATAATAGGTTGGAGAAACTGTTTTGTTTTTTTTACTGGTTTCTGTAAAGTCCAGGGGATTGGAATAAAGACTTCCGGATGCCTTTTAAGATATGAAGTTGTACACAGACATGCTGATATACAGTACTATGTGAGATCTAGAGAAGAGAAAGAATACCTGTTTAAGCAGGAAGTAACAGATTATACTTACTCAAATTACTGTATTTAACTCATTCACATTTTTGTATTTGTACTTTTTGAGAAAATTTTAATCAGAACGTGTATTTTTACTTACGTAACTGTTGTAAGAATTGTACTTCACAAAATTATAAGGTGATACTGTTACTGAGTAAAAAAAACAATAAAGCCCGAAAATAAAGAATGATGTTTAGCATTATTGTAACTTTGGGTTGTTAATAAGTGGCTGCATCTATCTCAGTCAATCATGGATTTAATGCGCCACCCGGCACAAGTCACAAATGTCAATCACATGTTAGATAATTAACAAGTGGGAAAAACACTAAAAGCCAAAATGCTTGCGGTGGATCCTCAGCAGTGATTTTTAAATTTGGTACATTTCTTCGGAACGTGTTGCTTCAGTTAGATGTGTGAGGCTAAAAATGATTGAGAATTCTTGGGAGAGCAGTGGGACAGGGAGGCTAAATGGAGTGATTATAGTGGCACAGTGGGCAGGTTATTATACACCCTGATAATGGCCCAGCAAGGAAGTTTAAACAAGAGCAGATTGAAGATCTCATACACATGTTTAGACAGGTGAGTATATCCGGTCACATAGTGTATGTGTTTGTTAAGCAGTGTGTACAACTGTGAAATGTCCTTTTCACCACAACAGCAGATATTTAATCTCGATGTACAGATTGTTTTATTCAGTCACAGTGACATGTTTCATTTTATCAGTTTTGTACTCTTTTTGCATTAAATGCTGCGAGGCTAAACATGTATATGTTGTGACTACACTGTGAGTTTGAACATGAACTGATGTGCTGACTTGGGATGTTATTTTACTTGTATCAACACTGAATGGAGCATTTAATTTGGTCATTTAACAGTGACATGATATTACCCTGCCAAACAAAATTAGCAACATAAGTCAACAATGTCTACAAGAATCATTGTTACAACAAAGATATAATTGACCAAACACAAATTATCTTACTTTTTGTGCTATGGATACATATATATTCTGTTACTTTTGTAAAATTAGCAGCAGAGTAAAAGCACTTAAATCTAAATTTTTATTTAAATTTGCTTTTATGTTTCAGAAAATCTTCTTATCTTCTTATTCTCCTCCCATATAAAACAGGTTGAGGTAAATAGCCTAATCACACACACACACATAGATTTTTTACCTCTATCTGTGTGAGGACAGGATGTAATGAATTCCCTAGACCAAGTCAGTTTGATTGGTTACTCGTATGAATGTAAGTGTACACGGTTGCTTTTCTATATATGTCAGCTCTGTGATTAACTTATGAGCTGTCCAGGATATACCCTGCCAATGATGCTGGGACAGACTTCTGACTCCAGACTTCTGAAATCGCAGGTAATTAAGAAATTAATTGTGCAATCAAGAATTTTTATTAAGGTTCTGTATCTGCACCCTGACTCCGTTTGATTTGAGTGGAACCTTAATTAGTATCATTTGTAACGCCTGTGTTTCCTCTCAAAATGGCTGCTGTGAAAGAGTTTTTTTTGGTTAAAATAGAGCTACGCAGATCATTTGGAATGGTAAAGGCTGTGAGCTGATATCGCCACACTTTGTCTTTCACAGAAATGTTGGATCACATCACTGCTGGTGATGAAACAAAATCACCTCCATAAGCAGAAATGTAACGTTATTACTTTATCTGTAGCGGGTTTTTCCCCAAAGAACGCTCTCTTATTTGACTGTCTTAACGAGCCAACAGCCCAGTTACTGTACAGTGATAAGCGCGTCCACACTCCCGCAGACTGTCCTTGATTATCCACTCACCTCACCAGTCACAGAGTGTTTCTGCTCACCCTGTATCTGCTGAAGTCAGCGAGGTTGTGTACAATATGACTGAAGCGTTTGAGAAATAGAAATATATATCTTTATGTTGTGTTTTAGGCCTATGTTGCAGAGTACCAAGCTCAACTCGGTTAATTAGCTTTAGTGCCGCTTGCAATACAGTACCTACTCTCAGCAAAAGTGCTCAGACTGACAGAGGTGTGAATATTTAAAGGAAATCAGAGCAATGAGAAGCTGCAGCGCTGGGTGTCCCGAGGGGTTTTCCACACCGTGTGAGAGGCTTTCATGTGTGTCCCAGATCCGTATAGGAGCCTATCAGATGCAGAAACTAGAGTTCTCATCAGTGCAAATCTACATGAAACTGCAGACCATCCAGACATTTTGCAACTCATGCCTGCCCTGCATTCGAGAGACGAGCTGAGGAATCCATGTTACAACCACATTTACAGTTCAGCTAATACAAGCTCCACCTTCACGTAAAGTGACGTTTTTACATTACCTATCGCTCTCAATAAATGGACAAACCGTAATTGGTTCCCTCTGTCAGTCTGAACTTTGACCCTTGCTGGCAGTCGCACCTGACCTTTCCTGACCTCTATTTGCTTCCCATCAATTATCACCCTCTTTACGTGTAAAGACCAAGATGCACTGAATATTATCTTACACAACGGACTGACATAGTCCACTACTTGACCGTTTGATATAATGTAATTCTTCTTAAATGTCCAGTTAAACTCTAATTTCGATCTTAAATGTGTGGTTGAGCTTAGTTAATCAATCAATTAATCAATCGAGACATATTTAAACAGAATTTTACAACAGCAAAAAAGGTGACCGAGGTGCTTTACACTAAGAGATAAAATAACAAAATACACAGTAAAATAAATGAATGTTAAAACACTACTGGGTATTAAAGGCCATTCTAAATAAATAGGTTTTGAGCTTAGATTTGAAAAGACCCACATTGTGTTTGTGTATTGTATTATTATATCTAAACCAAGAGCATCTGTTCTTCTGAAAAAGAAAAAACCAGTGACATTTTCAAATCGTAGCAGAGTTCAACAACACTAAGCTCTTAAAAGTTCTTTTCGGCATCCACAAATACATAATATATACACAACCACTTTTTCATTTAATGTGAAGTTTACCGAACCTAACATGAAGTTTATTTCTTCCACCAACCTGGTTGTGTTTGTGAGGGAAACATCATTACGCAGTCTGTTGGTCACTCCTCATTCTCTCATTTAGTTATTTCCTTACAGGTATGACCCACCGGCATGTTCACTATGTTGTTTGTTTACACTGAGCACTGAACACGTCGCTAATTGGATTTAATGCATGTTGGTGGGGGAAGGTGAATGAGTCCAAAAAAAGGAAAAAAATTACATTGTGCTTTAGATTCAGTTTTAGGGGCGAATGCTTGAATTATTGAGAGACTATTAGTGAGTTTTTTTTAGTTTTTTATCTGTGAGAAATCCTTTCTAAAACAAGTGTTTAACATTGTCTTTGCAGAAGAAATCATAAAACATATAGCCTTGTCTTAGTTTAGTCAGGTCCTGTCTGAAAGGTGGAGGAGTTTGTGGAGTTGTTCTCATTTAGAGTAAGGACGTAGGTCAAGAGAACCAATTTGGGAGAAGGTTAAAGAGCTTTTGTACCGTTCACTGGATGGAAGGAGGTCATCGAGGTCTCTGGAAATACCTTCAGAGCTCCATTAAACAAACAAACAATGCTTTACTTTACGGGGGCCTTGGTGGTGACGTGAAAGTGAAATGCTGGTTTTAGAAAACCACAAGCTGTTGTGGTTGCTTCATTTTGTGGATTTTTACAGGTGTCAATAATGCCAGGCGAGCTCATAGCTTATCAGGTTCACTCTCCTCCATTCTGTGACCTACTCTTCAATACACAAGCCAGACAGTCTCTTCTCAGCTGACTGGAGAGACTGCTGAGTGGCTGTGCACTATATTATAAGAATTCCTTTATGATGTTTGCATTGACCTGGCGGTAGCACAAAAATAACAAGGCAGCATTGAACTGCAGTGAATAGCAAGAGAGAGAGAGTGTACAGAGGACTAAATGGAGGATTGAAGCTTGACATTGTGACATTTGGAATTACGCCTCCATTTTTCTGTCCACGTGCCAATTATAACTTTCTCCCTTCAGCTCTGCGCAGGAACCAGGCCGTTGACTGACAGGCCCCATGGGACCACAAAAACTCATGTGTGTCTAAATGTTTTCAGCTTTCTGACCAAACAAATGGAATATGAACATGGTGAGAGGCGTCTCCAGGACTGTCTCTTTATTTAAAGGTACAGCTTGTAATTACTGTCCACGTGTTCCAAATAACAAGAGGGCAGTATTTCACAAAATCCCAATGACACTGGGCTCGGTTGTGTTGACTTTTAACCATAGTGCTGCAACAAATGGTCAAAACAGTACTGTATTATTTCACCTGTGACGTCTATCTACACCTTATGACACAGCCTGCTTAGCCCAGTTGCAGTAAGAAAAACAACATCTACATCAATCCATTTGATACGTCCATTCAAAATATTTTCGCTATTTGTTACAGTTTTTTGTAGGGATGCAAAAAGCTGAATATTGGTTATACAACTCTTGACACTATCTGGAAATAAGGTGCCATTCACTGATACAGAAGTTTTTTTTTTAATTTCCTTGACAGAATAGGCTGTCAGTATCAGTTGTTTGTCAAATCTTTTACATTAAATAGTACTATTGGCCCAGAATTTCCACATCGGTACATCCTTAGTTTTTTGTCATTACAAACTACAAACTACTACGATACAGCACAATATGGAGACGTTTTGAGCCTCACCACTGTAAGGTTGTATGGTTCTTTCATTATTTGAACGAATTGAATCAAATTAAAATTGCCTAAAATCAAATGCTAAAGGTACTGATAGTGACGTAATAATCACATGACCTCCTGCATTCACACTAAACAGAAATGCAGAACGCTGCATGAATGTACTGTTTTACACCAAATCCCTCCTTTAATGACAGAAAAACCCATTCCAATCACCCCCACACACACACACACACACACACACACACACACCACCACCTCCTGTTATTTTACAGCTCCGACCCCCCTTCATTTGTCATTGGTCCTGATAATATGGTGTCAAAAGCAGGGAGTGTAGCCTGTAATAAGGGGTGTTAACCCAGAGAGGAGAGCCATCATCACGGTTTGGAGGCTTTAGATGAGCATGTACATGATGACAAAGAGAAGATAGCGAATGAGAGCCCGCAGGCAGCTTCCTCTCTTGAATAGGAATCCGACTCACTCAACATCTGTAGAGAGGATTTAGAAGACTTGTGGAGCCTTGATCGAACAGTGGAAGTGTTGATGGGGCAAAAATATTTAACTTTTGACTTCCTGTGCTACAGGGGGGCTTCATACAGTCGCCTACTCTAAAAGATCCACTATATTGCCACAGTAATTGCACCATGTGTAGGAAAATTTGACTTTTGCAAAGCTAAGGAATCTTTAAAGCTCATTATACTGCAATCGATGACGGACGGTGCTGTATCGAGCATGATCACAGCGTGAACCAAATCCCTAACCTGTTTGGACTCTGTTACCTTCATATTCCACACATCACAATCACATTTCACTTAAAGTTTGAACAATGCACACATCGGTGCATGCTTTACTAACATGAACTCTTTCAACTTTTCCTGATCTGAATCTTGTTTTTCATGCAGTAGACACACACAAACACACACACACACACACACACACACACACACACACACACATACATACATGCACTCTTTCTGACTCGCTGCTTCGCATAAGCAGTGAAGCAGGAAGGAAAAACATCGACCCGCCCTATTCCTTTAAATGATTTCTCCTATCCAAACACTTCTTCTTTCAAGTAGAAGCTGTCTGTCACTCAGCACAGAAGCGTCCACACGCACACACGGTTCAGAGAGATAATTTACATAAATGCAAGGGGGTGTCACACTAGGACTCATTTATCTGAATGGTGCTTAATTGTGCATCACTGAGGCCTGTAATCGTAACCTCCTCATCGTTACAAGCTGACAAACAAAATCCAAAGGCATGCACAACTCTGACTGCTCGCCGTTGTCTCTTTGAACTGACTCCACACTACCGGCCGCCAGTTCCCAAACAACCAATCAGTTGTTCACTCAGCAAATTGAAGCACATCCATTTCTTATCAGGGTCTATTTTATTTATTTATTTATTTTACTTTATTCTCGGGGCTGAGAGATGCGGCAGCGAGCTTCTCTGAACGTCAGAAAGCACATCAATAATGCACGCACGGCTTGTTATAGCTCAAACTCACTCTGCTTCGATGGCTCGCCGACAGAAACCAGCATCAAAGACCAGAGAGGAGCGTGTGTGTGTGTGTGTGTGTGTGTGTGCATTCAAGTGAATGTCTGAGAGGTGAGAAGGCACTGGAAGCCTTAACTTTAAAACCTTTCCTAATGGGAAGGGGAGGGACTGTTTATTCTCAGTGAACAAGGCCTGCAGGGAGATTCATTTGGAAAAGGCAGATTTATTTTACCGAGGCAGAAAAAGGAAAAACCTTCCTTCTGAATAATGACGACTGGGACCAGGATTGAGGTCAGGGACACAAGCGCAGACACAAGTGAATGTGATGCAAACCTTTGAATCTTTTACATCCAGTGTATTTGGCAAAGGGAGTTCTCTGCTGGTGCTTAAAGCAGCCAGCTGGTACAGTAGAGCTCCATCAACAAGGCGGCTTACAACAACATGTATGAGCCGCATGCAGCCAGACCAGCCTCGATCAGGTGTTTTTACATTTGCCTCTCAGTGTACGCACCCTTTTTCCTTTCTGTATGGCCTTTCACATGAAGTTCTTCACCTCCTCAAACTCCCATACTAATTGCACATGTGGCAAAGTCCTCAGTTGATGTTTGTTTTCCCCTCACATTAAATCTGAATGCACACAAACAAACTGCCACCACAAAGAGTCTTGGTAAAAAAAAAACACTGGATAACTCATGAGGAGTTCACTGCAACCACGCTGACTCCGTCCCCACCCAAAAACCTGCAGCTGAGCCTCTGTGACACAAAGGGTGGGGCGTCGTCACAACTTTTCCAGCCCGCAGTGTCACGCCGAACTTCCCGGGAAACTCACCGGCACGAGACGGTGATCTCCACCTTGGTGGCGGGGATGTTGCCGGTGATCGGGTCGAAGTCGTACACCGATGACATGTCGTCCAGCTTGTCCGTCACGTCTCCCTCCATCATCTCCGTGGCCGGATCGCGCGGGGGCTCGGGTCTGATCCGGGAGCCGCACGTCCTGGCACGGACGGAGCGCGTGGAGCCTCCGGAGAGCAGCTCAGAGCCCAGGTGGCCCCCGGTGCGAGCCGGTGAGGCAGCCACTTCACAAACGATGAGGAGGGAGAGGAGGGAGAGGAGGGAGGGAGGGGAGCGAGCGGCGACAAACACGGTTCACTGTCCGTGCAGCGTTTGACTGTGGCCACATGGAGAGGTGTCCTCCTCTCTGCTCTTTGTCTTGGCTCTGCGCGCACGGCAGAGCGCGCAGAGGAGAAATACTCTCAAACACACCCATCCTCCTCCCACACCGAGTCACAGGCGAGTGCACGCAGCCCTGGCCGAGCCCCCGAGCAGCCGCCGAGTCATCTAGTGGTGCCATCTCATGCAGACACCTTATCTTTAGTGTGGATCACTTCATGGGAACATGGGCGCAGTCCACTGTAGAGTCCGTGGGGGCAAATATTCACAGCCGCCCT
>KV751353.1:237542-250105 GCA_001698575.1 Mola mola
CGCCCCCCCCCACACACACACAACCAGTGTTCATCACCATTCTGGCATAAATAATCAGACACCAGCAAGGGAAAACAGGTGAAATGTAAACATTTCTTTCATTTCCAAAGTTCACATTAGTATTATTTTCAAAATGTAAATAACATCAGAAACCTTGTAATTTTAAGATATATGAAGGATTAACACCAAAGCAATAAAACTTAAATGACAAATAATCTAAAAGTCAAGTCTTTGTTTTTCAGCTTCCGCACAGACAGTCCCTCTTTATTTTCCTTCACTGACTTTTTATTCTATTTTTATGAAATGTAGGTTTTCACAAGAATCAGGCATGCTAGACTTCCATGAAACAAGTGAGTTGTTTCTGATGGGGCCGATTTAGGGAGGTTTCTCAGAGTCACTGCAAAATTTTGCACATTTTGAAACACTGCTGTTTCAAAAACTGTTTAAAGTTTGTCACCTCAGAAGCCCCCATATTGGCCTGGGTGCCCTATTGAGAGAATTTCAGAACTTGTTCCCCACACCCTGATCCTGTTATAGTATCAGGATTGTTAACAGCGTAGAAAGAAATCTATTTCCAAGCTTCATATTTTAGAATCTCTTTTAATAATTAGCTTCCTGGCAATGATCTTGGATCATCTTACCTGCAGCCTTTTAAACAATAATCACGTAAAATTCAGTGGAATCATTGATTCGAACTGCTCTCGGGGCTCTCACGTGGGTACAGCTTTGGTTGAAAAAGAATAAAAGTTTGGAGGCGCAACAGCAGGGCAACTTTAGAGTAGAAATACACGGAAAACAAATCAGCACCACAGTGACGGACAGCTCCCAGAGGAAACCGTAGAGCCCAATAATGAGGAAAATCCAGCAGAGACGTTCTTAGCCTTTAATACTCGGTGAGTAATAATTGTACACGAGGTTCAGCGAGAACGAACGACTGCACGTGGACTTGGAGTTAAGGTGTGGGCAACCTTTGTTAGACGAGGAGGCAGGTGTGCATGACATTTTAAGAAGCTGCCAATTAAAATGTGCTCACGCTGACTGATTTAACAATCAGTATTAATTACAAGAAGGGAGTTAGATGGAGGTTTAATGGCTGCCATCCATCATTAGCCTGTTGTAAGACCTGCCCCGCAAACCGCACTGTAATAAATATGATAAACTGGTACAAACCTCTCGCCAAGACGCGGATGGGTTGCAGTTTTTTAGGATAACTAGAGTTTGTAAATGCAGTGTGTTTGCATCTGTGTGATATATCCTCCCGCTCTCCCTCTGAAGATCCCTGTGTTGGACTTACTTATATATATTGTTAAGTACACAAACATTAGGAGTCGTGAATAAAAAAAACATCCGTCTGAGTCTTGTTGCCACAGAAAAATACGTTTGGAAACTTGGAAAACATTGTTAACTTGGTGGTTCATGTGAAAACGGAGACATCAGGTATCTTTCCTCTGTGCCCACTCTCACATCCCGCTCACAGAGAGGCACACAGCTATAAATGATTTTGCCCCCTTCATAAATGGGTACGCATAGCTGTTTCCGGCATAGAGCATCTAGTGTCTGCATTCTGGAAATCGATTTATATCGGCACAGGAGGCTCCTGCCCACACAGCCCTCCAGCTCAGGATTAGGAAGGTGCACACACACACACACAGAAAATCATTCTTTCGAACATACGCAGGTGGACAAAACTAATTGCTTCCTCATGTGTTACTGAACGTCCCGTGAACCGAGATGAAGAGGCGCATCTACATACACACCCCTTTTCTCTCCAGGATGATTCATGTATTTTAAGGGCTGGCTGTTTAGTGTGGGTTTGCACATTACTGCAGATGTTCCAAGGAGTGGGCTGTCAGGAGCAGAGCCAGGGGATGATGAAGAAAAAAAGGGAGGAAGGGGAGAACAAAGACTCACAGCAGCTATTTTGCCTTGAGCAGTTAACCTCTGGTACCAAAAAAATGCACACAAACTGGGACTCCAAATATATATTCATAATTCTGGCAATCATTTGTGTTCTGCAACAAACAGCTGCTGAACTGACCGCTGACAAACAGCTGTCAGTTGAAAATGATTAACAATTTAAAAAACACTCATTTAAAGCTGGAAAACTTGCTGCGTTGCCCATTGGCTGACTACAACGGCTGGTGGGTATTTACACGTGGCAGTATTAAGCATTTTTGTTAAAAAAGAAAAAAAAAACACACTGCAAGAACACATCACCATCAGAACTATATGAAGATGATGGTCTGCTGAGTGATCAAAAGCAAAGACACAGGATCTGTCCTACTGGTCACATTAATAGCCCCATAGTGGATAAAATTGTCCCCTTTACTCCTTCCCTGTCGTATTCTCTCGGGTTCCTGTTGTTTCCTGAGCACTAATGACTGTGTTTATGCTTACATGCGTCATTCTGTCTAAAAATATCGTTTTTCTTGAGGCAATTATGCAAAAAACAGATAAATGCCCTGTCAAACAAGAGATACTACTTAAAGCAAACAATGTAATTGCAATTCTCCCAATCTGGAAAATAAAGATGTGCATTTACTCCGCTGAACGCAGTCCTCACACATCTTTGTTTTTTAAAAAAAGAAAGAAAGAAATATAACAAAATCTATTAAATGTTACCTAATTTTATAAAATGCAGGAGGTGAACAGAAAATGTTGGTAGTTTTGGTGTTGCTGGAATGCACAATTTTAAAGTGGAGCCTATGGAGCACCTAACTCTGCTTTGTTAAGTGTGATATTATAGCTGCCGTGGGGGTTATGAAAGCAATCAGCAGGTGATTGTTAGCGCAGTTTCCTCTTAATTGACAGTTTGCCTTCTGCTGTGTAGGAAATTGCATGAAAATATCTCCCACAACGCAGTCATTTTTTTTAATCGTTTTTATATTTTCACGTGTAACTGGCCTCAGTAACTTAACTCAGAGCACAAGACACCACACTGATGTACGCAGCTTACAGTCAAAACGTCACATAGACTCAGTGATGAAAATATTCCTCCAAAAGCAACCTGAGGAAATGCAATATTGCATTTTAAAAGGCGGGTTCATCTAGTTTTTATGAACTTGAGGAGGTCTTTCTCTGCATTACGAACCTCTCTGAATTACTCAGCTGATGTTTTTAGATGGCTTTCTTGAAATGTACAAAATCACCAACCAGCAACCTAAGAAAACGTGTAAATACTTGAGCAAATTTTTAAAACAACAGTTTGATCACACATACGGTATGAACACAATAACAACACATAAATTCCGATTGCAAACACTGAAATAAAGCTGTGGAGAAACACACTTCCATAAGGGAGTTTCTTATTTTTTTAAGAAATGCCCATTTGATGCAGCTTAACCAAAAAGCAGTAAATTACGATCTACATAGAGAGGTAGGGTGTTTGCTACACCCCAGTTCATAAAGGGCTGCATTTTCCCCCCCAGAGTGTAATCCCGCTCTGTAGCCCAGTGGTTTAATCCAGGATCAAATCCCTCCTGAGGTGGCAAACATCACAGAGAAACCTTTCATGGGTGATAGTTCCAAACCTGTGAAGCAAACAGTCAGAAGGCAGGACAGATAGGCGAAAGTGCTCACATAGAGCACACTTGGAAGGCTGCAGCAGCCATTGGTGGCTGATAGACTGCTGAGCAGTGCAGGGCTCCCTCAGCCTACAGCAGCAGTGGGGATTCAAAAAAGTACATGATGGACTAGAGCTGCAAAACACTTTCCTACACACAAGCACTCAAAGCAATTATGAAGTTCTCAGTATTACACTGCTGATTAGATGGTGATGATATAAAAAGTTTAAACTTTGCTGTGGGGAAAAGCTTACACCTTTGGAGAAGCTGCACGGACCCCCTTCCTCTTTATTTTTTTAGCACACGTTCAGTATTTTTAGCCTTACTCTGTGGTTGAGCTTAAATGTTGAAATTGAAGTGATAATGATACCAGACTGACAGGCAAAGAACCCCCTTGAGGCAAAGCTTCCACGAGGGACTTAAGAAATTAAGAGAGAGCAATCTGCTCAGTGGCTGTTTAATGTCCCCGTTGGAGGATGATAGCACAGTTACACTTTTGTGCTTACCATAAGCCCTCCTGAGACTGGGGTCATTAAATTCAGCTGAGTTAAGTGGTACTAATACATAACTGGACATGCATAGATGACACAATACAAAAAACAAAGACCAAAGCAACTGGTCATCATACACAGGACATGCTGATACGGAGCAGGCAGGTAACAAGGCACAAGCATAGATCAAATATTTTGTTAAAACACCAAAAAAATAATAAACATTAGTAATAAACGGCTATGAAAGCATTATTGACTACAGTGTTCTGTTACTGAGTGCTTATTGTAAAGACATAAGACCGGTAAGGCTTTGATCCACATCTTGCAAGCATGCTACAATTTACAATAAAAATGTACCTAATTTTACTTATTATTTCAATAATATTTACTTAATTTAGCCTATTTTAAAGGAATAGTTCAACTTTCTTCATCTGACATGAAATGTTGCTGTTTAGTTCTGTCCACATTTTAAGGAATCCACCTAGCAACACATAACTAATTTACACTTTATACAAGGAAATATGTGGTGATTAATCAGGTTTCTAGGTGCTGTTATAGGTGAATTTTAGAGGAGCTGGGTATCTGGGGTTTTTTTTTTTTCATACAGTCTTTGTGCTAAGCCAAGCAGTTGCATGATGTTATTATGATATTATCTAACAAACACCATTCTCACTAATGTGACAAGAAAGTTCAGACCATTTTTCCTCCCATCGACTTGAAGGCATTAGCATGTTGCCAAGTAAGGCTCTATGGATATGAAGGTCATGTTTTTGTTCACATTTATCGCATCATTTTACTCACTCGTGTTGTCTCACAATTGTTTCAGTCGCGTCTATATTCATTTTGTAATCAGTATTATTGGGATTATATCATCGTATTATATGTTTATTTTATAATGTCAGATAGGCCCATGCTTGAAAAGTACATTTGGTGCTGTTTTGAAAGCAGGTAGTGATAGAGGGTCACAAATGTCACATGTCCTCATATGGACACGAGATGGATAATGTTTGACAGGACAGTTGTGAAGGCGGATCTAAAGTCCAACCCTCGTTCCTTGTCAGATCAACCTTCACACTTCAGAATGATTGCGGTGTTGGAGTCAGCGTAAGTCGAGTCCGGGTGAGTGTGCCTTTGAAAATACTCTCATGCAGTACTTCAGAGAGTCTTTCAGACCACATTCCAACACGTACATGTGTTAAATCCAGAAGCTTTCTAGCGCGTGGACGCCCCCTCGTCCTCGGCATCATGCAGGAGCTTGCCTTCTACCCGGCGGTGGCGCTGATGTATTTTTTTGGAGTAATGAAGGCCTCACAGGACAATCGGGTGGAGCTGGATGACCGGGCGTCGATGAACGTGTTCTGTCTGTTTGTGTTGGCGCAGCCTCTGTGTCTGGTGTTTGGAGGATACACTGGCATGGCTGCATACCTCCTAACAGCTCTGATCTCCTACAACTCTCTGCCGTGGCGGCAGACGAAACAGCCTGCAAAGAATAAAGGATCGAAGAAGAAAACTAACTGAGAGCGGGGAACTTAAAGTGGTGAGAAATGAAGAGACAGGGATCACAAACAGCCTGTGGATGACAAAAAATATATATGTGAAGAATCAGAATCCAATGTGTAGCTCTTTCCTGTATTGAAAAATAAATGTTTTACCTTACGTAACCATTTAACCTGTTTCTGTTCACTCGCAGTAAGAGACAATACGTTTTCCAGCATCCCCCTCTGAAGAGGTCAAAGGAAGTGACTCATTTTATGGTTCCTGTGGCAACAACAGGGTTTTTTAAAGATGGAAATGAATGGATGACTTTTCAGTTTCTGTAGCACATAAATACCGTAATGGAGGACGTGACCAACAGAAGAGGAGACACATTTTATCAACTAAAAAATATAACCATAAAAACTTATCTTTACAACAACTAGAGTGTAATTCAGCACAAGGTCTATACACTGTAAAAACAAACTAGGAGTTTTAAATTAAAACTGCATTGGTTTAAATTCAATGAAATTAAAAAAAACAAAAAAACAAATATGTGTGTTAATCTACTTTCAGCAACAATGATAAATGAATATTAATCAAAATGGGAAACCCGTCGTTTAAGTGAAACACTTGATGGCTGACCAAAAGCCTGGTGAGATAATAAATCCTATTTCCACTGAATTTTAATTAAAATCTCTTTAATTAAAGCACATTGCTCTGGACTGTTATTCAGTAACAAAGGGGAAAGAAGTGATCACCCTTTCTCATCGTTACATTACGCTGAGCAACTGACATTATAATTTGATGGGTCATATCCTCTACACATTATTATAACTTAATGAATGCCTGACTCAACATGAAATTGTCCGAACTGCATCTGAATGGAATAGTAAATGTGTGATACACATTCATGAACACTGGTCACAAATCTCCCCACAAAACATAATCATTACAAACACCCGGTTGGAAAAAAAGAACCCAAAACAAAACAGGAGCATTGTGTTTTTTAATTATCCACCCTGTTCATGAATGACTGTGTGTTCCTCTGATGTGGTGCTGTATAAAACCAGACACAAAGAGTGTATAATGGGATTAGACTATGCTATTTAGTTGATAGTCCAAGGCTTCGTTTCAGCTGTTACACTAACTTACTGTGTGTATCTGACAAACAGTGGAAACTCTTTTAACGATGTTTATTAAATCTTCTTTGATTTCAAGTTGCATGAAATCATTTTCGCAGTTGTGAATGTGCCTGTCTGACATAATACTTTGTTCCCTCTCTTGGAGCCTAAAAGTGAGTTTATGAAGAGTAAAGATGGTAACCACCTTATAGATTTTTTTTTGAAAATAGCATAAATATATTCAGAAACTGCTCATTCCCTATTTACAGCTTTTGTCTCAAAGTTGAGCAGGTGTTACACTGAAATGAAACTTATCCTTTTTGTGTTATGGTACCGGACAATTCCCTAATGTTTCCCTGTGTTTTCCCCTTCCCTGTGTTTCCAGAAATTCCCTAATGTTTCCCTGTGTTTCCAGCACTCCCCTGTCTTTCTCTCTCTGTGTTTGTGTGGGTGTGTGTGTGTTGGCCTGGGCGTGGCTCTCCTGGCTCCCGGCTCTACACTCCTGTCTGCAATCAGCTCATCACCTCTCCCAGTCTGTTCACCTGCCTCTCATCAATTCATCAGCCTGCAGTATATCTACCCCGGCTCTTCACCCACTCATCGCTAGATCGTTGAATCCACTTCAGTGTACTCCTGGACCACTACTCGCCTGCCAGCCTGCCATCCCTCGCCCTTCTCCCTCACTCATCTCAGCCCTCCAGTCCTCTGCCTCGGCCTGCTTCATCCCCGCATCATCCACCTCAATTCCCCACTTTCCCAGCAATAAAACCTGCTTCATTCATCTCCACGTTGGTCTGTGTCTGCGTTTGGGTCGCTAATCACAACATTTTGCTCTGTTTCTAGACAACATTAAATAATTGGACACAAGCATATCCAAGTAAGATTTTGTACTTTATTAGCATGAAAAGTAGCTCTTTTGCTTTCTCCAAAACTAATGTGATCAATGACCTGTATGTTACTAACTTTAAGAGAATTTTTACACAAACTTTACCAAGTTTAGAAAAAAAAATGGCTTCATAATTAAAGAGCAGCCAAACTAGAAATTATAAATAAATAAATAAATAAACCATAAACATCGATAAACTGGAGCCTATCCCAGCATCATCGGGCGAAGGCAGGCCCGCTCAGTTGTTATGTGGAAGCAAAATTGTATTTTTTTACGGAATGTTGAACTACCAATTTCATAACTATTCATTCATGCTCTGGGGCTTCTTAACATCTATGTGAAGTCTAATGACAATCCATCAAGTATCTCCAGTGTTAGTATGCGAGAAACATAAACATTAGTGACATTAATTTTTGTTTACTCATAAGCCTCGCTCTCAAGTATGAATAATCCCAAGGTATTGTGCTGAGGTTGAAACTGGTTTTCATACTTACAAAGTGATTTATAGAGTAGTACAAGGATTGATGGCTCACTAAGTGAGAAAGGACGTACTCAGGAGTTTATTATATGGAGAGAGCTGATGGATAACACACAGCTGGTTTGTTTGTGACTGGCAATTTCTAATGGTTTTGTCTCCTCAGTGGCATTTAAAGGTCTGTTGTACATCACAGTGTTTGTGTCTCCTGCCGCTGCTGGGACAAGTGCAGCCCGAAACAAGTTAATGATCAGAGTTTGCAGAAGCAATGAGTTTTTAATCTCAAGCACCTAAGTAGAAAAACAAATGCATCTGGATAAAAAAGACATTTCCTTGTATCAATTTCTATCCCCTAAAACTTGTTTGCTCCTTTGTCCCGAATAAACTCTTCATCTGTTTGCAAAACATGAAGACAAAAGATGATATTTTTTTTCTCTTTTCCTCAGGCCTAGTCCACGCAGTGGAAAAAAGTTTTTTGCCTTGTTATGCGCACGTCAGATTGTAGGTCCAGACTGTATTCAATAATGCAGGGAAAATGTCTGTATGTGTCTTAACTGCAGCCTTCTCTGAACAGCTGCTGCTAAACCGTCTTCTTTACTGGTTTTCAGAACATTGTTTAACTGGGCTTTCTCCACAGTCTGTCCATCACTCACTCTGTAAGTGAACGCTGCTGCCATTTCAGGTCGCGGCTCGGTGTAGTTTGCTCTTATCCTACATTCTGTCGTCAGTTTTCCTAAATTACTTTATTTTCTTAATAAAAAATATGTAGGGCTAAGACATTGTTTGTGTGCTGTCCTGCTGTAAAACAGGTCAGGTTTTTTTTTGCAGGGATCACCTGACGCGGGCAAACAAGATGGCGAGCCACCCACAGGAGAAGAGATGCTGGATGGATGGTTTCTTCTGACAGATCGACCCACACACCAGGAGACGGGCGTTATTTCTTTACCTGATTCATGGTAGGACGAACAAAAACCTTACTCTGTTTACTTTCTGCAACATGCAGTGAAATACTTTTGGCGGTGAAAGACTTAACAAAGACTGTTTATACAAAGAGTCCTGGTCTGATAAAAATCAGAGAGAAAAATAGTTTTTCTGTCTTTGAATATGCATTCCTCCTTTGCACCTTGACAAAGACTGATTGCTGCAGGTCACAGATCAGTAGCTGTGAGAGCAGCGAGATGGTCCACAGAGAAAACACTGGTGTTGTCACCTCTTCCTCCACACCTTTGACAACCGGAGCTTCACTGTCTTGCCTCCAAGGAAAGAAAGAGAGGGGGGAGGTTGAGGGTGATGAGCAAAGGAAAGCAATGAGAACACAACTAAGGGAGAAAATAAGAAGATCAATCAGACAGATTTCCCTTTCAAAACAACCCATTGTTCATCAGACACAACATAAAGAGACTGACTTCAAAGTGCACTTCACACACACTTCATTAAAGATCCTTCAGCACGGTGTCAGTAAAAAAAAACAAAACCTCTCAAAGCTCAACATAAGTACAGAAGTTCGATTCATGATTCTACAACAAGTACTTCTTATGAACATGCCAACGTTGTATTTTCAACTGAGCAGACAATTAATTTCTACTTTCTGGTACATTCCAGTGTCCTTATTTATCCCAAGCTATTGCGTTGAATGGACAGAACTCACAGTTTTGTCGATCTCACTTGATTCTTGGTGACAAAAACAATTCAAATATAGCAAAAAGCAAATTTGATTAACTGAACAGTCATTCTGAGCAGAAAGCAGTGGGTCAGTTGTCTGTTACATTGGAAAATAAAAACCACAAAAGAAATCCAACTGAACCAAACAGCAGTTTGTGAATGGACCAACACAGCTAAAAACTGAAGAGCAAAAGGAAATAATAAAAGGAAGAAAATCGCAAGTGAACAGAAGAAACAAAAATGTAAGAGAAAAAGAATCACAGCAGGGAGAAGAGGTTGGAAATAAGAGAGTAGCAGAGGAGAGGAGGGTTTGGTGGGCAGAGAACCTTTTTAGGAAGACACGGGGTCAAACCTGGCATATAACTACACAACTTTAGCCTGCAGTCACTGGGGTTGACAAGGGAGGCAGAGGCCGAGGAGGAGGAAGAGGAAGCTGCGGGAAGATTCGGGCACAGCTAACATGTTTAGAAAAGGGCAGACATTTCTTTCTTTTCCACCAAGATCTGATAACTCAAGTATAAATTATGTCCTCTTGTTCTCCACCTCCAAACCTTTACTTTCTTTTGAACATGAACGTAATTTTACAAAAAAAGGCGAACTCTATTAGTAATTTATGAGGGTTTATTTAGTAGTAATTGAATGCAGTCCATCATTTTTATATTTTTATCTATGATATGTTGAAAGTTTTTTCCTACTGTGTGCTACACTGAGTTAATCCTCCCCTCGATTAAGATCCTCATGTGATACACCTGGTCCCTGTTACCTGCCCTGAACGATTTATTCAACCTGTGTACAGTGTTTAAGTCTCATTTATGTTTGTTAGATTGCTGAGTGTCTTCCTCTGTTTACCACCAGTCCTGCCTTTCAAGATTGTTCTATTTCCAACGTTTTGAGTATTTTTTTCTTTTCTTTTACTGTTTCCTTTTCCTTTTTAAGTAAGGAATTTTTTGAAATTTGCCCAACCATCTACCAGTGAGTTAAACTCAAAACCACGAAAACTGAGCTTGCTCTGCCTTTGTCTGCATTTGGGCCCAAACCCCCTCCCAGTGTTCCAGGCACAGTGAAATGTAACGTATAACCTTTTAGAATATTCATGCAAATAAATGTTATGAAACAACTTATTTATTATTACTGTAACAACAATTTGATTAGCATTCTGAAAACAATATTTTTTGCTTCTTGTTATTCCTGTAGCTGATCTGTGACTCGTTGCAGTGTCACACTTCTGCTGTGAGACAAAAAAAAAAACAACAGAAATTTTCTAAAATAAAGCTCAGGCTTTTCTTATCATACACATTTTATTTTTTTGACAAATGACTCTGCAAATAGTCCAGTCTCCAAAAAGATATGCTAATCTGTGCATCCACTATATGTGTGGATTATGACTTTGCCTTGGTATTACCATAATTATCTTGCTGCTGGGATTTTCTGGGTATGAGCGTTTGGGCAGGGGGTCTGTGCAGTGCAGAGTGAAAGGACAGAAATATGATTCATATTGCACAGTTCAAGCTGGGAGCAATTTAAATACTATCCAAATTATTATTATTTACTCTGTACCACAGCACCTCAAGCAAATATCACACGCAGTGTTTGGTGTAAAGAATTGGTGTGTATTTAAAAACTGTGGGGTAAATCAGACACTCTCAAGGATTCATTATCCATGACAGAAAACAGAAAGTAGACCAAATAATCTCTTTTAGTGTGTTTACCCATCTGCACTGTGAAGCGCCATCCTATCAGTTTTACGGCTTTTGGCTGAATGTGAGCAGGGACTACAGCCGTATACACCTCAGAATTCATCTTGCTGCGTCTGTCAGCAGTCACATCACCCAGACACGCCAGTGAGCTTGTTCCAATGGCAGCCATACATACCCACACCATAACACTATCTCCATCATGTTTGAAAAATGATGTGGTTTTGCTTTGGATCATGAGCTGTTCCTTTCCTCTTTCCATCAATCTGATTCCACAACTTTGCTTTTTTTCCCAGGAGGCTTTTTAGATGTTTTCTGGCAAAGTCTAATCTGGCCTCCCTGTAACCAGTGGTTTGCACCACGTTATAAACCCGCAGTCATGAAGGCATCTCTTGATCGTAGACGCTGACAATGATACGCCTGAGAAGGGTCTCCAGAATATTCTTGACTTGTCTCAATCTTGTAAAGGGTTTTTTTTCACCAAGGAAAGGATTCTCTGATCATCCGTTTAGGTTGTCTTCTGTGGTCTTCCAGGCTTTTTGATGTTGTTGAGCTCACACTAGTTAATTTAGTAATAAGCAGTTACTAATGGTTAATTAATGTCTCTTGTAATCGCTGCGTATTATTTGCATCTAAACAAAGGGTGGTATAGCAGAACAGCTCGCAGTAGGCATACATAACGTTCTGTAAAATATTCTGTTGGACTCCAAGCCACAATTTAGTCCTATCACATAATTAGACAGAGAATAATGAGTTAGAGAGGCTGAGAAATGGATCGTGTTGACTGCCTCACAAATGAGGTTAAGGTCATGTGCCACGAACTGCAGTACTGACTGCGATGATCCAACTAAGCTCTTGTTTTCTCTGGTAAACAAAGGCTAAATAGAATTTATGGAAACAATATGAGGAAGTGCTTCCTGATGTGCATATTACAGTGTGTGCAAATTAGTAAGCCATTTCCACCCACTAGGTGCATTCTTATGCATTATTACCATATGAAGGTAGTGGAGAATACGCAGGAGACGACTCAGAAGTCGGCACATACACACACAGAGACACACACTTCCCAGCTGCTCGCGGCTGCGATGCGTGTGGGATCTGATGCGCTGCTGTTGACACAGTGCTTTCTTGCCGCAGTACATGTGAAGACTCTTCATTGATTGTGTCCACAGAGCCAACGATCTGGGTAAAGTAA
>KV751353.1:250218-294009 GCA_001698575.1 Mola mola
ACTCAACTGGGAGGAAAGCCTTTCACAGCCATGGTAGGGAGCAGAAAACAGTGTGTGATGATAAGAATTCATTGTCTGTCGCCAGTGCTGTCAGCTACAAAATGACACCAGTTTGACCTCTCTATTACTGGAGTTACGGCCAGAATACATATATATGTATGTTTGGTTTTTTTTCTCTTTGAGTGGTTTACCTTTGGCAAACAAAATGTAATCAGCTGTGGAGTGGAAAAAGATACGCCCTCAATGAAAGTTTCATCGAAATTGATCGAGTAGTTCTTGTGTAATCGTTCTAACAGACAGACACACAAACAAAACAAACAAAAAACTTCTCCAGCGTAGTTGGCAGAGGTAATAACAGAAATAAGAGGAACTCTACACACCGTCACATTTTAACATTTGACATTTTTAGCTAAGCTACTGGTTGTAGTGGCAGGGATGTCAGTCAATCCTCATACATCAATCACTGTCTTATATAATATTTTAGAATGTATCTTGCTGCTTGTTTTCAGAACCTGAGAGGGACCTCGGTGTAGACGTCACATAATGTATAATATATGTGGGAAAGGCTCTGAGATATCACCTCTTTAAAAAACAAGCATTCCAAGACATTCCAACTTCAAAATCACACAGGGTACATTTATGACAACCTCCACAAGTCAACAATCTGGTAAATTAAAGTAAGTACAGGCAGGATTATGTATCGTCTCTTGTCCTGTCCAAAGTTATAAAGAATCGTAGAATCTTGTCCTGTATGAAATATGGGACATTTTAAAAATTGTGTGTAACTGGATTTGGTAGGTCTTTCTATTATATTCACTTCCAATTGAGAAAAATTGCTTGATGTCTTACTCAGCATATAATGCAAGAAAGAATATATGACTTCAATGATTTCCTTGACTCTGGCTGCTGTTGGATCATGGTGGATTACGTTCCTGCCTTCCTCCTGACTTGATAATGTACTCCAAAAGAGCAAACTTCTATCTAGAGACTGTACATTAAGTTAGTACATGAAATGTAAAATGAAAAAAGTTCAATTAAACTTACAAAACTATAAACACACACAAACACACCTGAGTGAGTATAGAGCCCTGGAGGGGAGTTGAAATTGGGTCAGTCTACTTTTGCATGGGAGAAGTTTAGAATTTTACTTGAGATTGGCTTCAAATGTAAGGACATAAAATCAGTGCTTGGCAGTAGACTTGGTTCTCACATTAGTGAGAGTCACATGGAAAGAATTATTAGCATCAGAGGACACTTTCAATAAAAGGAATAATTTGAACTGGCTGTGCTGGTTGAATTAATTCACAACCAATTGCAATATTCTGGACAACTTCACGGATACCAGTGGATGTACGCTAAGTGCAGAGAAAATGGTCCACGCGTGAGAAAAGAGGACGTGTGCTTGAATAAGTGCTGCCTGGGACTCATAAATGTTGTTTTTATACACTAATGAGAGAGGATCAGATGAAAGAGACAGCGAAGGGGAGGTGTGTCCATACAGAGTTATATGCTTTCGTTAAGATGATATGTAATATGATATGTGATTCCGAAATGCCCCGTATATATTTTTCAGGATGATTTGGACTGACCAAGTTTAGAATGCACGCTCTATCTAGCCATCAAAGAACACCAGCGTTCCCAGTGGTTGGGCCCAATGCTTTGCCTGAATCCTATGGGACTTTCCCCTATTGAACACGCACATGTTGAACAATGCAAAAATGAGTATGTCTTCCGTCTGGCCATTGTGCAGTGTCTTTATGTCAGAGTCCAGTCTGACTCCACCCGCAATTTCATATCAGGCTGTGGACTTGTATACGTATCTGGTAGAGTTTTTTGTTTTCTGGGCAGAGGAGCAATTTATTAGATTTTGCTGATGAGTGCAACCGTAAAGGAAATTTATTTTTTTCAGAACTATTTTTGTATGTCAGCACAAATCCACACCCTACTACTGAGGGTCAAGACAAGTATCACACTAACATTGGACAGGAAGCATGTTTTGCAGATGTATTGACATGGAGGATTTTCAGCCTTGGCCGTCACCTTTCGCTCTCTGTGTACTTTCTAGTTTCATATAGATTGGGATTTTATTTTCGACAGAAAAGACCTGTTATTAAGGTTTCTACTCACTGCTCACATTAAAGAAGTGTCTTCTTTATTTACATATAACATAAAAACATTCAGTGGACAATAAAGTGAAAGTTGCTCTCTGCATTTAATCAGTCTCTTGAGGAGCGGTCTGGTCCCAGGAAAATGTGAATTATATTTTGCCAGATTTTGGCATCACTAGGACAAGCAAGGTCAGAGCCTCTCTCTTTTAGCCACCAGTATATCAGAAATAAAGAAAAACACCTCACATTGTTGTCACATTTAGATGGGGTGCTGAAACTAAAACATCAAAATTGAACTCCAAAAACAATAGCAGCGAGTCCTTCTGGCTGAGGCGGTCTGATCTTCAACAAGGAAGGAAACGGCACCAGTGCTCCTTCATAGCAAAACAGTGATGCCAAAGACACCCAGGACAGCGTCTCAAATGTGCTGTGCTGACTCAATCAAAACTTTACTTCTCTTTACAGTGTTGAATATATATATCTACAGATAATATCTGTCTCAGCAATGAGGCAGACATGACAGATTAAAAACAAAATATAGCAAAGTTTGAAAGAGTTAACCTGTTACTGGGTGCTGCCCCTGCACCGCTAAAATTAACTCAAGGTAAGGCAAGCTTATCATTAATACTAAATGTCACTCTCCCATCAGGCACCATGCTGTAAGTAATTATGTCGTGAGGATGTGCATGATGTCGTCTGGTGGGACCTCCCTCTAAGTGAGGAAATTCTCTGAGTCCTCCTCCATTACTTTTCCTTCTTTTCAGTTTAACCTAAATGGAAAAAAGTTTTGCGATATCTTGAGGTACCTTGACATAATGGTCTTTGGATCCAGTGATAACTTGGTCTTTGCCCGGCGGAGACTGTCTCACTGTCAAACACATGACAGAGCCAATGTGGCCTGTCAGCTTCCCCATTCCTTGCATCCTATAACCACACACAAACACAGAACACTGAATAAAGCAAAAGAGGTGAAGCAAAGATCTGTAACGTTCAATACTTGCAACGATTTTCTTTCAAGGCATCTGTTTCACTGAATGAAATCACATCCTGCCTCAGGGTTAGTGTAAAAACTGCTGAGACACAGTATTGCTGTGGGCAGAGATGATACTGAAAGAACATTTACTTTTTAATTCCTGCATCATTAAACAGGTTTGAGCCCTTTAGCCCAAACTGTCTGATCCAGTCTGGTAATAACTTCCCTCCAGAACTATGACAACTGAGGAGAAAACATTACCACAGGATTTCATTAATGGGTGCCTTGTGGAAAAGGTTTGCAGATGCGCTCACATACACAGCTGGTACCGCCAGTTCCTGCACTGTTGAGGTCCCACATGCGAACAGTGTTTCCAGCAGCAGCATAGAGCACAGACCCTGACGGGCTGAGTGCTGGTTGATCTGACACTTACCAAAGTGAGCAAGAGTGTCAAATCCTATTAGCATTTGTTCTTCAAAGAAGAATTAATTTTCATGAGTTTGATTGTCACTGAATGCACCAGTTGTCATCTGTTTGAACCATGCAACAACAAATGCACACTCTAGTGGAGCAGCTAACTTTCAAATAGTGCGAGCAGCTAATATATGCAGGCTTCTTCAGACAGAGCAGAAGATGTTTGTAAAGGAACACCAGAGAAGCATGTATGGAATTAGGTTTGTGCCAGAAAGAGCAGAAAACATTTTTAAACGTCAAACAAGAATGAGAATTTGAGAGAACATGAAACTCTAAAATAAAAATTCATCTCAGTGGCAAAACCTTAATTTGCAAACACGTAGTTTCTGTCATCAAACAAACTATTGGTCTTTTTGAAATAATTTTGAGAGTGTCTCCTTCTGTTTACAGTTCTTTGCTTCGTTCTTGCTGATCAGACTTTTGCTCTCGCTGCCTGTTTTGCAATCTCACTCCCACCACTTCCGTTTGTGGTCCCTTAAATTCCCTTCTTAATGAATCACTGTTGGCTTTTAGTTTCATAAAGTTTAAGTATTGGATTATGTGTGCTGTTTAATTTTATACTTTAGTGGTCATTTAGATTTTGTGCTCTCATAAGTAAGAGTCAAGGCTAAGCTTCACTACGTAGCAAACTTTTATAATGATTGTTAATCAAGTATTAGGTTAGTGTACTGTGGACGTGTGCAGGCGTGGCCCTGTACGCACACATGTGGACCTTAATGCGTTGTTAGTTTTAGTCACTAAACACAGTATATTATCCTGGGATTAATTGGAGGCTAAAGGGCATTACGCATACAAGCTGGCCCAGCGCTGTCTCAACGGTCAACATCAATCTGCAGAACGATGTGAAGTTGTGGGACCAGAGAAAAATCTCCACAAGCCTACAGTGAGTCCCAGGTGGGCCAGAATCACAAACTGTGATCCAGCCGCATTACAGTATCACTGTCTATGTCATAAATTCAGTTCCTGAACAGGAAATATCTGTCAGAAATTTCCAGCAGACCCTCATTATTCATTTGGCCCTGCCAGCTCTATCCTCCTGTGCCACCTGATCCAACTCACTACCAGGTGCTGATCAGTGGACAGCCCTGCTCCTCTCTTCATCCCAGTTTCCAGAACATAAGGCCACAAACTGTGGCTGGCACAGAAGTCCAATAACTGAAAACCACTCGCGTTCCAGATCAGGCAGGTTGTCCACCCAGTCAAGGCCACACTCTCATTAACCTCGTGAATGTTTAAGTCCCCCAGGAAAACAATGGATTCCCCAGTAGGAGGACCTTCCAGCATTGGTACATCAGGCCATGTAGCCTGCAGCTACTAACTCACTTAGCACCAGCTTCATTCCTAACATAGATTATCAGAGTATTCAATCTTCTCATTTCTCTCTTGGGAATCCAGTGAAAGAAGCACATCAGGAACGTCTAAACACAGGACTGGCTTCACATGGCCCACTCTCAGAGCCCAACACTGCAGGGGCCCCGTCTGACCTCCCTTCACCCCTTCACCCCTTCACCCCCCTAAGGAAGACACACGCACATGCAGTGTCACTGTGTCTTCAGCATAAACTGGTGATGCATTTCTAAAGAGGTATCTAAAGATTTACACACTGTAAAGCAGAGGTTGATCACCAACATGGACACAATGATAACAATGTTTTTTACACATAGAAACATCTCAGTAGATACACAAGAAATAAAAAAAAAACACATGCATAAAATGACACACACAAGTTGCTGTTGTTGGAGTCCACCTGCTCCATCTCTGTCCTGCTCCATCCCCTGTCCCTGTGGAGCCCACCAATGAAAGCACTACAACAGTAAGAGCTGCTTCCCCATTCAACGTATCTTTCTGTCACCCCAATCTTTCATTCTATCACATGATACACACAAACAAACATTCACACATATGCACAAACACACTAACTCTGATGTGCACTCAATCTCTTCCTTCGAACCTCTGCTCTCTCACCCTCCCAATTTGTGTCCTGCTGACAGGCAGAGTCGCAGAATGCCTGAAGAGCAGTCAGCAGAGTGAGACAGAGCAGGCAGAGGGTGAGATGAGGAGGGAGCAATATGGGAAAATTGGTCCCTATTGGGCTTTCTAATAGCACCCGTGGTGGTTTTGTGTGTGTGTGTGAGAGAGAGAGAGAGAGAGAGAGAGCCACAGGACGTGAGGAAGGAAAAGAGAATCTTCGGACAAGGTTTGTTTCTGCACATAGGAGGCAAAATACAGAAAGCCACAGGACGTGAAGGAAGGAAAAGAGAATCTTCAGACAAGGTTTGTTTCTGCACATAGGAGGCAAAATACAGAAACTAGTACAAATACGACAACATGCTCCTCTTCTGTGCCTGAATGGGAACTGACATCTCACAGTGAAAAAACACACACAAATACACACATCAAATCACATATTAAGACTAAATCATAGTTACATATCTTATTTTATAGTGTAGAAAATGCTAACCAAAATCAAAAAGTGTCCATCAGCAAGTGAAAAAAGGAAAAAAAATGCATGCATGTTTGCCAAGACTGATGAAACACAAAAAAAGAACACCTTGCACAGAATAAACTCAAAACAACTGTGAACAACAACCACAGTCTGGAACACTGATGTCAAAGCAGCCGGCAACATAAAAATAAACCATAACAGCACTTCCTGAGAGGTCATCGCCACCACATGCAGCATCCATTCTTTTCCACACAGCACCTACACGGCTGATAACCGTCTGGAGCCAAAAAAGGAGGATGTGGTAATTGTGGGTAAATTGAAAAGTAACGGATTATCATTTAAAGCTCCTCTACGGGGCTGCAAAAACTGGCTGTGACTTAGAATATCATTTATTACTTCTACAAATGAAAAGGAGAAAACCCTGCATGTGGAAGATAAGGATATTTTGTCATTTAAATGCAGATTAAATTGGATGGATTTCAAAAGGTAAGAGAACAATTTTAAGTGTAGTTTCATTTTTACGGATGTTGTCACTCTGAAGACTGATCATGATCATGTTGTCTCTGGGTCTAAAGTCTTACAATCCATCTTCTCTCCATAATGTTTTTCTATTGTAAAAGTAATGATGTATTTAACTTTAAAAATAAAGAAAAGCATTACTTATTTCATCTTTTAATATTATCAGAACCCCTATACCTAAAAGACACGTGGTACTTGACGTGCTCTAATAATCGCTCATCAAGAAACTATAATGTTGAATTATTTTGAATATGTATTTATAGTTTCTCCATTTTCCTTCTCTACAAGGACATATACTGCACATATTTTCATATTGCTTAATACTCTTAAACAACTGCACTGGTCAAAACACCAGGAAATGTTCTTTCAGGACCCTTGGAAGATATTATAAGCAAGCTGTGTTTTGCACGATGTAAGGGCTGCTAATGGATGTTGCAGGGCCAAGTGCCATGAGACCGGCAGACTAAAGAAAACAAGGAGTACTGCTCTCTGCAGTACACAGAACTACAGAGCCATGGCAAGAGGTGTATTATATAACAAACAGAAATATAGGGATCAATAAGAATACATTGTTTTAATTAACATTATAGTGGTTCTAATGCTCATTAACATGTTTTACCGTAATGTACCTATTTTGTGGTCCAAATAAGGTACAAAAATTAGTGATCACAAGAAGCCACTGGACCCGGAGTAGAAATATTAATACTCCTCGTAAAACTAGAATTGGTCGTCGTTACTCTTTAAGTGATAAGGATTAAGAAAAGCAGATGTTTAGTGACTCTTACTTTTAGTGTCACATGTTTAAGGTCTCAGGTCGATGAATCCTGTGTCATCAAGTTGTTGGATCAGCCTGTTACTAACCTATCAAACCTGGAAGCGTTTTATTTTCCCCAGAAATTAAATTAAAAAAAATAGAATTTTAATATTATCTGTGTTAATTATAGGCAAGATGAACTATTTTGAACTGTTTTATTATAATTTGAAAAGAACATGGCACATACAGTAACATTTTAATATTTGGAGATGTCTTTTTTTCTCCTGGAAGCAACAAGTATCAGAATTAAAATAGTAAAAAATGCTTAAAAGCACTGAGCATCCTTCTACAAATATAGTCACTGCCCCTCCTCTGCACATGTCCAAACCGTCTCAATCTGGCCTCTCTAACTTCGTCTCCAAAACATCCGACCTCTGCTCTCCCTCTGATGTGCTCGTTCCTTATCCTGTCCATCCTCGTCACTCCTAAAGAGAATCTCAGCATCTTTAACTCTGTCACCTCCAGCTCTGCCTCCTGTCTTTTGGTCATTTCCACCGTCTCCAAACCAAACAACATTGCTGGTCTCACTACCCTCTTGTAAACCTTTCCTTTCACTTGTACTGCTACACTTTTGTCACAGATCACGGGCTTATGCCTGTGTTCCTTCAGGTGTCCTGTGGGGAGTGCTCCAGAAATATGGGGTAGATTACCGTTCCATCTCTGTATTGTCAGAGCCAGAGCACTCACCACCGGATTGATGTCAGTCTCGTTCCCAGTTAGGGTGGGACTCCACCACAGTTGCTCTTTGTCATGTTCATAATTTTCATGTACAGAATGGCAAAGTGGCAGTAGGTGTCGGGTTTGGCAGCCTCAGGATTCCAGCTCTGTTGTTTTGCTGATGGCATGGTCCTACTGGCTTCGTCAAACAGTGACTTACAGCTCAGACTGGGATCGCTTGGAGTCATGTTTGAAGCGGCGTGGATGAAGAGGATCAGCTATAAGACTGAAGCCTTGGGTAGTGAACAAAAGAACAAGATGGCAATCACAAGCAGCCGGAATGAGTTTCCCTCACACGGTGACGGTGATGAGGAAATTGTGACCTCGAGAAAAGAAATTGGCAAATGAAATTGAACTTAGCTATCGCAGGGAAAAATGAGGAAATATGTTTAACCCATGACCCTTTAAGTGCTTCCATAATATTAGTCGTTCCCCTACATTACCAGTCTTAAAGCTTTAGATAAGTTAGCTGGCTGTTACTTTATAAATATCTTGCAAAACATGGTTATCAAATGTCTCATAGTTCTCTCTTGACAGGTCCCACCATTCATTTGAAGGTTAAAAAAAAAAAAGTAAAAGCCAAACTACACCAGCATGGCACCCACAGAGCAGCTTCGAAGAAAACACTGGTTGGCGTATAACTCTGCAATAAGAATGTTATGATACTGTAAATATTTTATGGCCTCAGGTTTGTCAGGCAGACAGCCTGTGCATATGAGCAATAAATAAAATGGCTCTGGAATCATTTTACACTGTTGTGCCCCCATCATCATGGGGTGGAGGTGGGTGTGAATACGACCTTAGACACAAAGACTTATCATGGCCCTAATGTCGTTCCTGGAGGAGCGCATTGTGCAGATATACACAGAGACCAGGTGTCAAACACACCTAGTAAGGCAAGAAAGATCTCATTCAAACCACAGCTACAAGTTATGCAGAAATGCATGTTGCCAGAAAGAAAACAAAGTGTAACTGTTGTTTTTTCTCCCAGTCTATAAATAGTAATTATCAGGAAACAAATGCAAATCAGCAGGGAGGCAGCTGGGATGGTCTCTGATATCCTCTGCAGAACAAACTGTCAACTTGCTGTGGTTGCTGCTATCATGTATCTGTAAGCCTGTTAAAGATGCTGCAGTGTGCATGACATCGATGCACATGATCTGCAGTTGTGCAAGAAAATCTCGTACAATTTGGTCTGATCCGATAAAAGAGCTCTGCAATTAATCTTTTCCCATAACATTCAGGTTCATCGACACTCTTGTCAGAGAATTGGAGTCTGATTTATGGCAACTTTAGTGCCGTATTAGGTTAATTTTATTTCATCCTTCACTTACATATGCTAGAATAATGCAATAAACACATTTTGGTGTGTAAGACTGTAGTCCCATTACATCCCATGGAGATGAAATGTGAATACGAGCTGTCGAGACTGGAATGAACAACAGGTCTTTTCCTTCCTGCTGCTGTTACAGTTGGTTCGGTCTTTGTCACTCTGACAAATGTCAGCTGTTGATTTCAGTTGACTCTTGACTAACCCATAAATGTGTCCCACCTTTATCACCTGTATGCAATGACCTCTGTTTGTTAGCGAGGGTGCAGTGTGAAGTGTGTTGTGCATGCACGCTGCATATGTGAATATTTGTGTGTTCTGATGCATTAGGCCACTCATTATCTGGAGGTGGTAGGTAAATGGGTTGCCCCTTGTCATCTGTCTGTGCAGCTGTTGTCATTGGTGGGCCGTTTTGACAGTGTGGGAGTGTTTTTGTGTTAAGTCTCACGTGTCATTGTCACAGGAAAAGCCTTCCTGTCCAGTGTGATTCAGAAGGACGTGATGCTGTTGTTTTTCCTTTTTTATCTTTGCAGGGATTATAAGTACTTTCACAGTTTGATAAAAAGCATCAATATCTTTCATTTGCACAAGTGATTTTAAGTGAGTAATAAATTGCACAAATGTTTTCCTTACAGACTTGAATGAGTTCATTTATTTATTTCATTCACATTTATTCTTTGTTTGGTGAAAGTGCCTTAAATAAAACCACACAGACCTTTATCTGACATGTAATTCATCATCCAAGGCATTAATTCAAAGCCAAATGAAGCTTATCTATTAAAAAGAAATTAGAAAACCAGTATGAATCCTCTTTCTTCGTGATTGGATGTGAAATGAGAAGCCGACTACTGAGCAAATAAAGAAGATAGTGATCTTCTCAAGTACATCTTTACAAGTTTGAAAACCTTAATTTTGTTATTCTTAATATCAAACATTATTTAAAATTGCAATCAGATGTGTTTGTGCTTGTGTTTGAATGGATTCATTCTGTCTGTTTTGTTTGTTTGGTTCTTTGATTTTGATTGATTCATAATTGATTAGACGGGTTGCCTGTGAGACTTGGATGAATCAATTCACACATTTGACAGACACATGAGGATGAGTCAAATAGATTTCTGAAAAAATCCTGCCTTCTGTTGTACATATAAAAAGCTTTAAACCCCAGATCATTTTTAATGACTCGATAAAATTTGCATCCTTCAGACCTAATGAACTTGAAAAGGCCTCTTGAAAAGGCCTCTTGAAAAGGCGTAAAATGAGGGAAAACAAACAGCATGCATTAAATAGCATTGAGCTGGCTCATCTTCTGTGGAACCAGGACAACAGGTCATAGTCTCTCGCTCCCATCAGAGCGCGCCTTCTTTTCAGGTACCGTCTCATTCGCATCACATAGAATATGAAATGCTCGACCACTCGTCACCTTGCCTGCTGCTCATACCTGTAAGACATTTAGTTGTTATGGTTGTTCCATTGTTTACATCTATACACCAGCAGAAGGGGATATTCCCTCTCTCCATTCTGTCCACTGGATGAGTGGTTGTTTCAGCCTCGTAACATTATTCAGAAGGTTTGGTCTGTTTGGCAAATTGCAGTGTGAAAGTGAACCAAACCAAAATAAACCAAAATAAACAATGGTATAGTTTCCAACTCCCCCAATCCAATCAAACTGAGTCCTCCGGACTTTTAGGTGTGAAAAGGATGCGGAATTCATGCGAAGATAAAAAGCTGGAACAATACTGCAGTAAGAGGCTCATTAATACTGTGGTTAACAACACTTTCCTTTCAAAGGGTCTAACCTTTAGCCTATTGACAGCGTGTGTGAAGACCTTAATTTATGGAGAAGAAGAAAAGAGGAATTGCTCATTCAAAGTGTCAAAGTCAAAGTGAGACTGAACTGAGAAGATAAGAGCATGAGGGACAAAAGGACAAAGGCCATGTGTATCTGCTAGAATTTATTCACTTGTCCAGAGCAGAGCCTTGGGTTTGGTTGCTGGTCAGCCTTGAGAAGACATTGCGGTCGTTCCCGGTCCTGGGAGGGGAGGAGGGGGAGTACAACCATCAGCTGGCCTGTTAAGGAGCAGGAAGTTTAGGAAGGCAAAGAAAAGGACAAAATGAGCTAAGAACAATGAAGTGCAAAAGTTGTATTACATAGTCAAAAACCCAAAAAATGAATAAATCAAATTAAACACATGTACATGTTTCCTCCTCGTTATACAGGAAGTGTCATAATCGCGAGACAGCCTGGGACCTCCACACAGACACACGAAAGGAAACAGAGCTAATCTACTAGGGAGGGCAAAGGAGTACGCAAAATGTTGGGAAACTAGAATTTAATAACATTTTTAGCAGGCTAGAGTGACTGGTAGTCTAATTTCTTTAAATGTCAAATAATACGTAGGCAGTCATCCGATCCCTGAGGAATAATGCAAATTTCACTTATTTCCTCTTTTTCCCCCTGAAATAGTTTGGATGTCCCTCAGCGAGGCCAGAATCTTGGTGATGTGCTGCTGTTTACTACCTGATGAGGAGTCCAGGAGAGGAACAAGACACTCCGCAGACACCGCCTTCATCTGAGCTGACAGACGAGGCTCCATCTGGGTCAAAAGTGTGTGGACCATTTGCGTGAATTTGTGTTGCCGCCCTCATAAAGCCTTAAGACATTATTTGTGAGCATCAATTATGGAGACAAAGAAAGTATGAAGATGACAAATAATAACAGAAAAAAAATACAATAAAACAGGGTATCAGCAGGATTGTAAAATGGATTTCCTCAGAATATGAAATCAAGGAGAGTGGAAGAATGGCCGAGTGTTTGGTTTTGCTGCCACCTCATGGTCTCTACCATTATTCACAAATCCACATCTGAATTTAACATTAGAGGAAGAATTGATGGAGGCCGGTGTCTCCATCTGAAATAAAGTAACAATACACTCCATCAACACAGATAACCTGAACCTTTATTTTGAAATCATCTTGACTGTTGGATTCCTACATTTGAGACCAGACCGCTGTCAGTCAAATGTATTCCACCTGAGGAACGCCCTGATAAATTAAACTCCATACTCCGTCCTTGAGGATGCTGCGAGCTCTTTTAAGGAAATGTGATTTGTAAATGTCTTCAAGGGGAGGGAGTCAGCAGCTGATTATGTTATCAGCAGTGGAAATGACCCCTTTGAAGTACGTTTTTCTGAGCAGCTGGCAGCACTTTCAGTAGAACACTGGTAGGAGGTCACCAGGTGATCAATGTTGTTGTTTTTTAGTGTCCTCGTAAGTGGAGACTCTTTGCCACAGTGCCATAGTGTTGGTGTTCCAGGAGAGGTCATATTCACATGCAGGCTCAGGAACCTGAAGTCTGAGACCCTCTCCACGCACTCTTCATTGATGTAGAGAGGATGTGGATCACGTTTCTTCTTCCTGTAGTCTAAGAGCTCTTTAGTTTTTGAAGTGTTCAGTACCATGTTGCTCTGTGTGCACCATGCTGATGGCTGTGAATATCCTGATGTGCCAAAAGAACCGAAAAGACAACCTTAGAATTATATATAGCTATTCTCTATTTTTAGCTATTTTAACATTATGCTGAATAAACATGGCTTCATTACATTGGCCAATATTAATTAGATGTATTTGTACTCATTTGTGTGAAAGAAGAAGAGTGAGCCATCACTCCAGATGTCCAAACAGCAGCTTCAGCAAGGTCATCCAGTGAGTCAGTTAAGTCCAGCAGCCGCGTCCCAGCATCCCTCAGCCTTTCGGCCTCTCTCCTAACCCTAACCCTAATCCTCTCCACCTCGGCGCACTCCCCATACGGAAACTATTCTTCACAGCAGGGCCCCATCTTCATTTTGCACAAACGCAGCACATTCATTTGTGCTCCAGTATTCCCAGCAGGAGCAGTTCGTGAGACCTCCAAGCCATCGCGCCAAGACAGGTCAGTTGAGATTGAGAAGAGTGTCAGTCACACAGTATGTCTCTGCTGATTGGCTAGTACTCAAACCAATCAGATAGTGCTGAGGAAGGGATATTGAGCAAAACTACAGTTTAGTACTGAATACTGTGCAGTGTAGAATGATCTATTCATACTGTATAGTATTCAAAGTATACTATTAATGTATTTATGTCCTTTAGTTTATTACTACTACTTAAACCAGCCACTAGGGGTCACAAACCAGTGTATTTCTAGTGCCAGTCCCAAACCCGGATGAATGGTGAGGGTTGCGCCAAGAAGGGCATCAGGCGTAAAAACTTTGCCATATCAATCATGCAAGTCATGCAAACACAGGGTGACATATAAGAGTGGAGGCAGAAGCACACAGGTGGACTACATTTGTAGTCCAAAATTTGGGAGTGACGAGGATGGACAGGATTAGGAACAAGCACATCAGAGGGACAACATAGGTCAAACAATTTGGAGAATAAATTAGAGGCCAGATTGAGATGGTTTGGACATGTGCAGAGGAGAGACAGTGGATATATTGGTAGAAGGATGTTCAAGATGGAGGCAAAGAGGAGATTCATGGATGTGGTGAGAGAAGATATACCGATAGTTGGTGTGAGAGAAGAAGACGCAGAAGACAGGAAGAAATGGCGGACGATGATTCACTATGGAGAAGTTAATTACTACTATTTACTACTATTACCATTATTACTTTTTTTTTTGTAAACCAGAGGTAGACCCAATTTACACATTCACTTTGCCAGGGCCTTTATGTAAGCTCTTTAAACACTTATTGCTAGTCAGGTATGGGTTTGTCATTACAGATATCTTTAATTCAGTTGTAGATAAGCGTACAGTGAAATATGGATATCTGCAACTAAATTAGGACTATCCACTAATCCAGTGAGAGATATACACAATTTAATTCTGACAAATCATAATTCCAGTTCAAGATATCTACATTCTCATTTTTTTGTTTGCTTTTTGTTTATAGGCGTCTTAAATTATGTGTCAAAATACTGTTACAGATACGTCGGACTGAAATTTTCACTAGTCAGAATTAAGTTTTAGATATCTTGAAGTGGAATTATGGACAGTCATAATATTATCAAGAGATATCTTTAAATGAATTCTGTTTGACAGTAACGTCCAGAAGTATTTGGACAATGACAGTTTTTAATCATTTTGTCTCTTTACACCACCAGAATTGATTGAGATCAGGTGACGGGTGGCCATTGAAGAATATTCTATTTATTTCCTTCGAAAAGTCTTTAGTTGCTTTAGCAGTATGTCTATGGTCATTATCCATCTGTACTATGAAGCGACGCACGTTTTGCAGCATTTGGCCGTATGCGGGCACAATACCCCTATACACCTCAGAATTCATCCTTATACTTCTGCCAAAGTAACATAAATAAACAGCAGAGAGCCTGCTCCATTGGCAGCCATAACTGCCCATGCCATAACATTGCCTCCACCACGTTTGACACGTAATTTGGCATGCTGTGGATTATGAGCTGTTCTTTTCCTTTTCTTTCCCCATCAATTTGATGCAGTTTTATGTTGGTTTCATCTGTCCAAAGAATCTGATTCCAGAACTGTTCTTGAGTTTTGTACCTTGTGCCATCATCCACTTTAGCTGTCTTTTGTCTTCTTCCAGGCATTTTGATGATGTTGAGCTCACCAGTGTATTCTTTCTTTTTAAAAATATACAAAATTGATTTGGCCACTCCTGAAGTTTTTGCTTTCTGTCAAGGTTTATCGTTTTTTTCTGCCTAATGATGTTCTATTTCACTTGCATTAATATTTCCCTGGACTTCATATTGACAGCTCCAGTCAAAAAGCCTGCCAAATGGCAATTCAACACCTGAAATCAACTCCAGAACTTTTATCTGCTTCATTTGTGTTGAAGTAATGAGACAACCAACCACACCTGGCTAAGGAAACTACTTGTCAGTTAAATTTTCCTGGTACTTTTGAGCCCCTGTAAATGGATATGCTCTGCATGAAATGGCTTTAATTCCTCGACAGTAAATGCCACATTTTATGAAACGTCTGGAAGCTGAAAGTCTGCACTTTGATCACATCTTTACTGCTTTATTTCAAATCCATTTTGGTTGTGTATAGAGGCAAAATTATAAAAAACCTTATCATTGTCCAAATACCTCTGGACCTAACTGTATTTCATTATGGAGATGTCTCACTCTCTAAACTAGCTCTCATTCTGGCTAGAAAAAACTGATAACAGATATCCTAAAATGGAGTTGCAGCTATCTTTAATTGTGTCGGGAGTTACCAGAGAAGGGCTAGCCAAAGGCAGGAGCAAGTTGGTATCAGGCGGATTCCAGGCCATCATGTCAGAGCAGCCTGAACAATCCAAAGGAGTTTTTGAACTGGTCTTCATCACTGCAGTCTGTGGCAAGGCATCTGGCTTAGTTTCAAAAGATTTTCATATTTACAGCATATGTTGATTTATAGAGTAGTACGAGGATTGATGGATCACTAAATGAAATTTCAGGATTTTATTTTATGGCGAGATATTTGTTTGTGGCTGGCAATTGTAAATGGTTTTGTCACCTCAGAGACATTAAAAAGTCTGTTGTACATCAGTGTTTGTGTCGCTAGTCACTGCTGGAACAAGTGTAAACACAATTTAATGATCTGTTTGCAAAGGATATTAAGATGTATGAGTTTTTAATCTCAAGCAGAAAAAAATGCATCTGGATGAGAAACACTTTTCCCTGCATGAATTTATAGTCCCCAAATAACAGTTAGCCCCTTTGTCCTGAACTCTTCATGTGTCTGCAAAACAAAGATTTTTTAAATTACTTTTGTATTTTTGTAAGCTAAATAAAAAAGAAAAAAAAAACCCAAAACATCTGATTAGGAATCATCACACTAGACATAACAGTTGTTTTTAAGGCATTTATTTTTATTTTATTTTTTTTTTTTGAGGAAAGTTGGATCCTTCATTAAATAATTACTTACATTATGTACAATAAGAATTTACACATGGCTTGGTCACATGCACACTATCTTGTAAAAAAAAAAAAAAAAAAAAGGGAAAGACTATACACACATTTACACTTATTTAAGCGTGAGTAATCTGTGCATCTAAAGGCACACATGACCTTTGACCCTGCGTTTCATGTCCCGTGGATTCATATTTCACAGACGCTGTCACACGGCATATTTGATCCAAGCATGACAACACACACCCGGAAAAAGACTCTTTGAGCAGCTGCAGAGATGTGGGTGGAGCAGCGAAGTGAACTGATGTGCGCCCCCTGCAATCCATTTTAAATAAAGTCTTTTCAGCCGAAGTGTAGTAGAGACGTCTGACTGAGAATATAATCTCACAGTATGTAGCACAATCTGCAGGCACGGGGCTAAAAGGCTTCATAACCGAATTGTGAAAATGTTTGAGATGGGCCTTAAAAGCTAAAAATCAGACATCAGTTTGACTGACAGCTTGTCTCTCCAATCTGTACTGTGTTTATACAGGCCATATCAGACTGACCTGGCAACCCAACTAGGCCCAGCAGACCTGCCGAGCCTATATGCCGGTGTGCGTGGGGTTCAAATGTAACATAAATACTACAGAGTTCCACAGGTTGTTTTGTTTTCAAAAAGCAAGCTATTTAAAAATCATTAAGTGATTACTTTTTTCAAGTGGGGTTACACATTATTTGCTCTATGAGTTTATATTAGAAATACACTGTAATAGCAAAGTAATTGTTATGACAGAGCTTGAAAAGACAGGATGTACTTTGAATCAATTTCAACTGATAGATCTGCCACCATTATCACTGTAAACTGTGAATGTTCCATGATAGTAGGAAAGTATTAAAACAATAACTATGCAGGGTGGGGCTTTGCAAATGGAAAGTGTCTTCTTTCAATACTACCACTGGGAGCACACGCAGTAATATCAGCTGTGGGGTTTTTTTTTAAGCTTCAGTTGAACATGTGACAGCCCTAAGGCCTCTGCCAGAGGTTGCTGCTCCCTAATTGGAGGATATTGGGAAATTGGGAGGCACTTGGACGTAAACTTATAAAGCTTGTCAATCCTTGAAGTTGGCTTCTCTTTCTCTCTGCCCGGTCATCACATCTTGTCATCTGCAGTGTAGTTTCATTCTGTATGTAGTTTCTTTTTGCTACTCGTAATTTACCTGGCAGTAGATCCTTCAGTTTTATTTGTTTTAACTATTTGTCTTGAATTTACTTTACCTTAATATGAATTTGTAAAAATGTTACATAGTTAATCCTTATTGTATGCCTCCCTTATTTGCCATGGCCTCAGAGCCAGACCATAACATTCTTCATGTTTGGCTATTGTCAAGTGGTGTACCAATTTGAGATCGAAGACAGGAAACGATACTAGTTACATGCTCAATGGTACATTTAGTGTGACAATGTTTTTTTTCTATGATGGGGAAATTACAAAATGCCTGAATGCCAGCAGACAGGAAGGGGGAAAAAATTGAGCTTGGGCGTCTAGTCTATCAAAGAGAAAAATCTGCATTTTCAGGTTACATTTGCCATAAAACAGGGCTTTAAAGGCAGGGCCTGTGTTTTTTGCCTCAAGTATTATACTTTCACATCAACAAAATTGTAAAACTAGTGTACACAAATCTACTCATTTCAGTTCAAGTTTAGTTTAGGGAAGCAAACTCTGCCTTTGTAAACTTTCTATGTCTAAAACTAGGCTAAAACACGTCGAGAAAACAGTTCAAAGTATTCACATCAGTGTTCAGTGCACGTAAATTCTAACTTGCAGAGATTACGCCAGGAAGTCAGCTAAACTACATCTGTAATATTAAAAGAGGTATTTACACATCAAGTCATGATGTGGCGTCACCAGACAACAAGCCTCCATAAAATAGGGGCAGCTTTGGGTGGGTCTGACCTAAAGCCAGATAATAAATACGCTTCTATTTGGCAATAATTCATCTAGCAAGCAAGCCTTTTTTGTGACGCCCCTAAACATTTTTGTTACATATTTTTATGTAAAAGTCACTGCAAGTGCTTCAGAAAACAAATGGCCAAATCCTTCTAAACGTTTGCTCGTAAAGTCACTGCAGTGCGAAACATTAAGACTGATGATTGGAGGAATGAATTGCCTACAAACTGTTATTAAAGCTGTTTTAGGATATCGAATGAATTTTGGGAGCACCACTATCATCATGCATTATTAGATTTAGAAAATCTACAAGCACGGGTACCAGAGAGAGCCTAAAGCTACAGAAGTACAACACTACGAGTCCAGAATAGTGAAAGAAGGGAGATAAAGGCCATCTTTTTTCACTTCCTCACTAACAGAGCTGGGTCAGCAGAATACACTGTGCAGTGAGGGGCCAGTGGAGTGTTTAACGCATTATCATACAGAGCTTAATTTCCCAGCTGACCAGATTTTGTACCGCTCACTTCAGTTTTAAAAACATACTTATATAATTAAAATATCTTATACACACTTTAAATAAGTAATAATGGTCAAAAATCAGTGCATAAATTGCTATCAGCTTTGGCCAGAATGGGATTATTTCCTTCACATTTTGTACAGACAAGTACGCTACATAGATAATACTTAAGCGAATGAAACACCAAACATGGAGATGAGTCTTTTACAAGAAAGTGTTGGTACACTAATAGTAAAATAAATTTAAAAAAATACGTCAAACAAGGCATTTGGTCAATTGAAAGAGCTACTAAAATTCACATAGTCAAGTAATGACTAACGTGTGACAAGGATTATTCTTCAATTTTTTCCTGAGTTTCTTAGCATTGAAAATCTAAAATGCTTTAACAAATCAATCCCACCCTCCCCCCAACAAAACTACAACCCATGTGATTGCTATTGTTGCTTTTGGTGTGAAAGCAGCTTCAAACTCATGTCAGGAATACATACGACTCCCTCTCAGAGGACAATTTGCAGAAAGCCTGCGCACAGCATTAAAAGGCTTCAGCACCAGTGACTGTTTTAAGATCCAAGCTTCTTTTAGTTTAACTACTGTACATCCTTCTGGAGTTCATGTGAGAATTATTTTTTTTAGAGCAGAAGTATTGATATTTGACCCGACATTTACTGACACGAACAGGGATTATGACATGTGCTATGACTTTTAAATGCTACGGGTCATTTTGGACAGACAGAAAAACCCATCATAAACTGAAAGTGATGGAAATGCTGTTTTACCTTTTAAGACTTGGGTGTGTATACTGTATATGTGCATATATATAAATGGTGTGTCAGGGCTGAATTTGTTCCAGTAAAGAGACAAAACAAACAAACAAACAAAAAAAAACCATCAAAATTGCATGGCTTTTGTCCACTGTAAGGCGTGGGTGTGTGTTGCCTGCACCCATAAACTGCCACATAAATACATTTTTACATCAGTGCACTGTATAGGATTTTTTTCCCCTTGCTTTTAAATGTATCAGCAACAGTAGGAGAAAGGGAATTTGGAAATTTTAATAAAAAAAAAAAAAAAAAATCGCTCTCAGTTATGACCTACTTTCCCCCATGTAATCTTTCAGCTGTTGGAGCTGCAAGACCGTTAATTAAATACGCTTCTCAGTGCAGTTTGGTAGCAGGAAGGAGAAGGATTCAGTAAGGCTGGTCAATCGGACACAGTTTATAGTCTTAAAGATCAGAGTGGGGCTGAAAGCAGGTGGGGCTTCTATCGCCATTTGTGTGGAGGATAATTGGCAGGTGGAGGCCATGTATACTGTAGGATGTCAAGATAATGAGCAGCCATCAACTGAGCTCGCAACTCACTTATCTCTTGTGTTGGTGTGTACTTCTGGTGTCATGTGCATATGCAGGCCAGTTTCTCATTTTTACCAGCATTAGCACTTTACAGAGCACATATATTACAGTCCAGGCAGATTCCTCTGGGAGCCGGCGCTACCTCAGTTCATCTATTGGATGTGTGCTTTTTTTGTTTTTGCAAGGTAAGCAGCTGGAAAGTCTTTTCGCCAGAGGGCCACAAAGACAACATCCACCGAGACCAAGATCCAGGCGCTAAATTAAAGACTTCAAAAATCAAGCACCAGGTATTTTTGCACAGTCCCATTAAATGTCCCCCAACACAGTCCAAAACGACCGAGGTAGGGAAAATAATAACTTAGTACAAGACATTAAAAAGGAAAAAACTTGTGGAATGAAGTTTAAGTGATAGACTGAATCAAAGGTGATTTCCAGACTCAGGAAGGATGGTTTCCGTCATATTTTGCCTTGATTATTGAATAAATAAATTTTTCATTGTTCCAGAAGAATTCTCACATGTTGGTAAGGAACAGAACGATCCAGTTTAACCAGGTCATTGTCGTTTTCACAGGAAAGTGTTCAGCCTAGTGTATCCATGGATGGAGAGAGAAATTGTCCAAGTAGTATCACACCTGCATGGCACTTTTAAATTGTCAGTAAAAAATAAATACAAATCTGAGAGGCAGATAGTTTTTCTGTCTTTGAATATGCATTCCTCCTTTGCACCTTGACAAAGGCTGATTGCTGCAAGTCACAGATCAGTAGCGGTGAGATGGCCCACAAAGAAACATTGCAGTTGTCACCTCTTCCTCCACACCTTTGACAACCAGATCTTCACTGTCTTGTCACTAGGAGAACACAACCAAGGGAGAAAATAAGAGAAGATCAATCAGACAGATTTCCCTTTCAAAACAACCCATTGTTCATCAGACACAACATAAAGAGACTGACTTCAAAGTGCACTTCACACACACTTCATTAAAGATCCTTCAGCACGGTGTCAGTAAAAAAAAAAAAAAAAAAAACAACTCTCCAAGCTCAACAAAAGTGCAGAAGTTCGATTCATGATTCTGCAACAAGTACTTCTTATAAACATGCCAACATTGTATTTCCAACTGAGCAGACAATTATTTTCCTTTTCTGGTACATTCCAGTGTCCTTATTTATGCTAAGCTATTGCGTTGAATGGACAGAACTCAGAGTTTTGTCGATTTCATTTGATTCTTGGTGACAAAAACAATTCAAATATAGCAAAAAGCAAATTTGATTAACTGAACAGTCATTCTGAGTAGAAAGCGGTGGGTCAGTTGTCCATTAAATTGGAAAATAAAAACCACAAAAGAAATCAAACTTAGTAGCTGTTTGGTCCATTCACACAGTAGTGTGTGAATGGACCAAACAGCTAAAAACTCATTTAAAAGGAAGAAAAGCGCAAAGGATAGTAAGTGAAGAGAAGCTACAAAAGTGTAGGAGAAAAAGAAACACAGCAGGGACAAGAGGCAGGAAATAAGTTATGAGAGAGTACCAGAGGAGAGGAGGGGTTGGCGAGCAGAGAAGAGGCAATCATGGGAGGCTGGTGGCTCGGCCCTTAATGGCCAGCACCCGTCGAGGAAGACACGGGGTCAAGCCTGGCACATAGCTCCACAGCTTCACCCTGCAGTCACTGGGGTCGACAAGGGAGGTAGGGGCATGGGAGGAGGAAGCAGAAGGTGTGGGTCGTTATTTGTCCAGGGAGAACAGTGAGACAAGACAGAAAGGAGGAAATAGGAAGTCAGGCAACTACAGAGCGAGTCCACCAGTTGAAAGAGTTGAAGTGAAAATGAACATGCTTAGAGTGCTGACTGTCCCACTCTGACACACAGTGAACAAGCGTCTAAGGCAGCTCATTGCTGATTGCAGATAATCAGGATGGAGCATTACTTTCACTGAGCTACCCGCCACTCACACACACCTGCAGATGCACGTCTGAGAAGAAGCACCATTCAGTATTTTGGTCAGATACAGGCATTTTTCCTTTCTGCCTGTAGATGCAGCAACTAAAATATAAACATTACGCTCTCACGTTCTCTACCTCAAAGCCCCTCTGAGCTTTTGACCAGATTTTGGCATGAATGGCAGAGCAGTCCCAGACATTTTTGTTATACCTGGACGCCGTGAAGATCTGTCTTGAGTTGGTACATATGGCATTGATGGGGCTGTCATGACCTCTGATCTCGCCTATGGGGGTGAAGTTATCTACGTTCCACACCTTCAGCATGCCTCCCCTGCAGGCACTCAGCAGCATTGGACGACCCGGAACGTACGCCAAAGCACACACCCAGTCCTTATGAGCGTTGGGGATTTGCTGTGAAGAGAGAGGCAGAGGCAGACATTATATATTTCATGTTGATTATAAAAAGTTACATGAGGTAATTTGGCAAAACAAAATGAGAGTTAATGTATGAATAGTTAAACATAATCGATCATTTCTGGTTTATTACCTGTATTACGTTGAAGTTTTTTCCTACTGTTTGCTGTACTGAGTTATTCTGCCCCTTGATTATGATCCTCACATGATTCCCCCGCGTCCTGTTACTTGCCCTGCTGGATTTATTCCACCTGCCTCTCGTTCACTTGCTCTTGCCTGTGTACTGAAGTCAGTGTGCTCCCATTTATGGTTGTCAGAATGTTTTATGTTTTCCTGTTTCCAGCATTTTGAGTTTTGCTTCCTTTTTTCTTATCTTCTTTTACTTTTCAAGTAGTTGATTTCTGGATTTTGCTTGACCCTCTATCAGCGAGTTTAACTCTAAATAAATCATGAAAACTGAGCTTACTCTGCCAACATACTATATCTTTGTCTGCATGCCTACTGTTCCTATCACACTGAAACATAACATATGTAATAAGAAGCAGTGAACCTCAGCTTCCCTCATTTTGTTTGTCTGAGAGAGGGTGATAACAGACAGGGGAAGTTGCCAGACATCTTGGACCTGCAAGTCTGTTTTCAGTCCACTCTCCACTCTTAGCTCACAGGAATCACCCCACAGTGTGTCAACTGCTGATGCTCTCTCTCTCTCTCTCTCTCTCTCTCTCGGGAACAAGAAGGGGATAACCAGTTTTCTGTTATTGGTTTTACAGGCCAAAAGGTTAACAGAGTTATCCAAAAGGAGCTTAGGAAATTCACACACCTATGCCTCTTTTCTTAAGCCTTTGTTCCTTTTATTTTTACATATCTTTTTTTTGTGTAATAATAATAATAGTACTATTTTTATCTTTCTATAACATACTTTATTTAAGTGTATTGGCTATCTTTTTTCTTCTTTAAGGGTGGTGCCCCAAGCAGATCTGAAAATATTCTATGTATTTATTGTGCCCCTGGTACCCCGTGTGCCATTGTTTTTGGACCACATCAAATATTTTATTCTGACCAAAAGGGTTTTATTTGACCAAGAACTGCCACGGGAGTAGACATATAGTTGTACTTTTTATACTCAGATATATAACCCAACTGTGTCAGAGCTTGCTATTGCTGCTAGCCATTCAAGTTGCTAATTTCTCTAAGAATTCTGGTTCAGCATTCGAGTGCTCCTTTCTTGAGTACTCATTTTGATTAATCACATTGCAGCAAGCCACTGGTTATGTAAAACCTAGAGCATGTTTTTTTATGTATTTGAGTACTGCATAGCCATTGCAACTAACGTAATTAATTCTGCACCCTTTCGATGTTCTTCATTAGAGCTGAGTAAATAAAATTAGATGTGCAGATGCACAGTCTCATATCAGCTCATAACCAGGATATTAGTATTTAAATTTATGTCAGCTAAGACGTAATAACAAAAATAACACTATCAGAATGGTTAGGGTCCATTATACAACGTGAGCACTGAAAAGTTTGTTCTTTTCTGTTCGTTTCGTTTCTTCTTTTAAAACATCCCACCTAGTATTGCTGTAATGTAGTGATTTGTCATGACCTAATTAGGCAGCCATTAAATCTGTTGCACTTTGCTGTCCATATTAATCCAGAGGTGTAATGGAGGGTCGAAGGTGTTGCACCTGTGAGATGGCAGCAGTAGGTAGTACCAGCACCAGTTTGCTTAAATATCTACATAAACCAAGTGAGATACATGACTGAACGACGAATCAAGGCCGTGACATTTGATCGAGTGTGACCCCCAACCAGGAGATTTAAGGAGCTAGCAGTTAGTTGCTAACCCCAAGAAGAACAACAACAATCAAAAATGTTTACAAATTGTTGAGACAAGGCAAGGTTCAGGAGTCACTTACTACACAGTCTTTATTATGTTAGCATAAATAACATCATCTAACAGAAAATCTCCATATTTGACATTTTTGGCTAAGCTACGGGTTCCAGTGGTAGTAATGTTTAAAAAAGTCTTGGGATATTTTTAGGCTCATTTCAGGAATTTTGTTTAACTGTAAACTGTATTTAACTGGATTTCGTATTGTTACTTCTGGTTTATATGCATTTTCAATTAATAAAAACTGTTTGATGTCGTACTCAGTACATTATGCAAGCAAGAATAAATAACTGCAATGGATTTCTTATAATGCTCCAAAACAGCTAACTTTGGAAACACGTGGAAAACCTTTTTTGAATATGTAAATTTGAATGTAAATGTAATTTTATCTGGAAACTGTAGATGAAGTATGTACATGAAATGGAAAATGCAATTAAACATTAAACAATAAACACACAAACACACCTGAGTGAGCTCCTGCTGCTCCAGATCCCATTTTTTGATTCCATTGTCTCTCGACCCACTGAAAAGCACATCTCCCTGTACAGACAAGCACTCGATACCATCATAATGGGGTGGTTCAAAGTTATGAGCAGGTCCTACGTTACCCAGAGTTCCCTCTGCCACGTCAAAGACCTGAAATAAGAACAGGAAAACAGGATGAAGGAGTACATACATGGTGTCTTTGCGTCTGGGAGCGGGGGAGTTGGGGTGGGTGAGGTACCTTGACATAATGGTCTTTGGATCCAGTGATAACTTGGTCTTTGCCCAGCAGAGACTGTCGCACTGTCAGACACATGACAGAGCCAATGTGGCCTGTCAGCTTCCCCATTCCTTGCATCCTATAACCACACACAAACACAGAGCACAGAACACTGAACAAAGCATAAGAGGTGAAGCAAAGATCTGTAATGTTACTTGCGACGATTTGATTTTCAAGGTGTAAGTTTCACTGAATGAAATCACATCCTGCCTCAGGGTTAGTGTAAAAACTGCTGAGACACAGTATTGCCATGGGCAGAGATGATACTGCAAGAACATTTACTTTTTAATTCCTGCATCCTGCATTAAACAGGTTTGAGCCCTTTAGCCCAAACTGTCTGATCCAGTCTGGTAATAACTTCCCTCCAGAACTATGAGTACTGAGGAGACAACATTACCACAGGATTTCATCAATGGGTGCCTTGTGGAAAAGGCTTGCACATGTGCTCACATACCCAACTGGTATCGCCAGTTCCTGCACTTTTTGTTTTGACAGCTTTTTAAAGTCGATGAATGTACCTCTTGAGGTCCCACATGCGAACAGTGTTTCCAGCGGCAGCGTAGAGCACAGACCCTGATGGGCTGAGTGCTATCTGGTTGATCTGACACTCGCCCTGTGCAAAGCTTATTGTGCGTGTGGTGGTGCCTGCACACGCATCACCTGAAACCACCTGCCCAGACGATCTGAGAAAAGAGAGAGGGACAACAAATGTGTGTGAATTAAAAAAAGCAACATTTGGAAGAGGAACTGATAAGTGTAATGAGCAGATCATTTAGTTGTCATTTCCTCTACAAGCATTTCACCCTTCTTGCAACTTAAAAGGTACGATTCATCAGACAGCTCCAAACCTCTTCATCTGGCTGATTGCAGGGAGGAAAACTTACGTAAATGTACGGACACATTTGGCGGAGTCACGGATGTCCCAAACTTTGATGTAGGAGGTGGAGACAGAGAAAACCAGACAGGAGAAAGGACTGTATTTGACCGACACCACGTTGTTTGGGTGGCCTTTGAGGGTGACGATCTCCTGACCGGTTACCAGGTTCCACATCTTACAGGTGCGATCTAGAGGAAAGGATGAAAGACAGGTAAAAGTATGTGTTTCCTGGGAGAGGCTAGAAAACAGACATCCTCAGACCTCTTACAGCCTGTATCTCTGTTCACGATCAAAGTCCATTTGCCTACATTGCAAATAACTTCTTCCAAACAAGAAGAAGTCTGTTGTATTTACGACCTTTAAGGCCTAAAGGTCAGGAAGAGACCCTCATTATAGCGCCAATAAAGTTATCACTTGGATGGCAAGAAAAACAGAGAGCTCCTGAAATGTCGGACAGACTCAGAACTTCTCTTCTTTAAAATAGCTTTAATTTGCCATAATTTGTGAATTGCATGATTAGTAATGTGTTCCTGACTTCATTTGAAGTGATTTTTCTGGCTCAAAATTACAACTTCCTGTTCTCTTCCTGCAGCTAATCTCATGACCTGATGTAATCTGATTTTCTCCCATGTTCCCACAGTGCCATGTAGAGGTATTTTTCAGGATAATTTAGTGAGTAGGATCAAATATGCTGTGCTGGTAGGATCATCACATAATTAATTAATCATGTTACTATTAAACAGGTCTATATAAGGAATTCAACAGTTTGAATGTTTTTTTTTTTTACAGTGTGATTCATTGCATGATATAACTGTTTGTTTTGTAACTTGATTTATTTTACTTTGTAATTCATAATCATCATTCTTTTTCTTGAATGTGTATTATTTGTGAAATCAAAAGCAAATATTGACTATTAATAGATTGGATAAGGGGTGTAATTCTACACGTTTTCATCATCTAAGTTGTGGGGATCTCTTTGCTTCTAGTTAGTCCCGCCCCATTTCCTCTCACCACTCTGTCCTTTGCCCGCAGGCAGACTGAGCCAGAGCTTAACTGCTCTGTCATCTTCTGACTTTTAAACTAGTCTACTGTACACTGCAAAGTGACCTGTTTTAACAATAGAGTAATTCAGCCATAAATGTTTGAACCAGACAAGGAGGAAAAAGAAAAGCTATTTGTACAAGGTCACGTACAATTTAATGTATCCGAACGGTAAGTTTTGTTTCTAAAATGTTAGGCCCACCCCAAGAAGTCGTCAGGATGATTCCCTAGGTTGTTTTAGTAGAAGACACAGGCTGTCTTAATTCTTTTTTTGGAGATTGTGAGTGTAGACTGCAGAACAAAAGCAAAAAATCCTCAGCCAGAAGCTGGTTTCTCATTTTGGTCATGACGTGTGTCATAGTGCAGCTACTAAACTTGGCTTAAAGAAACGCTAATCACTTGGCACCTGCTCCATACATAACAGAGAATCAGAGTAGATCATTTTCTCATCTCTCTCTTAGAAAATTAGAATATATGCGAATACCTTTAGATCCAGTGAAAAGCAGCTCATCCGTAGCATCCACGCACAGGACTGGCTTCGAATGGCCCTCTGCTACAGAAACACACTGCAGGGGCGCCGTTCGACCCGCCTTCACACCCCCAATGGGATTGATCACACCCCTAAAGAAGACACACGCACACGCAGTGTCATAGTCGCTTCAAAATAAACCTGTGATACATATCTGCAGATGTATCGATGGATTTACACACTGTAAAGCAGAGGTTGATCACAAACATGCATACAATGATATCAATGTTTTTTACACAGAGAAACATCTCAGTAGAAGCACAAGATGTACTCCATTAAAAAAAAAAAACACATGCATAAAATGACACACACAAGTTGCTGTTGGTTTTCTGAGTCCACCTGCTCCATCTCTGTCCAGCCTCTCCCCTGTCCCTGTGGAGCCCACCAATGAAAGCACTACAACAGTAAGAGCTGCTTCCCCATTCAACGTATCTTTCTGTCACCACAATCTTTCAATCTATCATACAATAAACACAAACAAACATTCACACATATGCACAAACACACTAACTCTGATGTGCACTCAATCTCTTCCTTCGAACCTCTGCTCTCTCACCCTCCCAATTTGTGTCCTGCTGACAGGCAGAGTCGCAGAATGCCTGAAGAGCAGTCAGCAGAGTGAGACAGAGCAGGCAGAGGGTGAGATGAGGAGGGAGCAATATGGGAAAATTGGTCCCTATTGGGCTTTCTAATAGCACCCGTGGTGGTTTTGTGTGTGTGTGTGAGAGAGAGAGAGAGAGAGAGAGAGAGCCACAGGACGTGAGGAAGGAAAAGAGAATCTTCGGACAAGGTTTGTTTCTGCACATAGGAGGCAAAATACAGAAACTAGTACAAATACGACAACATGCTCCTCTTCTGTGCCTGAATGGGAACTGACATCTCACAGTGAAAAAACACACACAAATACACACATCAAATCACATATTAAGACTAAATCATAGTTACATATCTTATTTTATAGTGTAGAAAATGCTAACCAAAATCAAAAAGTGTCCATCAGCAAGTGAAAAAAGGAAAAAAAATGCATGCATGTTTGCCAAGACTGATGAAACACAAAAAAAGAACACCTTGCACAGAATAAACTCAAAACAACTGTGAACAACAACCACAGTCTGGAACACTGATGTCAAAGCAGCCGGCAACATAAAAATAAACCATAACAGCACTTCCTGAGAGGTCATCGTCACCACATGCAGCATCCATTCTTTTTCCACACAGCACCTAACGGCTGATAACCGTCTGGAGCCAAAAAAAGGGGGATGTGGTTGTGGGTAAACTGAGAAGTAAAAGATTATCATTTAACGCTCCTCTATGGAGCTGCAAAAACTGGCCGTGAATCCATCCTCTGTCCATACAGTTTCTCTATTGTAAAAGTAATGATGTATTTAACTTTAAAAATAAAGAAAAGCATTACTTATTTCATCTTTTAATATTATCAGAACCCCTATACCTAAAAGACACGTGGTACTTGACGTGCTCTAATAATCGCTCATCAAGAAACTATAATGTTGAATTATTTTGAATATGTATTTATAGTTTCTCCATTTTCCTTCTCTACAAGGACATATACTGCACATATTTTCATATTGCTTAATACTCTTAAACAACTGCACTGGTCAAAACACCAGGAAATGTTCTTTCAGGACCCTTGGAAGATATTATAAGCAAGCTGTGTTTTGCACGATGTAAGGGCTGCTAATGGATGTTGCAGGGCCAAGTGCCATGAGACCGGCAGACTAAAGAAAACAAGGAGTACTGCTCTCTGCAGTACACAGAACTACAGAGCCATGGCAAGAGGTGTATTATATAACAAACAGAAATATAAGGATCAATAAGAATACATTGTTTTAATTGACATTACTGTGGTTCTAATGCTCATTAACATGTTTTACCGTAATGTACCTATTTTGTGGTCCAAATAAGGTACAAAAATTAGTGATCACAAGAAGCCACTGGACCCGGAGTAGAAATATTAATACTCCTCGTAAAACTAGAATTGGTCGTCGTTACTCTTTAAGTGATAAGGATTAAGAAAAGCAGATGTTTAGTAACTCTTACTTTTAGTGTCACATGTTTAAGGTCTCAGGTCGATGAATCCTGTGTCATCAAGTTGTTGGATCAGCCTGTTACTAACCTATCAAACCTGGAAGCGTTTTATTTTCCCCAGAAATTAAATTAAAAAAAATAGAATTTTAATATTATCTGTGTTAATTATAGGCAAGATGAACTATTTTGAACTGTTTTATTATAATTTGAAAAGAACATGGCACATACAGTAACATTTTAATATTTGGAGATGTCTTTTTTTCTCCTGGAAGCAACAAGTATCAGAATTAAAATAGTAAAAAATGCTTAAAAGCACTGAGCATCCTTCTACAAATATAGTCACTGCCCCTCCTCTGCACATGTCCAAACCGTCTCAATCTGGCCTCTCTAACTTCGTCTCCAAAACATCCGACCTCTGCTCTCCCTCTGATGTGCTCGTTCCTTATCCTGTCCATCCTCGTCACTCCTAAAGAGAATCTCAGCATCTTTAACTCTGTCACCTCCAGCTCTGCCTCCTGTCTTTTGGTCATGTCCACCGTCTCCAAACCAAACAACATTGCTGGTCTCACTACCCTCTTGTAAACCTTTCCTTTCACTTGTACTGCTACACTTTTGTCACAGATCACGGGCTTATGCCTGTGTTCCTTCAGGTGTCCTGTGGGGAGTGCTCCAGAAATATGGGGTAGATTACCGTTCCATCTCTGTATTGCCAGAGCCAGAGCACTCACCACCGGATGGATGTCAGTCTCGTTCCCAGTTAGGGTGGGACTCCACCACAGTTGCTCTTTGTCATGTTCATAATTTTCATGTACAGAATGGCAAAGTGGCAGTAGGTGTCGGGTTTGGCAGCCTCAGGATTCCAGCTCTGTTGTTTTGCTGATGGCATGGTCCTACTGGCTTCGTCAAACTATTTTGTGGTCCAAATAAGGTACAAAAATTAGTGATCACAAGAAGCCACTGGACCCGGAGTAGAAATATTAATACTCCTCATAAAACTACAATTTGTAGTCTTGACTATTTAATTGATATGGATTAAAGTATGAAAACATAATAAAACATCTTCATCAATCACTGTTAATGAGATTTGTTACTCTCAAACAGAGCAAATTTGCTATTTCAATTTCACTGCTAAAATTAGAATAGAGAATATATACAGAATATATAGAATATATTAAACAATCACTTTCTTAAATAACTGATGAAAAATCACAATGTCATATTTTTTGAGATGCAGTACCTACAAAGTACTCGAGTAATTGTGAGATATATAGGAAATGACTATGTTGGCCGCAAAGTATATTCATCCAAACACTTAGTGGTTCCTATAGTCATAAGACGTTTATTCAAATACTATTGGCTTATTTTAAGTGTCGTTTCTATTTCAGCAACCTCTTGATGTGAAGTAGTAAGTAAGGTCTATTCAGATCTTGTAAGGCAACAAACCCACAGAGAAACACAACATCACATAGACGGGAAAAGCCGGCAGTTCAACAAATCTGTGTGTGGTTAGAACATGCACCACAGTGGCCTCACTCGCAAAAGAGAATAAAACAAGTTGGAGGAGAGGCCAGGCAAGGCACTGAACACGGGTGGAGACGAGATGACACCAGGTGAATTAACAGGCAAATGGGAAGGAAAAAAAACGGACAGCAACAAACACAGTTCCTCTACCTGAGCACCTCGGAGAGCGAGGAGTCGCTGTCATCTGACCTGGAGGCAGAAGAGGAGCAGGAGGGGGAAGGGTGGGGTGGGAAGAGGAAAGGGTTAACAACACTAAAGGACAGACAGACGGGTTACTGGTAAAGCATTAAATGGAGGGAGTGACTAGAAGACATGTTTTAGATATAAAGCAGTGAGCAAACAGGCAGGAAAACTCAGTCAAAAAATTAAGCTTGTCCAGCGAATATCAGGCAGTTTGCCATGAAATTTGCTTTGTCTTGAAGATACACACTGAACAGGCTGGATTCCTTGACTGCTGTTTGTACAAGTTTAAGACAGTTCAGTGAAGATACACCCACACAAAGCAATGGTTTAGTGGCTAACAATATAAGTGTAAAAAGCCGGAAAATTCTTAATCCTTTTCTTGCTGAAAGCTAGCTTAAAAGACTGTATCACTCTTGTGAGTCCTTTACATAGCTAACTTTGTTAGTTATCCCGGTAACCTGTGAACAGAGGTGGTTTCCTGGACAGGGGTGACGAGTACCGTCAAGCTACAAAAGGAATTCGACAAGGCATGGCAGGCTTTGGGGCTCCAGGGGCAGCAGAGTCTAAACAGTGCATTTTGGAATCAAAACTGGGTGTGCGGGAACAGTTAGGTGAGGCTATGGAGCAAGACTTTCAGTCAACCCCAAAAAAGTTTGGAGAAACTGTCAAGCGACTCAGGAGGGCAAAGCGAAACCTCATCCAAACTGGCTACAGTGGGGGAGCTGCTGACCTGAGTGAGTGAGTGTATGTCGGTTGGTAGAAGGAATACTTTGAGGATATCCTCAATTCTGCCAACACATATTCTGTGGAGGAAGCAGAGCTGCCGGACTTGGAGGTTGACTCCCCCATAAGTGGGGTTGACGTTGCTGAGTTTGCTAAACAACTCTACAGCAGCAGCAGCAGCACCCAAGGGGTGGTTAGTTTCACCTCAAGGTCCACAAGGCTCTGGATTTTGTAGGCTAATATGCCTCTGCAACTTGTGTGGACATTGGAGACAGTGCAGTGGAATGTCGGAACAGGGTGGTAGTTCTCATTTAAAGTGGGACCAAAGTAAGGGGATCACTCTCCTTAGCCTCCCTGGGAAATTTTACTCAAGGGTGCTGGAGAGGAGAATCTCGTTGTCAGTCGATTCAAGAGGAACAACACTGCTTTTGTCCTCACCATGGAACACTGAGCAAAGACTATTCTTTGAAAGGGGGCTGGAAGGAGCATGAGAGTTTGCCCAACCAGTCTACATGTGTTTTGTGGATCTGGACAAGGCTTACGACTTTGTTTCTATAGATACTTCGAGGAGTGCTCCGGAGTTGATTCACTCCTTGTAACATCTGAGCCAGAGTTCATATTGTCAGCAGTAAGTCAGTCTCGTTTCCATTTAGGGTTCGACTCTACCAGAGTTGACCTCTGTAAACAGTTCTGTTCATAATTTCCATGGACAGAATTTCTAAGCACAGCCACAATGGTTTTGGGTTTGATGGCCTAAGGATTGGTAAATGACATAATCATATTGGCTTCATTGAACAGTGATCTCCATCTCACACTGCGATGGCTTGGAGCCAAGTGTGAAGCAGCGTGGATGAAGAGTGGCCCCTGTAAGTCTGAGGCCATTGGTAGTGACCAAGAGAGCTCACGAATACAAGCAGTCGAATGAGCAAAATAAGTTTCATCCGTAGGGTGACTGTGCTCAGCCTTAGAGATAGGGTGAGGAGTTTTTTGATCCAGGAGAAGCTCAGAGTAGAGCCACTGCTCCTCCTCCCCCTCCTCCAGCGGCCAGCCGAGGTAGTTGGGGCATCTGTTTAGGATGCCTTCCTGATGTATTTCAGGCATGTCCCTCCAGGAAAGGACACATCTAGGAGAGATTACATCGATCAGCTTGCCTTGGTGTCCTCCCAGAGGAGTTAGTGGAAGTGGCCAAGGAGAAGAGTGTCTGGGTTTCCTACCTAAGACTGCTGCTTCCCCGACGACCCCAACCCCAACCCTGCCCTGGATCTGCGGATATAAAAATGAGGACTAGGAAATCGTGATCTCAAGAATACTGCTGAAATTTAATTTGTTACCAGGGAAAAAGTGAGCAAATAATATGTTTCACCCATGGCTAGTAAAGGGCTTCCATAGTACTTACTAGCTGTTCCCCTATGTTACCAGTCTTTATGAATCATTCATTTAAAGATAAAGGAAAAAGAAAAGGAAGGATTTGTGGAGAAAATATTATTACAGCACAAGATAGTCATACACAGTTTTGAAGCCTGAACCATTGTTCCCTCTCACATCCACCCTCTCCAGATATATTCCTGTAATAAGTACAGAAAACACTGAGGAATACATACAAAAAGGACAACAAACAGTTTAAACAACAGGAAAAATCCAGGATGGAGGAAATGGTATTCAGTCAAACTCACAGGCAAGCTTACGTCAAGCTGTTGTGGGTAAAAAAATCCAGACCGCACCAGCACAGCACCTACAGAGCAGCTTGAAGGGAAACGCTGGTCGGTGTATAATTGTGCAATAAAAGTGTTATTGTACTGTAAATATTTTATGGCCTCAGGTTTTCCACCATGACAGCCTGTGCTTTGCACTTATGAGCAATAAATAAAATGATTCTGGACATGTCTTAGGGGCTCAACAGTGTTTAAAGGTGAAAGAGATTCCTCAGTTTCTTAGTATGGGGTGGTGGCTCCTAGCATAGTAATAAACACTTTTCTTTTAGACTCTCAAGACAGCCCTTTTAAAATTCATCTGGTAATTAAGAAAGGACATGCAGGTTAAAGATTTTTTTTATATAATAGAAGGCGAGAATTTGATATCATCACTATCTTCTTTTTTTGCTCAGCAGACAGCTTCTCAATTTATACTCAATTTCAAAGAATTCATAAAGAAGAATCATGCTGCTTTTCTAATTTATTTTTGATAAATAAGCTTCATTTAGCTTTGAACTAATGCTTTGGATGATGAATTGGCTGTCAGACATAGGTCTTTATCAGTTTGGTTTTATTGTCCTAAGTAAAACCTAACAAAATGAAGTCATGGATTAAATGAGTAAATAAAATTTTAAAAAATGAACTAATCATTTAGCAAAACATGTATGCCATTGACTTCTCACTTAAAAAAGATGTGCAAATAACCAAATGATGGTGATGCTTTTTATTAAAATTGTAAAAGTACAAATGCTCCTTGCAAAGATAAAAAAAGGAAAGACAGCATCATTCCATATTTCTGCATCATTCTCTACTGGAAAGCTTTTCCTGTGACAATGACATGTGAGACATTGAACATAAAAACACTCCCATCCTGCCAAGTCAAGTCAAAATGGCCAACACATGACAAAAGCCGCACAGAAAGATGACAAGGGGCAACTCATTGACCTACCACTGCTGAAGATAAAGAGTGCCCACATACAAATATTCACCCATACAGCATGCAAACACAATGGATTTTACACAGCACCCTTGCTAACAAACAGAGGTCTATAAAGGTAAGAAACACTCTTGGATTAATCAAGAGTCGGATCAGAGTTATCAGAGTGAAAATGCTGTAAACTATTGCAAGCAGGAGACCTGTTGGTTCATTCTATTTTATTGCGTCTTGGCTGGTACGGTTTAAGTCTTTTGAAAATAAATAAATAAATAGAATCAAAAAATGTGACTGTTAACAGACTGTGAGTGATCACTCAGCGCTGTCCACGGTTCCGGCAAATTTTGGAGTCAAATTGATTTGTCAAGACTTTCAGCGAGAGGATCTTTCGTGTGGCGGAGCATACTACCGAGAAGAGGAGAACATGCTTCAAACCCGACACCACTGAATCTTTACTTCTTTTTCACGGAATGTTGTAAGCCTTTAATGATCTGAGGTCTTGTGACAGCACATGTGTTATGAATTAAGATGGAATGTCGTCAGAAATTAGGCTTCTCTCAAGATTTATTATTAAATTATTAATCACTGAAAGGGAATGTTTAGTATTCAATAAGAAAATACGAAGCTCGCTATGTTTATTATTTGTAAAGGAAACAGAACGAGAGCATATTTACTCCTCATATGTTTATTCATTTATCTATTCAAATCATTAATTTGAGGTATTAATTTTTTATGTTATAAAGTTATAATCGCTCTAAATAAAGTGTTGAAGTTGAAGTTGTATTGTTTGCTTTGTGCATGAATGTTAAAACAAACTCATAAATTGCACAGCCTTTTCTGGTGATATCCAACCATTTCTTTGGGTTGGAGCGAAAAAAGCTCTATTGCTGTGTTTTTTATTTAATTGAATTGATCAAAATTGTACAAGCAGATTTAATTGTCTTCCCTAAGAGCAGATCCTGTCGAATATTCTTATGCACATTGCAGCATCTGAAACACACTATATGATAGCATCAACCACAGCCACCCTTGACAGTATGCTCTACAGAGGATGTTACCATCCGAGCTGCATCCCTCCTGATTTGCATTTGTTTCCCGGTAACTCCTACTTATAGACTAGAAAAAATAAAATACTACAATTACACCTTGTTGTTAGTCTTGTGGTGGCCTGTGGTTTGAATGATGACATCATGTTGCCTTATTATCTTATATCTGATTGACACCTGGACTCTAAGCGCCACGATAAGTCTTTTTGTGGAATTCATCTGAAGATTAACAGCTGGACTAGCACTACCAGAACACGCTAATTTATATACTGTGGTCAAAAGCCATTTCCTCTCCACATTTAGCCTATTGACAGGGTGTGTGAAAACCTCAATTCATGGAGAAGAAAAGGGAGGATTGGCTCATTTAGTCAAAAGCCACTTTTACATAGAGAATCCACCTTATCCATGCCTTAAAGTTTGCCAATTCTCCACCCCTGTTAGTTTACAAAGGACCAAGTAGTGCAGTAAGGTGCTGTTATTACGTCAACCCTGCGTTGCAGAGTCAAAAGAGGTGTGACATGTAACCAAAACAACATCAGCCTTTAGTGTGATGGATTAGTCACATGGCAGGAAGGGACTTCATCAAAACAAAGAAAACAGTAATGTTCTCTGGGGCCAGAGTGTCCATATATGCCAACTAGGTATTTGCCTGAGCCGCACTGTTGCAAGGGCGGCGAAACACAGGTCAAATGAGAAAACTGTCGGAGCAGTAGGCTCGCTTATGTTGTAATCACAATGCAAGGCTGAGGAATATGTCAATCACACACACTCCGCCTGCATTCACCTCCAACCCCTAGCTCTCACCAGCCAACACTAGACTGGCATACTGATATCAGTTTTGATTGTCAACAAACACCCCCAAAAATGTGATGGTAAACAGACTATTTCCTGGGAGGACTCTGGGGAAAACAAGGGCTATTTTTACAGACTCTGAAAACTAAATTAAACTACTCTTAAATCTACATTTTCCACCCTGCGCCATCTGAAGACACGATAACACACAAGTCAAAAAGGATGCACATTGTTCTTATGTTCATGGAGATATTTGGGCCAGTCTGGACATTACTGCCCTGATGAGGTCCTTCATCAGCACCAACCCAGAGAGAAAGGCCATGTTTGTGTGCAGTTCCTGGATTTGGCTTTGTTGACAGATCAGCGTTGGTGTGTTGTTGCGGTTTTTTGCTCTATGTACAGATCGGTGCTTGTGTGTCACTGCTGTTATGGACGAGTGGAAACGGGGGGGCACCCTGATGGTGAATGAACTGATTACTGTGCTTGCGCATCATCATAACGCTCCACCCTTGATCCGGCCTGTGATGAGGCTTTGATACTACCTCTGGAGACAGATCAGAGGCACATTGAAAATGACCCTTCAAGCCACCTCGGTACCTTTTACATCGACGGCGAGGCAGGGAAAAGGCACAAAAAGGGGATAAATTAAGACTGAAGTGAGAAGATGAGAGTGTGGGGAACAAAGGCAATGTGTATGTGTGCAAGAGTGTACTCACTTGTCCAGAGCAGAACCTTGGGTTTGGTTGCTTGTCAGCCTTGAGAAGACGTTCCGATCATTCCTGGTCCTCAGGGGAGGGGAGGAAGGGGGAGTACAACCATCAGTGGGCCTGGTAACAAGCAGGAGGTTTAGGAGGGTAAGGAAAAGGATGAAATGAGCTAAGAACAAAAAGGTGCAAACATTGTATTATATTGTCAAAAACATGACCACCCCACAAAAAAAATTTGAGCAATACATGTACCTGTATGCACGGTCGTACGATTTCCTCCTCGTTATAGGAGAAGTGTCATAACCACGAGACTGCCTGGGACTGACGCACAGAGGCACACAAAAGCAAAGCATGTTTATCATTGTGTAACATCAACTTTTCTTTGAACAACATTTAGAAAGTGTCTGGGAACTGAAGACACTAATTGTTGAAGTGTTGAAAGTGGAATTCTTTCCCATGTTTGCTTGATAAATATCTTAAGTTGCTCAACAGTATGGGGTTGCCGTTGTTGAAATTTGGGCTTCGTAATGGGCCGTACATTTTCAATCAGAGACAGGTCTGGACTGCCTGCAGGGCCAGTGTATAACCTGCATTATTCTACTGCGAACCCATGCTGCAGTAACTCGTGCAGAATGTGGCTTGGCATTTGAAAGAAGCAGGGACGTCTCTGAAAAAGACATCAGCTGGATGGAAGCATATGTTGTTGCAAAACCTGTATGTACCTCTGAGCATTAATGGTGCTTCCACAGATGTGCAAGTTACCCATGATGCCATGGGCACTTATACATGCCTATACCATTGCAAATGTCGGCTTTGGAACTTTGCATTAATAATCATCTGGATGGTGCTTTTCCTCTTTAGGCCAAAGTACACGATGGCCATTATTTCCAAAAACAATTTGAAATGTCGACTCGTCAGATCACTTTTACACGTGTTGATATATGGCTTTTACTCTTAATTTACATTTGTGGATGGAGCAATGTGTTGTGTTAACTGAAAATGGTTTATGAATTGTTCCAGAGCCGGTTTTTATTACAGTGCTTCATAAAGGATCGAACACTCAGTGTTGGTATTCTGCCTCGCCCTTTACGTGCAGACACTTCTCCAGATCTTTTGATGATATTGTGAACTGTAGATGATGAAATCTCTCTTACCATTTAACCTCCTTATCTGTGGAATGTACCAGGTGCTATTTCAAGCATTCCACAACTTTCCCCATCTTTGTTTGTGCCTCTGTCTTAACTGTTTTATGTGTTGCAGAAATGAAATTCAAAATGTGTTTATATTTCCAAAACACAAAAAAGAACTTCAATACAGACATTACTAACAAAGCCCATCCCTAACATTTACCTACGATTGATAGATAAATGGTGGATAATCAAAAGTAAGTGATAAACAGACTGATAGTGGTGCAAAAGTGGTTTACTTGATAAAATATCTCTAGTTTATTAAGGCTTAAATGAAATCATGCAAACACTGAAAAATATATTGCTGTAGCTTCATCTAAGTTATCATTAAGCATCACTTACAAGGTGTGTCCTCTGACAGGTAGGCTGATGGTGCGGGATGCCCGTTCCCTGTGGTAGGAGTCTCGCAAGGCCAGACTGAATCCCAGACTCGCTGTGGCCAGGCTCAGGCCATCCTCCCGGATGTCCGTCAGCGAGGCCAGAGACTTGGTGATGTGCTGCTGTTTATTGCCGGATGAGGGTTCCAGGAGAGGACCAAGACACTCAGCAGATACTGCCTTCATCTGAGCTGACAGACGAGGCTCCATCTGAGTGAAAAATGGGTGGACCACTTGTGTTATTTTGTGTTACCGTTGGGGGGAGAATAAAATGTCATTTAGGAGTATCAATTATGGAGAAAAACTAAGGCTGAAGAGAGAAAAACAATTAAAAAATATATATAATAAATGCCTTCCATGATGGTGACAAATAAGGACTTGTGTACCCTGCCTGGAGGGATACTGGGACCCCGCCCTGAAACTAGGCCTGGGGAAGGGGTCCGTATGTGAGCGCCTGGTGGCCGGGCATTTGTCCATGGGGTCCAGTTGGGCTCAGCCTGAAAAGGCGACATGGGTCCGTCCTCACGTGGGCCCACAACCATAGGAAGAGACATGGCGGTCCGGTGCTATGTGGATCGGGTGGTGGACTTGGCGGTCAGATCCCCCTGGGGAGCATGGAATCTGAGTGGGCCATGTTCCACGCTGCCATTGTCGAGGCGGCTGCTCAAAGCTGTGGTAGCAAGGTCACTGGTGCTAGTCGTAGCGGTAACCCCAGGACCTGCTGGTGGACACCAGAGGTGAAAGGGGCCATCAAGCTGAAGAAGGAGACTTACAAGGCATGGCTAGCTTGTGGGACTCCCGAGGCAGCAGACAGCAGGCCAAGCAATCTGCGGCTCTGGTGGTCACTGAGACAAAAACCCAGGTATGGGAGGAGTTTGGTGAGGCCATGGAACAAGACTTCCAGTCGGCGCCGAAGAAATTCTGGCAAACTGTTTGGCGGCTCAGGAGGGGAAAGCGGAACCTGTCCACACGGTCCTCAGTGTGGGAGGGGAGTTACTAACCTCAACTGAGTCTATAATTCGGCGGTGGAAGGAATACTTCGAAGATCTCCTCAATTCCACCAACACGCATTCCAAGGAGGAGGCAGAGCCAGAGGACTTTGGGCTGGGCTCTCTCATCACTGGGGTCGAGGTCACTGGGGCTGTCAAACAACTCCGCAGCGGCAGCACCCCGGAGGTAGATGAGAGTCGTCCCAAGCTCCTCAAGGCTCTGGATTTTGTAGGGCTGTCCTGGTTGACACGCCTCTGCGTGGACATCTGGTACTGTGCCTTTGGAGTGGCAGACAGGTGTGGTGGTTCCCCTTTTCAAGGAGAAGAACCAGAGGGTGTGTTCCAACTACCAGGGGATCACACTCCTCAGCCTCCCTGGGAAGGTCTACTCCAGGGTGCTGGAGAGGAGAGTCCGGCTGCTAGTTGAACCTCGGATTCAAGAGGAGCAATGTGGTTTCCGTCCTGGCCGTGGAACAACTAACCAGCTCTATACCCTCGCAAGGCTACTGGAGGGGGCTTGGGAGTTTGCCCAACACAAGGCTTATAACTGTGTCCCTCAAGGTGTCCTGTGGGGGGTGCTACGGGAGTATGGGGTAGATGGCCTTTTGTTACGGGCCATTCGATCTCTGTATTGTCGGAGCCAGAGCTCTGTTCACATGGCCAGCAGTAAGTCAGAACCGTTCCCAGTTAGGGTTGGTCTCCGCCAAGGCTGCCCTTTGTCACCGGTTCTGTTCATAATTTTTATGGACAGAATTTCTAGGCGCAGCCAAGCGGCGGAGGGAGTCAAGTTCGGTGGCCTCCGGATTCTGTCTCTGCTATTTGCAGATGACGTGGTCCTGTTGGCCTCATCGAACAGTGACCTCCAGCTCTCACTGGGACGGTTTGCAGCTGAGTGTCAAGCGGCGGGGATGAGAATCAGCACCTCTAAATCTGAGGCCATGGTTCTCAGCCGGAAAAGGGTGGATTGCCCACTCTGGGTCGGGGGAGAGTCGCTTCCCCAAGTGAAGGAGTTCAAGTATCTCGGGGTCTTGTTCACGAGTGAGGGGAAAATGGAGCGGGAGATGGACAGATGGATTGGAGCAGCGTCGGCAGTGATGCGGACGCTGAAGCGGGCTGTTGTGGTGAAGAGAGAGCTGAGCCAGAAGGCAAAGCTTTCAATTTACAGGTCAATCTACGTCCCAACTCTCACCTATGGTCATGAGCTCTGGGTAGTGACCCAAAGAATGAGATCGTGAATACAAGCGGCTGAAATGAGTTTCCTTCGCAGGGTGGCTGGGATCAGCCTTAGAGATAGAGTGAGGAGCTCAGACACCCGTCAGAGGCTCAGAGTAGAGCCGCTGCTCCTCCGCGTTGAGAGGAGCCAGTCGAGGCGGTTCGGGTATCTGGTCAGGATGCCTCCTGGACATCTCCCTGGGGAGGTGTTTCTAGCATGCCCATCCAGGAGGAGACCCCGGGGCAGACCAAGGACACGCTGGAGAGATTATATCTCTCGGCTCGCTTGGGAACGTCCTGGTGTCCCCTGAACGAGTTGGTGGAAGTGGCCTGGGAGAGGAACGTCTGGATCTCCCTGCTCAAACTGTTGCCCCCACGACCCGGATCCGGATAAGTGGCAGAAAACGAAATAAAACGAATATAATAAATGAGTGAGAAAAGTGTTTTAACAGGATTTTAAAAAGGATTAGTATATAGTCAGGATTTCCTGAGACTATGAAATCAAGCTTGGGAAGTGGAAGAATGGTCAAGTGTTTGGTTTTGCTGCCACCTCATGGTCTCAAACAAAAACGGCAGCTGCTCTAACAAACAATGACTTAATCTACAATTATGAGCACGAGTCTTAACAGAACTGTTCCGGAAAGAAACATTATCTAACATGCAATGTTACCATTATTCACAATTTCACATCTGAATTTGACATTAAGGAAGAATTAATGGAGGCTGGTGTCTCCATCTGAAATAAAGTAACAATACACTCCATCAACACAGATAACCTGTACCTTTATTTTGAAATCATCTTGGCTGTTGGACTCCTTCATTTGAGACACACTGATGAAAAGAGAAATGTGAGTTAGGGATATAAAGATGTGTACAGGAGAAATGAGAGCTGATTAAGTACAGAGTTTTGAATTATACAGTGTGAACAGATTTTCCGCCAAGGACCAACAGTAGTTTGCTGTGAATTTGTTTTGTAAAACAGCATCAGCATAAGAGGAGGATGTCTTGTGGGCGAGCAGACTTCCTTCTTACCAAGTGTCAGAAGCTTGGCTGAACTCAGAGGGCTCCTCGTCTGTGCTGGCGTAACCATTTTCTGCAAACAAAAATTAGATGTAACTTTTCAGCCCCCTGACACAACCACATTTCTAATAATTTTTTTCTCACTGCATGTTCAGTTTTCTTATAATCTTTAAGCCTGATTAGGGCTCTTATTTTCAGTTTTTAAAATATGCATCATCACTGCTAAAATGGCCTCACAAGAGAAAGAGAGAATGTGAAACAAAAGTGAATTACAGAGAGAGAAATACTAATCTGAATCTATCTGGTGACAGAGACATGGAGTGTGATAATTATTCCATATTACATTACTGCAAATTGAAAGAGAAAAATAGAAAAAGAGAAATAAAGAAAGTAAGCCAATGACTAAGAAGTTGAAAAGGAAAACAGTGTATGAAGTCTTGCAAGCGGTCACACAGACCAAAACTCAAAACAAGGACCACAGCTCACCTTGCTGCACATTGTGGATCAGAGCCTGCAATTCAGGGATGTATTCTGCCTTTTCTCGCAGCGCATCAAGGATCATGTGATTGTGCGATGAGCCAATCATATCCGTCTGCTTCAACTGGCCCTCCAGGAGTCTGATCTGAGCCTCCTTCTGGGCCACCTGCAAACTCTGCACGCGCACACACAGACACGCACATTAAACAAACAAGTTATGAATTATAATGCACACTCATTCATATACAATCTCAGTTTTGTAATGCTGAGCCTGTAAATTAGGTGTTAATCATTAAAAACCTGCTCCAGTCATTGATTAAAAACTGTACAATTGCATATAAGAATTTTTGTATGAAAAAATACCTTTCTGGCCTTAAAATGGCTTGGATGTAATGCTACATCTTTGTCTCTCTAGGCTGTTGTCCTGCCACATCTCAGTCACCTTTCTGCCCATAGCCTGCAGCCAGAGTGAGCAGGAGCTCACCTGCTCTGTGACCTACCAACCTTTAAACCAGTCTACTGTACAATGCACAGTGGCGACCACACAATGCTATTTTTTCTTGCTACAACATTGAGCCCATCCCTGCAAGTCATCAGGATTGGTTTCTTAGTTTTTCTCTGTGAAAGACCGGGCCTTCAGAATTAGTTTTTTGGAGACGTTCATCAGTGCATTAAAAAAGGAAAGCAGAAATCCCCAGCCATGATGTGTGTGATTAATCATATAAAAAACACTACCGTAAACGTGTTAACAATGTCAAAACATGTGATTTTTCATCAGAGGCAGTCTTCAACAGGGGCATGTCTTATGTTTCTGAAGGGTGCTGATTGGAATTTTGTTTCAAGAAAATCACCCTTGACGTCATCTGCAAACATATACCACTAGATGGCACTGCGACCATTATTCACCACTCCTGCATCTTTTAGTCCACCTTATAGCTTTAACACTATTGTTTTACACTGATCTTCCTGCAAAATACACCTATGAACTGTCTTTATGCTTTCTTAGATTACAATATGCTAGCTCACTTTGTCTATGGAAGCCTTCAGGAAGTGGTCCAGCAGGTGACGTGCTTCAGCCAGAGAGCAAGAGCTGATCACCACCGAGGTGTCCACAGAGTCCAGCTCATCCTGCAGAGAAACACCATCGGGTCGCCTGTCAATTCTTACAGCTTGACAAGTATCATCACTGTGTTTGTGTGTTTAAATACCTTGGTCTCTTCTATCTGTACAATAGTGGCCTGGCAGTCAGACAGGCTGTCATTAATGTAGTCTATATTGGCGTTCAGCACCTCCACCTCCTCGGTAATTTCCTGAAGGAGGCGGTCCTCTGCTTCTGGTCCCTCCCCATCTGCCA
>KV751353.1:297971-353352 GCA_001698575.1 Mola mola
ATTAGAGCTGCAGGAGTGCTCGCAGCAAAATCCATCCTCTAAAGTCATTAGCAAAGTCTTCCTCATTTTATCTAGCCCTTCTAACTCTTTATATTTTAATGACAACTTTGTCCTCCCCTTTTGCGACCATCTCGCTGATCACCCATAACATCTATAAATTCCCATCTTTCTCCATCTCTATCCCATTAAACATCAATTAGCCTGCTAGCCTTTGTACTCTTCCCTCCCATGACCTGCTGGTCAACTGAATTAGATCTTTCTGTGTCACATCCAGCGTTATCACTCTGCACTGGCCGCATCACGGTACTATTTCGAAGCCAGCCAGCCATCCCAAAGCCCTAATCAAATTTGTGCCACAGTGCTTAAGCTAGAGGTGAGAGGCAAGGAAGGAAAGATGCAATAATCCCACTCTCTTTGCTTTCGGAACATGCACCGACAAGAGCACAGAGAGGAAATTTAATTAAGCTTATGTTTAGATACTCTGTGAACTTGATAGTTACGATGACTTATCCCCGTAGTTTGTTTTTTATTGTACAATTTGTTACTTTTTTTTTTTTAAACAGCATGTTAACATGTCTCAAACATGTTCTTCTCTCCTTACCTCATCCTCCTCTGCCTCCTCTCCTTCTTCTTGAGCCTCTCAATGTCCAGCTTTGCCCGGCGTAACACATCTGTCATCTCAGCCTCCATGGACAGGGCAGCAGGGGAGGAGCCAGGGGGGTGTCCAGGGACGGGATTGACATTTGCAGAAAATGAGGAGTGCGAGGAAACTCGGACTGTCTGCCGGCGCAATGACTCATTCATCGCCTCGCTCTCCAGGAGCTTGGTTCTGACAAGTTGGAAATAGCACAAATGAAAAGGAAAATCGGAAAAAAAATACCCATTTTTACCTGTAAACCCTTATTTTTCTGGTAAATAAATAACATTAGCAATCCTATCTGTAATGCTGTGTAGCTGACTTTAACTCCTCTCCATTTGTGCTTCCGTAAACCCTTCAAACTCTGCATTCAAAGTGATTTTTAATCACTGGGTATTTTGGCTAATCGTTGTGTCATATCTTTGTGTACTTTCAAATACTTAAATGATCCATAAAATCTGTGCAACTTAAGATAAAAGGCTATATATGTCAATGAACTACAATATTTAAAGCGGTAAAATTAAATACATTTTTTTAATTTTTTTAATGTTTTTATCATCTTTTACCAAATTAGTCCACTTGACCGCAAAAGTACATCCCCAGAAATACAGATAAATTGGCAAAAACGTCAAATAAGGCAGCACAGCAGCAAACACATCAGGGTGCCATTATAACGTATATATATTTTCCTACTCAATTTGAAATTTGTTTGGTGCTAACTGGACTCATGGTAGAAAATATAGTTTTTGTACAATCCTAATGTCAAAAAACGCTAAAAAAAAAAAAAATCTAATCACTTCTTAAAATCCACAAGTCATTTATTATGGACATCAGTCATCATTCACATTTTGAGTGCAAGGGAGGTTTTGGAAGTATTTTCATTGATTCCATATTTTGTATTGCCTGTAATGTAATGATGTAATTGCAGGGTGAGTCGGATTGGACGGGAAACCAAATCCTTAGTTTTTGGGTACAAAAGGATGTACCCAATGAATGCTCTTACTCTTATAGTTTTTATTTTACATAGACTTAAAGAGGATCATGCGAATAATGGCTGCCCGCAGAAGACCAGGAAATCAGTTTTCATAAGGTTATCATTATCCAGTATTTACTTGGGCTCAATATTATGTGGCCTTGCTTTCGAGATACAATTTGCTGGTGAAAAATTACGTTTTACATAGTAATGCAAGCAAACACTAACAAGTTCCATTCTAGGAAATACAAGTAGCCCTTTCCCTGAAAGTTAAATGATTAAGTGACATCATTATTGTGCCGGTCAGATTGTGCTCTGTCCAAAGACGTTCCAATATTTTATCAGCGGTAAGTAAAGACACGATGGTGGTTTGTAGCACTTACCTGAGTTCTTCAACCTCTCGGATATAGTTCTGTATTAAAGATCCAATCTCCTCGCTGCCTTCACCTGAATATCAAAGAAAGGAGGAGGTTCAAGTCACAGCCAATGGAAATGACAAATTATTTTAACACATAAGAATAAAGTAAGGTGTTCACATACTTGACTTGGTCAGCCGAGTGCTGACCTCATTGGCCAGCAGATGTGTTACGCGGCAGTTAAGGTGGTCGATGGTCTCCTGCATGGCTTTGACCCTGAGGCGCATTGTGTCATTCTCTCTCTGCAGCATGGCATTCTCCTGGTACAAGTCGCTATAGCCCTCTGAGCCATCCTCGCTTGCCACACGCTTCCCCTGCACAGAGAAGCAAACAGTCAGCAAGAACAACAATCGCAGTGACCAGAAACGCCTCAATCATTTTAGGTGCAGAAAAAAAAAAAAAAAACTGGTTCTGAATTCGAACCCTCCACACTATACTTGATGTTGCAGTCCCACCAAACACAACTGCGAACTGTTTAAAATGAGTTGGTCCTTCTGTGGCTTGTCAGGCAGCTATTGTTGTACTCTGAATGATTAGCACTGAAAGAATCCTGTTGTGTAAGCCTGGGACAGACAGTCACTATTTAATCCGGTCATAGCTCGTAGACTTCATTACCTCCACCAATCCATTACTCGCAGACATCGCTTAACACCACATCGAGGGCAGTTCACAGTCCCTCATAGTGAAGTATTCACTTCCCTCTAGCAAACCTCCTTACTCGTATCGAGGTCAAAGTGGAGACTCGGCAGTTTCCTTGTATTATCTCCCTTCTATCCTCATCATTCTTCCAGCCTCTCTTCCTAAAACATAATGGCTTATAGGAAGTAAACCATGTTACTCACTAATCTCAGCACCAACAGGACTAATTTATCTCTGCATTTCTTTGTTAAACAGAGACACCACTCTGATTAATGTTCGTCATACTCAGGCATTATAGTACAGGCATAAATGGATGTATGCGTTCCAGCAAATATATTTAATTTGATATACTTTCCAGCTGCTGCAGGCACAGCCTCAGCTTGGCTTACTCATCCTGCAATACCATCTTCTTATAACTCCCATTAGTGCTCCCTTATTCTGCTCAATTACTATTCTCAGTTTCATCCATCAAGTCGTCCGTTTCACTCTTACAGGATGGTTGCTACTTTTCCTTCCTCATTGCTTCTTCACTCTCATTTAGACCCTCTCATCCTTTAGCAAGTTTTCTTTTTGTTTTTCTAGCCCCCACAATGCTTCCTGTTTTCCTATGAACCTATATTCCTGATGCAAATTTCCCCATTGTGGCATCGTCTTATCTTATCGGCATCCAGCCCTCCGCCTCTCACCGCCTTGTACTCCATCAGTTCCATCTGAAGTCGGGCAATCTCCGCACGAAGAGCGCTGATCTGCTGGCTGGTCTTGTCCTGGTTGACCACCACTTTGTTCTTGATGTTTCGGGCACGGTTAGCGTACTTCAGTGTGTTTAGCGTCTCCATGAAGTCACGGTCTGACGGACTGACGCAGGCGATCATCACTGTGCGACTGAGGACATGAGGAGAGTGTAGACAACAGGGCGTTAGAGCTTCAACTCATGATTATTTACAATGTTACTTAATCTAACCCATCATTTTCTCAATAATTAATAAGTTGTCAATAAAATGTGTCAATAAAATTTTCTTTTCTCTTAACAAAATTACTTACTTACAAAATAATTGCCAATAATGTAACAGTAGAAAACTATCAATTAATCTTTGCAGCTCTAGTGTTCGTACAGTATAACTGCGTTAGCATGGCAGAAGCTTCATTACCACAACTACTGATTACTTGCACTATTGATCAAAAATGTTCAAAAATGTCCGTTATAATTTCTCAAAGATTGATATGTCCTATTCAAATGTTTTATTTCATCCAACCAAAAGTCAATAGGTAGTTTTTGTTTTCTATCATGTATGGCACAGAAAATTTTCAGCTCCTCTCTTTGGAGATGCTAGAAACATCAATTCAAAAATAAAATTTACATCAACAGATCAAGAAAAAAGTCACAATAAATGTATTCAAAAAGTCCATAGTGTTCACGGTACTCACATTATTACAGAATTGAGGGATTTTCCTCCAATATAAATTATCTTCCTGTCCTGTATGTAGTATGTTTATTGTTTGTTTGTTGTTTACCTGTTGCCTCCCAGTGAGTCCTGTAGCAGGCGAGTGAGTTTTGAGTCTCTGTAAGGGACGTGTCCTCCCTTCTTAGTCTGGTCTCCTAAAGCACTGATCACATTTCCCAGTGCCAGCTGAAAAACAAACACACAGTCCCAAACTGATCTACCATTTTGCTGACTTGCGAGTGCTCTCTTTAATTACAGAGAGCACAGACAGACAGTAGCTGGGTTTCCATTACAATGTACCGCAAATTGTAACCAAATTTTCAAAAAACTGGGAAAAGAAATGTGCATTTACAGTATATGTGTTTTCATCTATTAAAGTTATTTGAATATTAGGAGTCAGTTCACGGAGAGAGCCAGCAGGTAGCAAACCTTCTTTACCACAGAAAAAGAATGAGCAAACTGATGAGGCAACTAAAGAGCAAAACTAACTAAAGGAGGTGGAGAGGACAATGCAACAAAAATAGCACAATGGCCATTGAAAGTACTAAATTAAGTCAACTCAAACTACAGATATGTTCTTTTCATCTGCCGCTGCTGGCATTGCTTCTCTCCTACTGTGGAAGACGGGTGATGTTTATGTCACATGAACTCTAAACATTATTTGCTTAATGTGCTTCCATTGCACTTATGTGCATTTACCTCTTACTGACACATCAACTTTTCCACCTTCATCAAGAGTAAAAAAATTTACATATTTCAGGATTTAAAAGAAAAAAAAAAAGTTCTGTGTTTCCATTCTTGTTTTCTACGTGTTAACCAAAAATGTGCGGAAAAACAGGATTATGGAAACTCTTCTGGTTGAAGAGCTGGTGAGAATCCAGAATTTCCTTTGGGATCAATAAAGTATCTAATCTTTGTCACAATTTTAAATCAAAACACACACACAGCCTCACCAGCCCACAGTTGATAGAGATTCCCTCGCGTGCTCTCTCTCCTGTGGCTCCGGTACGTTTCAGCCTCTCAGAGCCGGCCAGGTCCACAAAATGGAACTTCGCCATCAGCGTTTCGAACTCTGGCTGGGAAATGGGGCTTGTGTCCACGCCGTTCAACTCCTCGTTCTCTGCCCCTCCATTCTGCTAATAGGATGAACAGCTATGAATGTTTCTACAGTTTAATTTCTTTCTTTGTAGAAATAAAAAGCTCTTTTTAACATACATTATTTTTTATATTTTCCTACCCATCCCCCTTCAATCCCTCCTTCCTTGACTGCAGCTTTTCACCTAAAAGAGGATGATGGTTGTATGACCCTGCCTGCCTGTATTGACCAGCCTGTCGGCCTGCCCTGCTTCTGTCCGCTGTTTCTTTTTTTCCCCACTTTTCTTTCACCCCCTTTAACTCCAAACGTCAGTCTCACCATTTGCTGTTGCTGGCACACTCTCATCTGACAGAGGTGGATGGTGAAGATGGCGTGCGAGCGGGAGCTTTGAGCATTCATCTGGGTGCTGGCCGTGGTCCGGGACAAAGCACCGAGTTTCAGACACTGCAGCAGCTGCAGGGCACACACGTAACATAGAGAACATGTTGTTCTGATCAGACAAAGATGCAGACTCGCACAAAGATGAATAAAAACTGTTCCAATTCCATCTTGTTCACTTGCTGTTTTCTGAGCCTCTGTCAGCGAGGTGTTTTGAAGGTGGAAAACATTTCTTTGAGCTTAACTAAATCTCTGCACATTCATAATTCTGTCAAATGCCACTTTTTTTTCTCTTTATGTTTATGCCCTCTCTGCTCATAATTTGTCTCCTGCTTTTGACTCTCAACCTGACTCCTCTTTCACCTCCACACTTCTATCTCCACCCTCAAGCTGTTGACAATTTTTTTCCTCTTTTCTCACACAGAAAAGTTCATTTGTCTCTATTGCCTTTGGGGAATTTAATGCACAAATGACCTCTCCCCAGTCAATCAAAATCTAGTCATATCTTTGTTTTGCTCTGTCACTTATTCAAAAGGAAAAAAAAAAAAAGCACTAAGATTTCTCATAGCCAGCATTTACTGTAGAGCTCTACTAAAATCACCACCTGCCACCTCTTTGTCACATACACTGCTCTTGCCCTGTTGCCCCCATCCTATCCGCCGTCTTCTCCTGTCACCACTGATCAGGGCCCCTTCTTTACAACTGTGGCCCTCATGGACAGAGGCAGCGTGTTGGAGTCTCCCTCATTACCCTTGATATGTTTCTTGTTTCTGTCAGCTGACCACTAACTTGTTCAAACTATATTTTTCAGGGTGCTGGAGACCTCCAGCAGGTCCCACACTGTGCCTCAACCAGGCAACTTATCCAGATATTCACAGTTTATCATGGAAAAAGCATGAATGTTCTGAGTTTTGCAGTTTTGTTTTTGCTCCCTTACTTACTTTAGTTTACTTAATGATAAACTCAAAGGTAATAAAAACTCACTTTTAAGTGAAAAACTGTCATGTAGAAATAAACCATGAGCCAATGAATCATTTTGTAACTGCAATTTCTTTGCAAATGATGCCAAGTAGCTTTTATGATCACATCATAAAACCCTAAACTGAAAGCAAAGCATAAAACAGCTACACTTACTGAATGTACAATGAAATGTGCTTTTTTTGTTTCAACAAAAAGACTCAAGGAAAAACTGGCTATGAAATTGTACTGTGCATTATCAAATATGGACCAGAACAAACCAAAAGAGTGAAGGAGGCCAAATAGCTTAAGCAGAAAACACATTAATTTACATAAAGTTGGTAAAATAAACTTTTACCAAATGAAGACAAAAAATTTAATGAAAAAGGAAGGTTAGAAGATTGATGACCAAACATACCTCCTCCTCCGACTGCACCAGTCTGGAAGTGACACCAGTGGTGTAGATGCTACCACTGGCATCTTCGTGGATCTTAATGTTGGACTTCCTGTTTCGGCTCTCTGGGTCTCTGGATCCGTCAAACAAATCCAGGATCTCCTCATTATACAGCTGCCAGAAGGAGAAAGAACAAACACACATGCATCATCATCACACAATTCATATACAACAACAAGGTCTGACATTAAATATTTAATTTGTATTCTCCCCTTTTCAGACAGCTGTGTGGCTTATTTGCACACAGGTCAAACGAATGGCCTTTTAGATACCAGTGAGAGACAAAGGTCACAGGGGTCAGCTGAAAGCTCAGCTGTTCCCACCTACTGCCAAACCCACACACACACACACACACGCACACACGTTTACCATCAACAGAGATAACCCTTTGACCTGAGAAGGTTCAAAAAGCAGAGACCAGGGCATGCTGGAAACAATTAAAGAAAGAAAGAGTGAAGGAAAATGTAGTTTCTCTGAGGATAATTATATCCAAATGATTATTAAATTAATCGCCTCAAGCACACACCCACATATCCAATTATCTACCCTCCAAAGATAACCTAAAAACATTTGCCTGCCAGAAGCCTCTAGGGGAAATGATTACTTGTCATATTATCTCATTGCTCCCACATAAGCATCCCTCCCTTCCTCTTATCCATCCTCCGCCCCGCAATGATGAGGAATAATGTCAGAGGTAACGGCCAGCATTAATCAGGACCAACAAAGCGCACACGCAGACGATCTTGTCCATCTGTCATCGCATTGTCACTTCCTCTTACTTGGAGAGTGGGCTGATCCTCTTGTCTCTCTGCTTTGTTCCATCTGGTTAGAGTTAATATGCACCCATATTGATCCCAGACCACACACACACACACACACACACACCCACATCTACAAGCAAGAACATCAAAACTGCACAGCTGAAATGTGAAATTAAGCAATACCCCGTTAAAGTTTGCTTGTCCAGGTGTTCATGGGCATGTCACTTACCTCGAGGAACTGGGCGCTGACTTTAAACTCTGGTGGCTGGCTGCCGGCCTCCTGGGCACGTTCCCTCCGGTTCTGGATTCCCTCAAACAGCTGATGAACGGCCCGCGGGATGATTCCCTGCTCCTGCTGGCTAAGACTCAAATCGAAGCCCGTTCCCATGGTGTAGGTCTTCCCCGAACCCGTCTGAAACCACATTTCAGAAACCACCGCAAGCTCCCATTTACTGTGTAGACATCACACATCTTTATCTATGTACCATAATCTGTTCTTGGACACATGTATGGACACTTTGTAGCTGTTCATTAAGCTTCAGATAATTTTATGTTAAAGTGGACATTTACTTAAGTGTACATACATTCTAGAATATTCAAAAATGTATACAGCATTTTGGTTTTAACTGCAATTTATTTCCTCTTAAGATCATTAATAAGAATTAACGGATGTATTTAAAGAAACTTTTCTTTATTCAATGATAACCCAGGGCTTTTGTCATAGTAACAGAGTCATAATAACCTCTAAAAATGGCTGCATCATTACCAATTTTTGAAGTAAAGACTAGGTGGTCGGCTGGACTTCCTTACAGATAATTTTCAGCATATAAATTCACACTAAATTGTAAAAACAGAAAACACAACCAACAAATATTTACGATACTAGAAAAGGCAGGTGTGAAACTAGTATAATGACTAAGTTTTTTTGCTGAGTTGTGTATGATTTAAACCCGTTTTGAAGCTCAAACTGATAAGATATCACATATATTGTTTCATTTTTTTAATCTATCCCTGTAAAAGATTGTGAGTTTCAGCCTGAGGTGATGCAAAATGAACATCTTGAACCTTGTCCGGTTGAGACTCTCTGCAATGCACAGTTTACATGTATCCCTGCTTCTCAAAGCACAACTCTTGAGCAGCTCAACATGATCACGACTACTGACGTGCCAATATGAAAATGTAATATGACCAAAATTATCAGTTCATAATATTTTCGTGATGTTGTTCAAATGTGTGGAAAATGTTCAAAAAGTATTGTCATACCCCCAGAAATCATTTCACCCAGTTTCACCAGTTTTATTGGGTTGCCTAAGTTACAAAATGGCAAACATGTTGCATGCTCCACCTGCATGCCTGTGTCTGGAAGACTGTTGTTAACTTTCATTAACAGCCATGCTCCTGCTCCCTTGAGCCCTCATTACGGTTATTAGTTTCTTAGGTTTACTCACAGACGACTTTGGGCTTTCATATTACTTTTTTTATTGGGACTGTCATTGATGGATTACAGAACGCAAGTTTAAATCCTTAGCCATGACAATGACCATTTATTTGAACAATAATGTTTGTCAAAGAACACTGAAAAAAAAAAAAAAAGACAAACACATGTTAATGGACATGTTAATGACGCAGTCTTCATTGAGATGGTCTTTAAGAGCTTTTCAAAGAATGCACGTTTGAAATGGTAATAATAACTCACATAAATTTTACTGTGATTTACTATGAATCCAGTAATTATCACATCCTAATCACAACGTGATAATGATGGCAAAGTTTGTGAATTCAAGTCCCTGGTGATGCAGAATAAAAATCACGATGAATTGGAGATGTGACATCAGGTAAGGGGAACTTTTAGGTCCAGACAGTTCTGCCGAAGGACCCCCCTGTACTTCTCTTTTGTCCTTTTATATTCATCCTCTTCCTCCTCAAAATACTCTGATCTGCCCGACTCATTTTTTATCTTCTGCTTCATCTCTTTACGATGTTGTGCCCAGATGGCGATAAAATGTGATGAGTAATTTGTAAAAAAATGAAAGATGAAAAAGAAGAAAAAAATAAAATAAAACCTCAAGGTAACAGAGTCCATTGTTACAGTCACTCGCCTCATTTTGCTAACTCTAGTAATTTGCCTGTATGTAAAGTAGTAGGTGTGCTTCCTGAACCAACTGTCTCTAAAGTGAATATTCAATAAGTTTACAACTAGTAAATAGATTAAACATTTTTACAGCAGGTCAGCTCTGATAACTGATAGTCTTTAAATTAGTACCTAAGAACTTGTTCACCTCGAAACAGATAATCACAAAATTAGTTTATTTTATTAAAAAAAAAAAAGATTTAAAACCTCTGTGTCGTATCGTACCTGACCATAAGCAAATACGGTGGCATTGTAGCCCTCAAAGCAGCCCTCGATGAGTTTGTAGACGCAGGCCTGGTAGATGTTGTGCTGCTCTGAGTCGATGTCAAACACAAAGTCATACGTGAAGGCTTTGTCCTTTCCTAGGAGGACTTGTGGTTCTCCAGGTGTGACCAGCGTGCACACATGACAGCCTTCTATCTTCTCCTTGGCCATCTGAGGACGAATCCTGAGGGCACAGAAGAAAAGGAGAGACACAGTCAACAACTATTGTCCCCGTAACTACCCATCGATGTACAGCCAGCAGAGAGACTGCTAATTGTCTGTGGGCTGTAAAAGTTTTAATGTGTTTATGTGCCGTGCAGATGAAGCAGGACCATTTGATAGACCCATTAGACACACTCTGCTTGTCCTCAAGATAATAATAATTATACTAATGGTTATAGAGAAACTGAAAATATCAGAGCACACTATGGACGGAAAATACCAGGACTGTAAGACAACATCATTTACCATGTGATATGAAATTTAATCAAAGGCCCTGCCTGTGTCTGGGAAGAGCTTGCATACTACATGGGTCGAGTGTTTGGCACAAAACAAATTATTGCATTCCTTTAACTCAAAGACATCATAGATTCAATTCGATTTACTCAAATATTCCCATTTGTCCCATTCCCCCGTAAACACCATTGATACAAAGCCTGCAGTGGATTTCATTGAATCTGGTGAAAATATTCACTTCATTCAAGGATCAATTGATTAGAGTCTGGTTGTCATGTCTTTGGCTGTAACTCAAGTATTCCTGCGCTAATTATGAAAAAATATTACATCCAAAACATCAAAGGTCTAGTTCACATCATATGACATCATATCGTTCCAAAAAAAATGTTTATTCAACATTCTAATTTGGTAACAAAAGGCGAGATTATGTTCATGATTCATGTTTTGTTGGATACTGAACTGGCAACACGAACTGTGGTGCGTGTACAGATGTTCTGTGCTGCCACGTTGAACACGTATGTGAAGCATCCATGTTTTAAAGTTTCTTCATGTTCTATCAGAATCAGCTTTACCGGCCAAGTACCTGAGCACATACAAGAAATCTGGCTTTCCTCTATTGCCCTTAATAAACAAACAGACATACAGCTGCCATCACAGGCCCAATGTCTTTTTTGCTGATATTGAGCTTCAGGTGATTATGGCTGCACCATGTGACAAAGCTCTCTATCAGTCCTTTGTACTTCTCTGTAAAAATAGCCCCAAAGTGCAGACACTGGAAATCATTTGCAGGAAGAATCTCTGTATGACATAACCTTAATTTCACTAAGAACCTATTCAACTTTATTAAATTCCTTCTTCACTACATATATTGTGGTGTTGTGTGTCAAACAACGACGTAAAATGCAATTTTCTAGCATGCACAAACATATTACAAGGCACTAGATGATGATTTTAAGTATTCCCCAAGGCCCCAAAACAAACCTGCAACCTATGTTCCTTATTAAAGGAGCTCTGTTTAATTAAAGTGGTGCTCCCAAGAAAATGACAGGACAATAGGAACCTTATAATAATCCTACATTCATTGGTCCCATAACATAAGTTTACTCATCATCCTCAAACTCAACCTTATTCAAAAGGGGCATTCAAATAAACCACTTTATGTGATATTGGTTGACTAAAGCAAAGAAGACATGAGATCCATGATGTGATGTACAAAAAAAAAATTTTAAAAAAGGACATTCAGATGTTATAGTGCAGAACTAACTACAGCAAATGTGATCAGGGAGACTATTAGGGAAGTGTTTGGTGTGTCATCTGGACAGAGGGTGGAAGTACAGGAGAGTATTCTGAGGAAGAGGTTGGTGAGGAAGAAATGGGATAGTGGGAGAACGGAAGAGAGTAGACAGGAATATAAGAGATGCGACGTGAGGCAAAGAGGGAGGTGGCGAAGGCTAAACAGAAAGCGTATGAGGATTTGTATGACAAGTTGGACACTAAAGAAGGAGAAAAGGATCTGTATAGTCTGGCAAGGCAGTGGGGTCGTGCTGGGAAGGATGTGCAGTAGGTTAGAGTGATTAAGGACAGGGATGGAAATGTACTAACAAGTGAGGAGAGCATGCTGAGAAGATGGAAAGAGTAGTTTGAAGAGCTTATGAATTAACAAAATGAGAGGGAAAGGAGGGTGGAGGAGGTGGAAACTGTGAAACAGAAAGTTAGAAAGATTCTTAAAGATGAAGTGTGAAAAGCTTTGAAGAGAAAGAAGACCTGACAGGCAGTTGGTCCTGATAACATACCAGTAGAGGTATGGAAGTGTTTTTTAATGAAGCAGTTCAACATGATCTTGGACAGTGATAAGATGACTGAGGAATGGAGGAAAATAGTACTGGTGCCGATCTTTAAGAACAAGGGTGATGTGCAGAGTTGTAGCAACTACAGAGGAACAAAGCTGATGAGCCACATAATGAAGATTTGGGAAAGAGCAGCGGAAGCAGCAGTATGGTTTTATGTCAAGAAAGAGCACTTCAGTTGGAGCAGAGATGGAGGACGATGATCCGCTGTGGCGACTCCTAGAAAAAGCTAGGTAAAGCCAAAAGAGGAAGAAGAAGAATAGTGCAGAACTAAACAGAAATCTGTAACACACTGCCAACCCAGAGCACAAAGCTGATCAAACTCTTTTGGGCTGTACATTAAGAGCGTGTGTAGAAAAGTAGTAATAAAATAGACGTATCTGTGAGAAACTCGTCTGACTGAAGATTATAAACCAAATTCTAAAAGTCATAATTAAATTGTCTGTTAATCCTGACGCTCGGGGTTTATGCTGGCCTTAACCTCCTGGCAGGTAGTTCACTGCGGTTAATTGCTCTCGCCTGACATCCCAGTGTAAAATAATCCCTGATTAAAATCATCCAAAGGAAAGCAGCCATTGTGTCTGAACACTGAAATAAGTAACTAAGGTCCAAGTGTTTAAATTTAGCATCATTCTAACTTTTTGAAGCAAAACATCAAAAAGTCTTGCAAAACAATGGCACATTTTGCTTGTGATGCAGAGAAAAAAAAATAATGTGGAGACAGTCAAAGCTATAGTACTGCTCTCTTTTAAGGCAATGCTCATAAAACGTAAGATCCATCAAACAGCGTGCTGTTAATCTTGGGTTTTCAGAGGCACAATGTGGGCATAGTGGGGTAGAAATCACTTTAGGCTTGAGGAAAAACCTATGAGCAGGCAGTATCTGGGTCCATTTCTCCATATGCTAATTCCACGCCTGGTTCAATCTTCAGGGGATGCAAATCAACTCCCCCATACACTGAGACAGCGCCAGACTCCCTGAGGGATGCTGCGACAAACACACACACACAAATTGTGTATATAGTGATAAGAAACCGCTGTAAGGACAATGGGCAAGTCACAGAGGCACGCACATTAGAAACAAGTACTGTACACACACACACACACACACAAAGAGATCAAAAACAATATGCTGTGCTAACTCCAATTCACACGCGCTTCCTCACAAGCGTGCATTAAGAGCCACACCCACTCCAAAACCCTCAACAACAATCCCTTCACCACACGTTAAGGTGCTGCAGAAACACATATATACACACATATGACAACAGCACGTCCAGGTGCAGGTCTTCCAAGAAGGAATTAAAGACATTAGCAGCATTCAGCAGCAGGAGCACATTAACCTGGGTAGTATGAGAACAGAAAGAAGCTTGCAGACAAATGAGTCCCTTTTATTACACGGAGGTGACCTTGATATCGAGGGTAATGTCTCTAAAACCCCACATCCCATATGAGTGCTGTTAAAGCCAATTATGAACAGGACGAGTGCATTGGCCCTGGACAGAGTGTGTGTGTGTGTGTGTTGCACCTGTATCATAAAAGGGTTGCGGTGTCATTTTGTAAGTCCTTCACTCATTAGGAAAATTAACTTTTCCTCATCACTTACAGTAAAAACAAAAAAGTGCTTCTCAGCAGTTCCATCAAAATGTACTTGCTCTGATTAAGACCATAATGGCTAAAATGCATAGGTACATTGGTATTGATATACTAGCCATGAGAAAATAAAGGCTTTTTAATTCATTACCCTCCTGAGTGCCTAAGATGTCTTCAATCTATTCCAGCAATACTTCCTGAATTGTTATTCAGCATGTTCCCTGTAGACAGTGAGTGCACTGCTGTTTCTACTTCATCTCTCATCGAACACGGCCGAATATACAGTACAGAGCAGGTACAGCAGGATTTGTCTCTGCTGACAGAGAGTGCAGACAGTCAGTTCAACTTACAGGCCAGCACAACAATTTGAGTTTTTCATCAAGCACTGCATGTTAAGATATACAAGAAAAGACTTGTGTTCAGCTCAGAATGCAGCTAATTTTGAGGTTTGCATTTCACCACTTTCACACCACGCTCACATAGACTGAAAAAGGTAGGAATTACAATAAAATTAATGGCTCACGGCGGATTAAACATACAAAGTTTGATGTTTGGAGCACTTGATGTAAATCAGCAAATGTAAGCATGTTAACATGCTACAAGTTAGTGTTAATGTTGAAAATGTTAATCATGTGTACACATGTATGCCTGCTACACAACGGCATTTCCACTGTTACTGTGAGCATGTTTTGCTGGAAACCTTTGCTCATTTAAAATGAATGGTAGGCAAGCATTTTCTAATAGTTAGAGATCACTTCTAATAACTAAAAGTCTCCTCCTTTTGTAGAAAAAATCTTTTTCATTTAAATAATTTATTCTGAACAATTTTCCTTCCAGTGTGCCATTTTAATTTACTGTGGGGATGTCACATGCTAACTTACAAGAATGGGAAGGGGTACAGCTGGTTAAATCAGAGTTGATTAGTTAATAGATGACAATTTTCAATAACTGCTTGAACATTTAAGTAATTTATGATGCAAAAAGCCAAATCTATATCACTGTAAATTCAATAGTTTTATTTGCATGCAGGTACAACAAAACAAAAAGACATTAGCTCTGTTGAATCCAGGGGGGAGAATAAATGGAACAGCTATAAATAATCAGTTTAAGCACACACATACACACTCACACACACAAGGCTCAGCTGGATGAACATTTAAGGCAGCTGCACCAACCAAGAAGAGATCCATAATATTGATTGGACCTGCCAGCATCAAAAACAAATGCACACAATCATATACACAAAGACTCCGACCACACACATTCAAAGATATTTAGCAGCTAAAAAAAGTGAATAACACCATGATTAAATGTATGTAAGATACAGAGGCGTAAGAGAAAGAACAAAGACACAGATTGCTGATCCCTGATGCAGCAAATTAAGGCGCATCTCTTTGCACAATAAGGGGAGAATGGTTTAAATACCCTGGAGACCAAACACAGATGCTCAGTGAAGTAGCAGAAATACACAAACATGTATCCCCAGTTCTTACTTTCAGGCAAAGTTACATGGACGCGTACAGTTAGCAACATAGATTTAAGCTCCTTCAGACACACACACACACACACACACACACACACACACACACACACACACACACACACACACAGAGAATCAGAAGCTCATTATCCCCAAGCTCAGAGGGAATTCTCTTATTACAATAATAATCAAACCAAACAGTGATAATTAGGACGTGTACACACAAACACACAGAGAGTAATTGCTATTATGAAAGTACCAAAAACTCATAGACGCATGACTTAAAAATGAAGTCCTCTGCACCACGAAGGGGAGAGCAAAGCCCCTTAATATGCAGAACATGATCCTTGAGACCTTGATGACATTTATTGCGTCCCTCATCAGATTCCTGCCTTTGAAGTAGTAAAAATCTTCAAATTCTCCCTTTGGGGCGTGAAAGTAACTACGTATGAATCTCCTCCACTAATCTCTAAAGTTTGATTTATAACCAGGCATAAAAAGAAGTTCTGCATCATCCAAATTTTAGGCATGTGGAAACACTTAGTAGGGCAGTCCTCCAGGTCACATCATAAACCACAGTGTGAGCTTGATGGAGATGCTGCTGCCTCAGTGACCAGAACAAGAACCAAACTGGCCTCAAGGAGCAGAATCAGGAGTGGTTGGCACAACAGGACTGCCATGTGTAACTTACATTAATGGACATGTTCCAAAAGTATTCAGTTCAGTTGGGGCGTCTCATACCAGTTCTTATTTTAAATTACAGGATTAATTTACTTACTAACACAAAGCTGGTCAGTATATCATTACCATGACATGACAGCAAAGTTGTCTTATCCTGGAATCAAAGGCCATATTGCAGTAAAATTTTGTTATTTTCTGAGCTTATCAGAGTGTTCTACCTGTTCAAATATTTGACCTTATCCACTTCAGTCATTAATTCCACATTACTGATGAGTGTTTATCAAAAATGTCACCATGGTAATATTTTTTCAAAATACCAATTGATATCAAGGTGGTCAAAAATATTGGGATATTTGATTTTGGGAAGAGTTTTTTCAGGAGACATGTTTAGATATATAGTGCATCATGATATGGCCTAAAGAAAATTATGGTAGTATTTTAAGGCCATACTGTTAAGTCCTAGTATCAGAATAATTTCACTAAGATCACTGTACAACACGCTCTGAGTGCAGAGGAGTCGTAGTCTAGTTTCCAGCTTTTTTTTTTTCTCTTCAGCTGGTATACTTTAGGCAGGTCCAGTTTGCTTGTGAACTGCGCACAATTCTGAATGCCTCAAAATGTGCAAGTGAGAATATTTATTTTTATTGATCCCAGGACAACATAATGGTATTGTGGAGCTGTTCAAATAGCAGATTACAAAATGCTAATACCTGAAACTCAAAGGCTGACCGGCAAGCCAATTACAATTCAGAAAGTAGCCTGCACCAAACGCCAAGCCTTTTACTACCATTGAGCCCAGAGCACACATAGAGTCAGGCCATTGGGATCGTTGCCAATGACCACTAGTGCCTGAAGAGCGCGTGTGTGTGTGTGTGTGTGTGTGTGTGTGTGTGTTAATACTTGCTCAAGCTTCCACAAACAGGCCAGTGATAGAAAAAGAGCTCATTTCCCTAATGTAAACACTTCAGTAAAGACATAACGCGCGCACACACAAGTGAAAGACAGAGTTAATCGTATTCTCCTGAGCTGTGAGTGTTTCAGAGCTCCGTTGTCTCTCCTCTGGCACAGTGCCCGTGGAGGAAACCAGTCACTCCCTCGGTGTTTCCTCAAACACTCTGTCCATTTACCAGAGAGCGTCTACTGTCACTGAATTTCTCAAAGACTATTCTATCGTTTCTCCCCCCACCTCCCCTGTCATGTGTTATCATTTCAGCTTTATCCTCATTGTAAGGGAACACGTTATTTAGCTCCTCGTTCGTCCTCACTCTCACACCTTCCCCCATGTTGTCGCCCTCCCTTGCTTTGTGTTGCCAGCAATAAAGCCTACAAGGACAAAATCTTGAATGGTAGAAACAACAGAGGGGACTGTTCCATTTCCTTTTTTCTCCCGATAACAGACGACACTAATTGCAAATGTGGACTTTTTTCCTCACTGCTTCACTCCTTTTCCCTGCAGTTCTCAATCAATCAAAAAGTAATAAATCAATCATAAAGGAAAAACGTGTATTCATCACTTGGCATGAGACGCAACACATTGTGCATGTTCCTTAACAACTGTTTCACATACACAAACACATAGTCGCTTCCCTCCTCCCACTGTTGCCCCATCACACAGCAGTTCCAATGATTGTTGACAGATGACTGAAAGGCTAGTCTGCCACGAGGGAGGCTGAGCTGACAGGTAGAGAATAAAAGCTCTACAGGTGACTAGCGGGGCTGTAGAGACACCGATGAGTGATACATAAAAGAAAGGTATAGTGGAAAACCATGTTTCTAAAGTCTGTTGATATGTGTGTGTGTCTGCATACACACACTATAATCCAACAGTTTAATGCAATAAAGATAATTGCATCAACAACATGTCAGAACCTACCCATCTCATATGAATATTTTAGGTTGATAATATAAGCTTGTTGCATTGCCACATTGCCAAAGAAAGCTGCTTTAAAAATGACAGGATTATGCCTATCAATGGCCCTGATTCTGAATGCACTGAGGACGTAACTGGTCACACTTTTAACAGCAGTATGAACACAAATGTGTCCAGGGCCACACCCACCTACATCAGTTACACCCTCAGTAAAAGCAGAAGTACAAAGGCATTCATGCACCAACCACATTTTATTTTAGGTCTTGGACTTTGCAAAAGCCATACAGGTAGCTAGTGTATGTTACAAGTGGATCATAAATCGTAGTCGTGTCAGCTTGCCTGGAGAGGGATCAATAAATACATGTAATCTGTGCTATTTGGATTCTCTTGCATGCCAAGATCTACTACTTTCTTGTCTGAAAACAGGAACAACTTGTCTATTTTCCAGCAGTGTGCACAGTAAGTGCAAGGCTGCCCTCACTGGATAAAAAAGGCACGACATTTGGACAGTATGAAAAGAAATACTTATTTGCATACAGAGCAGAGACGTACGTGGAGACGCTTTGTAAAACCAGGTGTTATTTAAAAAAAAAAAAAGAAAAGGGAATTCATTGAAACATCAACACAGAATGGATTCCTCTACCACTTGCTTCCACGAACACTTAACTGTCCCCTTAAATTAAAAGTGTTGGATCGGGACTAAAATTTAATGGGTTCTTCCATGGCCCATTCCTTTCTCTCCTACGAAGTTTTCAGAAATCCAGCCAATAGTTTTTGTGTAATCCTGCTAGAAAACAGATAAACGCAACCAAAAACACTAAATCCTTGGCAGGTTATTACGAACAAAATCAGATTACTTTGGCACAAACATATATAGATAAAAAACATCTTTTCTGGGGTTAATAGATGCACAACACACATAAATAACATCAAGAGTGGCAAAATTTAATGTTTAACCTTGGATATCGCAATGTGTTTGTATGCAATATTGACATTACAGGACAGGCAACCCCGAGTTACAGTAACTAGCAAGTTTGTCCTTTTCTCTGACTAACAACAAGAAAAGACAAATTTTATTTTAAGGCCATCTTCCACCATGTAGATTAAGAATAGTTTTAACATTTAAATGTTGCTTGAAATGGTAGATGACATGTGAAGAACACAACTTCAGCACAAGGAATATGTGTTTCTTAAATCCATTCTACAGTCTGAGTCAAATACACAAAATAGAAAGTGGAAGGGAGGCAACTGGCTGAACACAAGGGGATAAAGGAATTTTTTTGTTAGCAGACAATGGAGCACTCAAAAGTATGAAAACGATGATTTGATTTATGATTTGCAATGTCACTCTTTTTGAGTATCATGCTGTATCTGCTCTTCCCTTTATTTTCCACAAAAACTCAGTGACACTTAATACTCCCAGGTTGTCATCCCCTGTCATTAAAAACCACACAGACACGTAAGCAGGCGTAAAACCTGTTACCGCATCCGTTGTCGGACTCCCTTCCTCTCCCACACATACACTTTATCTTATTAATAATGAGTGTTGGTTTAGAAAAGGTGTTCATGCTGTCAACACAGCCTTGATACTGACCCAGCAGTGACTGTTACACAATATTATCTCAAAGCTCAATCCCCATAAACAATGGCACATCAGCAGTGTAGGTCTACAAGCAGAGAGAACGCTCTTTGTATTTTCTATTAAATAAATGGATGCCACACTCGTGCACTACTGGGTGGTGGTGCTCAGCAGGTCAAAGCTATCTTTAATTACTACACCAAAGAACATTAAGTCTACTAAGAGGTGTTGCCCTCTTATTACAGGCCTATCTCTAGTAGCTAAATGGTTTTTAAAACTGCTTAAAGAGTCATTCTTGCTGATTTCCTTGCACCACAGCCCAGTACCAGTTAAAGGCTAGCCACACACAGAGAGAGAGAGAGAGAGAGAGAGAGAGAGAGAGAGAGAGATATCACAGGCTCAATTTCTTGTAAATCAGCATTTTTTTTCCCTGAAAATATTCCTCAACACTTAACTGCTGTGGCCTCCATTTATCAAGACAATTGTTCAGTCATATCTTTAAGGAAACATTTATTGAACTGCTGTCAAACTAAAAGTTGTGCACATTTATTTAATCATTGATTATTTAATGGTCACTCACCATGAAACAATGCTTAAGTAACTGATTCGGTCATATCACACAAAAGAAAATGACAAGCTTTTTTTATGAGGGATATGTAAGGTTTCTCTCATTTGTTTTCATTTCTGTGCCAAACAGAAACACCTGCAATAAGATGAATACAATCACAGTCTAGTAGCATTATTTACCCAGCAGGATTAACTTCATGGAAGTACACCAACACACATTACATAAACTAGAGAACAGCATCATCTCCTTCTGTTCTGTTTGCTTGTACCAAACCTCTGACTAGTGCTTTGCCATTGTTAGAGTTCAGATTAGGATTAACCCTGCTGTCCTAGCACTGTGTGTGTGTGTGTGTGTGTGTGTGTGTGTGTGTGTGTGTGTGTGTGTGTTTACCAAAAAACAGGGATGTCCATAATTTTCAGATATTTAAGACAGAGATATAAAATTAATGGATAAAAATTAAAAAGTGTCTACAGTTGTAACATCCTTCACAGTATTAGAAATTATTTCAATGTGTGACAATGATCAGCAACATGCAACTGACCTAAATCTTGTTTTGTAGCTATTTCCTGTCTTTGACTTGGTGTGACTCTTATCACTGTCAATGTGAGAACATCTGGGACCTAGTGGCCTTGAAGCAATGGGGACAAGATAATATATAACTAAATAAAACAAGATAATCAGACAGTAAAGTGCTTTGCAAATGGGAAAATGAATAGCACCTGAAAAATAGATACATTCAATCAGTTTGCTCTGTCTTAAGATTCAAACTGTAAATGATATTATAAATGTCTAAAGACAATCCAGGCAACAAATGACAGCAGCCTTTGTTAGACTGTAAATCTCATATTTGTGGAGGTGATTTATGCACTTTGAACCATTTAGCTATCTGCTTCTCACACCATTTCAGTCTTAGAAGAGTTTCTCATAGAAAATTGAACCAACAGACGGACAAAGGGAACAAGAAGAACAGGAAAATGAAAACAAGATCAGGACAGGAAGGACAATAAAGCAATTCACAAAGATTGTAGGAGGTTTGACATGAAAAGCCCTGAGAACTCAGGAAATTGGTTTGGCCTATTTTGGGTGAGGAGCTCTGGGCATATCAGTGACTGTGGGTTGAAATAAGAGAGGATCCAAGTGCAGCGATTGATGGGGGGTTAGGCAGATGAGTGACTGCTAAGGTCAAACATGGAAGAAAAAGCATTTTAACAAAATGAGTATTAAAAACAGAATGGGTGTGAGAAAGTAGATTTGTTTCGGGGTCAATTAAGAAGTGGAGTGTTGACAAGTAAGAGTCACAAAGCGCTTTTATCCCATATAATTTGTACTGTTGATAATAAGAAAAAGAATAGACTTGATTTTACTAATTCAGTGGTGTGGATTTTGTTCCTCTCTACCTCTTTTTAAATTTTATAAAAAAAATAATATAACATCAAAATAAAACTTCAGAGTAATTAGCTCTAACGTTTTACTTGGGCAAAGCAGTGAGAACTACCCAATATCCGTAAAGAAATTAATCAAATGACAAAACATCTACAGTCATACTGGCAGCTGTTTGAGGCTGGCACACGACACGACAGTGATGTCAATATGCAAACATTTTGGGGTTTACCACGGTAATCCTTTTAGTTTAGCATGACGGAATGGTAACGTTTGTTAATTAAACACAGTACAGCTGAGGCTGATGTGAATGTCTTTCATTTTTAACTATTGGAATCATAAAATAGAGTATCTGAGCTGATTCAAGTTTAACCTTATAACAGGGTTACATTGAGGGTTAAAAGTTATTACGATTCATCCTGTAAAGACAAGAAATTTGTGTATTGCTACCAAACCAGTAGTCACCAAGACATTTTAATTAGCCAAAAAACGTACAATACAGTGCATGCTCAAATTTTAAAATATGCCACAATCAAAAACATGAAAATTTATAGAAAATAGTGTTTATAGCGTGCAATAATTAACAAAAATTCTACAAATATTCATGAATTCTGCATGGCCTTGGAAATGTAAGCAGATCATTGTGACTTCTCCGCAAATTTGACCCATAATCGTACTTTCCTTTAAGGCGCACCATCATTCGTTGGCTGATGTTCCACACAAAAGTGGGGGTACAATGTTCTGCAACTTTGAGGTCATACACAAATGATTGGCAAACACTTTTCTTCTGAAAAATACACTGGACAACAGCTGAACCACAAAACAAAAAGAGCTGGAAGACTCAAGGTGAGTAAAATTAAAAATGCATGGTGTTGCTAGTGTAATAAAATTTGGTTTGTCACTTACTTAAAAGGTTTGTTTGAAGGTGTCATTGTTTTGGAGATCTATCAATGCTTTGTCCACTAAAATGTTTTCTGTCAAAGGTTACTAATAGGCGAACCAAGGTCCAGATTTGGACTGAGACGCCGTACTATCCAGACCGATCCACAACCAATAAATCATTGATAATTGTCACATTTTGATGGAGTGTTTCTGCTTTATGCTGCGCATTCTTTCAAGCCTTTACCCTCTTGGTGTTACAGCACAGGAAACTCACAGACCAAATGCGTTGTAAATAATCTCACTTGATGCCTTTTACGAATGAAACCTGAGAATTCTGAAGGGAGTCGCGACTACAGTGAATGACTTACTCATAGGAGGCAAGAAGACGATCTGACAGTGGAAAGTGAGTCAGAGAAACGTAAATAAGATACAAAGTGGGGATGAGGTATGGCGTCCTGCATCTCACGCACTGTTTGTAAGTGAACACAGTGTGACGAAATCTACTCTTCCAAGTCATGTTTTGTGTGTGTTTGGCGCTCTTGTTAAGAGTTCCAGCATGTCAAACATGTTGCACCATCTTCGAGATAATCATACATATGTTTTTGACCAAATTAAGGTGAAAAATTAACTAGCTAATGCACGCTGGCCCAAAAACTACAGTTCACAGTGAGAGGAGAAATCCTTGTTTACTTTAATTTTTGACCAGCTTTGAAGAAGAGACTGACATGATGACACAACCCCCCCTCCCCATTGTTCTCTCTCTTTCTCTCTCCCCATTAACCAATTAATTAAATTATAAATTACTTTGATTAGCCAAACGTTGAACTATATAAAATTAACTTGATAGCATCGATGATAATAAATTTAGTTCTTCAGTTATATTATAAGTTTTCTGAAATTATACTGTATTATTTACTTTGCAGCTAAAATGAATGTTAGAACGTCGATGTTTAAAAAAGTTCAAAATAAAAGGCTAAGCTTACCTGTTTTTTTGTGCAGGACCAAAATAATGTGTGAAAAGGGTACCAAAACATCAAAAATAAAAAATCTTGTTGCATTTCTTTATCCTTTTATAGTATAGAATCATGAAAACTGTGAATCTATGGTATTTCCTCCACTAATAATCATGACACCGAAAATCTTATATTACAACATCGTCTTTCAGACTTTTGCTTGAAGAATTAATATCTGAATTTTAATTGAATAGCCCTGTTTTATAGTTTTGTGCACTGTGAGTTCGGGTTCCGCAAAGATTTTGCTGCTATGTGCAGGTACATGTTTTCATCCAAAATCATTTTTTTTGGTTTGTAATTTTTGAAATGCTGAGTCTTTTTAGTAAAGGTAACTTTGATTTTTAATGAATTACCCCCCAAAAAAATCTGAACTATTTTTCTGCTATTTTTAACTTGCTCTTACAATGTCAAACACTGCATTGCAGTTTTTTTACACAAGCTGCCACAAATCTTTGCAATAAAACACAATTAGCAATAATAAGCATCCAGCCAACTTAAAACTCTTTGCCATTCAGTTTATTCATTAAGGCCTTACAGTAATACCAATCTCCTCTATGAAAAGCCAGTCCAGCGCAGCTGAAAAGGCATCATTTTTAACAGTAGGCATTTATGTCCTGTGTTCAGTATTCCCATTGATTTCCTGGATCTGCTGATTCCATACACAGACGCATCAACTGTCTCTCTCCCTCCATCTGTCTGCTGCACGTTCCACCACAGCCCAACTAAGACACCTTTCCCATAACGTCTATGCCATGGTCTAAGTATCTGTGTATGAGTGAAATAACAACACATGCGCCAATAATGGCTTTTGGAAAGAGGCCATTCCCTCTCAAATCTGTCTCTCGCTCTGGTTTCCAGTCCTCCGCATGAGCCTTACATCACAGCAGGCTAGCAAGTTGGTAGCCAAACACACACACAAACACACACACTTGGGACATTGCAGAAATAAGCTATGGCCACCTGACTATGGCTTGTCCATGGAATGGTAAGGCAGTGTTATCGATGAATGAAATTAGCTGGCATTGAATAAAAGTGAATGAAAGGTGAGGAATGCGTTTCACAAGCTTTACACCTTGGCTTAGTGCAACAGTCTACAAGGATAAAGAAGAGATGAGAGAACAAAAAGGCAGCAGGGTTCAGGTTCAGGAGCATGGGAAGAAAATTCACTAACTGAGGACACCAAACTGGAGCAGTGATGTCTGAAGGAAACAGAGATAAGGGCTGATAAAGTGTTAAATACTCTAATGGAAAAATCAAGGAAGACAGTTCAAGTTACAGGATAAGCATTTATAATCATGTGTAGAAGAAGCGGGGCAGTTGTTACAGGGGGCTGGCGCTAGCCAGAAACAGCTGGCTTGGCCAGGTGGAGCAGGAAGAGGCAGAGTGGACACCTTCTGCCATTGCCACTTGGCATCGGTCTCATCACACTGGGGCACATGTGCCAATGCTCCCAGAGCGCCATGGCCACTGTAACGACCACATCCTCTGGGCAAAAAATTTATTATATGGGCATCATGCTCATCTATGTTTGCTAGGAGTGGGGTTGGGTGTTATGACCTGAAAATAACGTTACATTTCTTTTCGCCATATCATGAAACATGTTGGTACAAGATGGTGATCTCCAAGCCATATAACATTGTTGGTCTCTAAACGTTTCCTTTTACTTTTGCTGCTCCTTTCTTGTCACAGATCACCCCTGACACTTTCCTCCACCCACTCCACCCTGACTGCACTTGATTTTCCACCTCTTTACTACACTCCCCCCTGCTCACCGCAAGTAATCCCATGTACCCCAAGTTAACTCATGGACTTTTTCCATTTCTATTCCCTGTAACCTCACTGTTCCATTGTTCTCCCTTTCATTCACACACACATTTATTCTGTCTTGCTGAGACTGACTTTCATTCCTCTTCTTTCCAGCTCATACCTCCACCTCTCCAGGTTTTCTTCCACCTGCTCCCTGCTCTCACTAAAGATCACAAGGTCATATTCAAACGTCATCATCCATGGAAATTTCTGCCTGAGCTCATTTGTCAGTCCATCAACATACCAAACAAGAAGGGGCTCTGGTCCTTGAAGCCATCCATCACTCCTAAAGCCCACCTCACCACTGTCATACTGCTCTCATACATATCCTGAACCAGTCTAACATACTTCTCTGCCACTCCAGACTCCCTCATACATAACCAGAGTTCCTCCCTTCGCACCCTTTCATAGGTTTTCTCTAGATCCATTAAGACAATGAAACTCTTTCTGTCCTTTATAATTCTCCATCAGCATTCTCAACGCAAACATGCCATCTGTAGTGTTCTTTCTTGGCATGAAACCATAGTTATGCTCACAAATCATCATCTCTTACTTAGCCTCAAAAAAAATTTCCCAAATCTTCATTGTGTGGCTCATCAGCTTTATCCCTCTGTAGTTGCTACAACTCTGCACATCACCCTTGTTCTTTTCTTCACCAACATGCGCAATCTAGCCTTGCTGCCCTTCCACCTGGTCTCTTGCATACAAAAAACATCTACCTTTCGTCTCCGCATCATGTCAGCCAGGTCTCTACCCTTGCCTGTCATCGTACCAACATTTAGAGTGCCTATTCTCAATCCTACACTCTTGACTTTCCTCTTCTCTCTCCGTGTTCTAATGTGCATCCCTCCTCTTGTTTTTTGACTAAGAGTAGACCAAATTCTGCTGGTACCCTGTTTGTCAATAGAACTGGTGGCTGTCATTGTTAACCCAGGACCCGACCAATGTGGTATGAAATTCGTTTTCATCATTCACATGAGTCATCTTCACTACTGTCCTTAAAGAAAAATTAGCTCAGGGCTAAAAGTGAAGGTGTGTTGTAGCCTCATTCTAATGTTTAAACCACATCCAGTGCCCTAAAACCATTGATTAATTCCATCATCTGGGATTTAACCCTGTCAGAAACATGCAAACATGCAAACAATGAAAACTTTCTTTATGGTAGCAATGATAGAAAATGATAACTGAAGACATAAACATAGAAAAAACAGCTCATACAGGATAGTCTCTGTATGAGCAGGTCTATTCACCCCTGCATACAGATGTACATGTAAACCACAGCTCATAGACATGTTGTTAACCTTATCTATAGAGCTAACCTCACAGACTGGCAGGCCTGTAGCCTGAGGCACTAATGCCAATGGGTCACCGGTGATAAGAGAGCTGGGATCACATATCGTTTGCTCATTGGTTTGACTGGTTGTGTGATGTCGAACACTGGTGCACAAGTTAGCAAACCGGTTCATCCAACTTAACATGGGCACTTTTTTAACTGAGACAGACTTCAAGGACAGAGTGTTGCTACATTGTCTGGAAAGGGTTAGGTCGGCTGGATAAGAACGATAACCTAACCAGACCATTATCTCCCGCCATCTCCATCAGGAATTTCCTTCCAAAAGAAACACACCGTCAGTGCAAGTCTGAGCTCTGTCTCGGTGCATGCTCAATGCCTCGTTGCTTTGTTTTTGTTTTTTTGTCCTTGCACTCGAAAAGATGAAAAGAAACCCACTTCCCCTGACAAGAAACCGGGGCATCAAAGATAAAATATGGAGTAAAAACAAGACTTCAAAGTTTTCAAACGTCAAAGGTCATGTTTTTATCAGGTTATGTGGGTAAAAGTTGTGTATAAAAGCTGAATAGGATAAACGTGCAAATTGAAGTGGAAAACAACCCTAAGTGATGAGCAACCTTGGCTGTGAAAAACAATGGCTTTTTAAACAAACACAAGCTGCCCATGCATTAATCAAAAAACCTGAACACCTTGTATCAACAACGGAGAGTATTGACCGTCACACAAAAACCGTGCCACACAGACAGAAACTAACTCCTCACCACTGCCAAAGACTATCAGCCATCATTCAGTTCCAAATGAGCATCTCTCATTGTTACAAGGGCACATCAGCCTGCATCATCGGAGCTGATTCTGGGTCAATCCCTACCCCACTTCCTCATCCCGCCCCCCTCATTTCCCCTTCCCTCCCCCTTCATCTGCTCTGTCTGCTCCTCCAAAGGGGGGAGGTGGAGACACACACACACACACACTCTAACTAGCTTCTTTAAAAACATTTTCATTAGCTGGTCTTATTGAGGTCAGGAAGGTGCTAGCCAATACACGATGCCGGCTAACTTTAACAAGCAATGGTCATTTGAAAAATGTGCTGTTTTTGGATACTGGTGCCTCTAATGGCCATCCATGACAGTGTATTATTTTAGTCTGGGCCACCATGTGAATGTCTATAATCTGAGGACTGTTGAGGGAAATTCTCGACTGGCAAATTACGCCACAACATTGAGCTAGTGTGACACGAACGGGTCAACAAGAATTCTTTAATAAACACAGGATGACAAATGTTTTATATGTGATTTGTGCCTGTATTAGGGAAACATAAAATGTGACACATCTGAAATTGCCACTGAAGAGAGGAAGGAAAAAAACAAGTTAACACAAACTTTGCCAGAGTTATGGAATATTGAACATTAATTATTTGTTCACAACATCTGAATGCCATGGTGGTATATAGAAACAATATGAGGTCACACAGACAGCTGCCAACAGCTGTATCTGTACACCTTTTTTCCTTCACACACAGTGAACGACACGCTGCTGAGCTACCGAATGCTTCCATGATTTCACTCGTCTCACACTCTCAGTGAGTGAGTGTCTTTTTTTAATTAATATTTATATACTGTGTTTTGCATTTTGCATTTTTTCTCTCTGTTGTCACATTTCTGTAATCTGGCTTTGTCTGCGTATTGTTCAACTGTTTGCCGTTCTGTTGTCTTCACGAGTATGCTGCTTGCGCTCTACCAGTCAAAGCATTTTGCAAACACTGTTTAAAAAGTGCTACATAAACAGACTTATTATTCACGTAATTTTTTGGCCAACGGTGCACCAACACCACCGTGTTGGCATGCCAACAATGGCCAATAAGCACTGAGGCAATTGGAAGTATTGGATAAAATAAATGATAATAGGGACATAAATTCAAGCTAGTTAGTTTTATAATTTGTTATTTGTCATGCTGAATTCAGCAGTTGTAATGCTTCTTGGTACTGTCGTCTGGCTCCATTCACACGCACAACAATACAACACAAACTACAAACTCCAGCCGTGATTAAGCTACTTAACACTGAAGGTGATTATGAACCAGCTGGTCACACACATACACACCCTAATAAACTGACAGCAGCTCTACTGAAATGTGCACATAAACACGCAGGACACAGTCTGGAAGGAATGTAAAAATCTCCACGTGTTTTGTCTTGCCAGTTAATATTTCAACTTAGTCACCAACTCAAGTCCGATTTTGCTGTCCAGGAATGGCACACGAGGCAGAATAAAACCCCCCTTAATGATTTCTTGAGAGAAAGTGCTGTTCATATGTATAAATAAATGTCAGATGGGCTCACAAAGAGACAGGAAAAGCAGAGAAGAGCTCTTAGAGACATTTTTTAATAACTAATGACAGATGTGTGAGATTAAGGATGCACAAAGAGAGACAATAAGACATAAGCGAGTATTTTACATTCAAACCAGTTGTTTACTAATTTAAAAAGAAAGAGTATAATTTTACACTGCTTAAAAAGAAATCTTTTCAATACAGAGAAGTGAACACAGTCTAGACACATCACCTAAGGGCCTCTGCCACGTCCTCCCTCCATGAGAATATGTCAAGCACGTGCATCTGGCCCAAATTATTCATACGATGCTCAGACCTACACACATGCTACACTTCACGCAGACAGGCACTGATTCCATGTTTGGCTAAGTGCTCATATTTGCACGCTACAGTAGGCCCATTGACAACAAAGGACACACTTGCTTCTTTTTTCCACTCCACCGCACCCCTCCATCCACCGCCCTCCTACGTCTGTCTCTCTACTCCACGATTTTTCTTTGTATGTTTTGTTGAATCGCAGGAAGCGCTGCTCTTTTCAGACGCGAGAGAGCGCTTCATAAAACAAAAGACAATATCAGAAACTGACTTTCATTTGCCCCTTCCAGTCTGCTCTTCGTCTCCGTTGGCTTTCAGTTCTCTGCACTTGCTCAGTGTGTCTGTATCTGCGGGTGTGCAAACTCAGCACAGTGCACAAAGACCTGCAGTGACATCAGACTCATTCACACTGCGTCCTCTGTCTACGCTCGCCCGAGAGGTGCTCTGTTTTCAGACCGTCCCCTCCGTCGCACACGCTGACAGTCATCCCCTGTGATTTCTACATGACCACAACAATGTCAACACACTCAAATTGATTATGCAGTAAATCTAAATGTGTGGAAATCTTTAGCTCTCACCAAAATCCTAGAGAATGAGTAAATCCATTTCAGTACTAACCATACAGGTTTTCTTGTGCTGAAGCAGCATTTGTGGCTACTGACATATAATGCTAATTTTCTCACTGAAAAGCCTTTCATTTCTTTTTTTTCGTCAAATGAATGAATTCTAATAAATACAGATCTGTGCCTTAACTTATGCAAGCCCGCTTGTATGTGTGTGTGTGTGTGTGAATGTGCAAAATAGGAGGTGGACGGGGGTGAAAGTTGGTGGCATTCCAGCCTTTAAGTCACAGAATCACTCTTTATTGTGCACACACAGACATAAGGGAAACATTTAGAGGGAAGTTTGAGATGGCATGCCGTGATCAGAGAACACAGCACGCAGTCAGGAACGAGAAGTCTGCTTTTTTGTGACGGAAAACAGGCACAATAATTTAAGTTGGACTTCAACCGATTCTGTCACTCAGGCTTCAGAGCAGCAGAACGATTCCTTGAAGGTTAAGGAAAAAAAGCCAGAGGCCTAACTTCAAGTCCATTTCCTTTCAGTTTTACGCTCTGACTGAGGATTCAGTCTCAACTGAATCGAGTAAACGGCCTCAAGAGCAGCTCATGAAGCAGGAAGTGAGGAGCAGGAAGTCATTCTGCAACAGCAGCACGGCATTTCAAAGTGCTGATGCACTTAACAGGGAGAAGTTCATCAACGTACCCGGTTGCACAACCCATTTCAATGCCCATGCTGCACACAGAACACATGCACCACTTCTCTGAAACGCTAATCAAATATCTCTATTGTCCACTTTTAATCAGATGTGTCACCAAGAAGACTTGTGTTATAGCTTAGAAAAGCAAGATTAAGTGTTGTAGCTCAGCAACCTCGCCAAAAACTGCTTACAAAGCATCTTCAGAGTATGATTGTCCATGATCCTCTCAGGGTACACACTGTACCCTCAAAAGAAAGCAACTCTAGATGGGCGGCATCTTTAGCACTATTGCACACAAAAGACATTCGCACGGGGCCATTAGGTCTGATAAGTTTGAAGTGCAATAACAAAAAATACACGTGACCAGGCGGCCAGCGCGAGAAGGAAGTGATGCACAGCTGTGGATGGACAGCTTGGGTGTATGCCCTGTCATGTTTCCTGCTCCTACACCCTCAGCTCAGGCCAAAACACTGATTGGAAACGACATCAGCCTGATAAACAAAGCAAAAACTGCTTTCGTCGTTTTCCTGACCAGCCCGGCAATCTGCAGCTAACAGGGGGGGTGGGGGCGGGGGGTGAGGTGTTTGAGACCAAGTGCAAGAATGCACTCTAGATTATGCTGCAGCACTACCCAACGACCAGCACGTAGTGCAGGCTGATAACTCACACACAAAATAGTTTCCCACCATTTTAAAGGCAGATTTCCCCCCACCCCCCACCCCCCACAGAGAGGTGTGCAACCCAGACTGGCAAACGATTAACACACACAGGAAACAGGCCAGACTGGTAGCCTACACAGGACATACGTCCAACAACAAAACATCAGCTTCTTTTTAACTGCCATTTAAAGCCTTTGTGTATCAGCTGTGAGGGGGCCCCTTCCGCAGTTGTATCCCACTACTCCTGTTTTGTTTTGAGGCCGCTGTGTTGGTCATTAAGTGGCTAAAGTCTGCAGCCCTTTCACAAATTAATACCGTGTGTTTCTGCAACGTGCTTTGGAGTGGTCGATCACCACTCTCAGCAAACAACAAGACAGATTAAAGAAATCCTTTCTTCTCAGCTGAGCTTTTTGCCCCTCATAGCAAAAATCATCTGCGTCATAACTGCAAAAAATAATCCAATCATCTACAAGCAGACTCTGAAAGAACACTGATCATTGTGTGTGTGTTTTTCTTACAAAACACATGGGAGTGATGAATCATTTAGTAATTCTTCAGGTGTTTTTTTTTTTTCTGGTAACAGAGGTCAAATCGGGCAGAAAGAGCAGCCTTGTCTGTAAAGGTGAGAACATCAAGCAACAGTCAAAGGGTCAAAAACAACTACCTCTCTGAATAGATGCGTCTTTGTTTCTATATGTATACACACACACACACAAATATTGAGGCTGACTTAGCACTCTGGTGGAAGATGACAGTGGCTCACTGCTCTGAAATGAGCAAGTCCCACAGCCACAGATCGATACGCAAATAGAGGTTTACACACAGCTCTGAAGTTACACCAGGTGGGCGTGCATTCTTAGCAGCAAATGTACGCTTAGAGCAAACTACGACACAAAGCTTTCAATGTGAGGCAAAAATAGCACCCCAATGTCAGATGAATAAGAAGGGGAGGAGCCCTGGAGGTGAAGTAAAACTGTATGTATGTGTGTGCATGAGTTGTCTCTCTCAAATGAGAGCATGTAGGAGTCTTATTCTAATAGCCTTTTTGCATTGGATGATCCTGTGAGAGAAACTGCGAGGTCAGTCTCAATTTAAGCACGGCCACTTAGTGCGGAGTTTAAGTACATTTAGCAACTTGTCATGCTTGACTCAAGACAAGCATTGACCTCAGTGTGTGTGTGTGTGTGTGTGTGTGTGTGTCCACATCCAATCCTCAAGCAGTCAGTTCTGAATGTAGGGCTGTAGGTCACGTCACTGGTTACACACACATTGTTTCGGCAAAGACATTTAGGAAATGGATGCTGGCGATACAGAGTGTGTGTGTGTCTGAGTGTGTTGGCCCTCCTAGTAACCTCACTGCCCTCCAAGTACATTCTCCCACATACACGTGGTCTTGAACTGTATGCAGTCTGCCTGAGGGTACGCACGACATAAGGGAAACTAAACATTAAGAACAACCCTCGCTTATCAGTAGTCCAAAAAATAAATAAATAAATACAGTTAAGGGGTCACTGTTTAAACTGGTGCTTGAACGGCAGGAAGCTATCCGTCTCTGTATGTTTATTTGTCGGCTTCCCATTTCCCGTCAGATGCAAACTTATGGTGGCACTCACAGGGCATGTAAACACACACACAAATTACATATAATGACAAAGAGCACCACCAGCTCAGTCGTGTAATTATACAAACTTGGTTTAATTACAAAATGAAGCTCATGCTAATAAATCTGCTAATAATAAGGCTTGGCTCTCTCACGCTACGTTATACTCCACCAACGCGTCAAAATTGGACCACCACCAAAGGTATATAGACAGCAAAACATGCCGCACATGTGGTGTGCATATCCGCCACCTTTACTCGTTCAGTTACTGCCTTTTTTTGAGTTGCTCCCCAGACTTTAAGCAAGACGTTTGGCAGTTGAGCAGCAGCCTCCAGCGGAGTCACTGGCTTCTCTTTTCACCTTTTTTCCTTGCTGTTTTGTTTTTCGTCAGCACCACCCACCCCACTTCCTGTTACACTTCCTGTGAGCAAGCACAAAGCAGATTCACTCAGAAGCTGATTGACAGGTGAAACCTTCCCCGGGGAAATGGGGCTGCTCTACTCAGCCGTAACCCACATCCTCAACCCCCACTAGGCTCAATCAGCGGGGCCCAAACTGTGGTTGGAGGATGTCAAAGCCGCCCTCAATTAAGTATAGTTAAATTTCTCTGTTGCTCTCTCTGCTGTTTAATATTTCTATACTAAAAGATGATGTAAGGATGCCCACCTCTCATTCTTTGTGTGTGTGTGTGACCAAGTGGGATCCATCAGCCGCTGATGGGTCTGAGTTAAAGGGCAGCTGGTCTGCCAGACCACCGCCTCAGCTCCTCTCACTGTGACTGCAGCCGCAGCCCAAATCAGCCTCCAGCAATGCCTCGCACAGGCACATGCACATTTTTATTATCCGTTTCAAATCAGCACTTAGCCTTAACATGCATGAATCAATGGGCTGCTAATATCTGTCCGAGTCCAAAAAGCCGCTGTGCTCTGGGCGAGCTTTTGGGTGCATTTCCAACAAAGACGGGGAATGACACAGCTCAGATGGAGAGCATGTCTTTGTGCTCGACTCATTTGCAGAGGCTGGATGAAAAGATGGAAACACACACACACACACACACACACACAGCACAAGACTCAGCTTTTGAAACCTGCTTGTGGAGCCAACTCAGATAAAGTGAGACTGCAGGTAGCTGCATGTGCAAATAACAATGCAGAAATTGGTCTGGGGAGAAACGCCCATTCTCCTCCCTGCACCTGGCAGGAGCTGTGCTGGTCACCTCCCAACGTTAAAGCCTGAATGCATCACATGTAACGGACTGATGCTACGGTGAACTAACGCCCCCCCACGTACACACACAGAAACAATCATATGGAGACGGTGCTGGCTTATCAGTACTGCACACAGCACCACCCATGTATTATAAAACAAGGTTTAAAGCTGTGTTCCGCCTGTCCGACCTGCTGTATGCCGCCAGGTGCGGGGACATTGACGAGACGTATTCGAGCGCGGGGTGCGTTTAATTGACCGCCGGGAGGGACCGACACAATGTGGTCCGCTCAGGTCGACACATTCCCAGCAGACGGTCGTCGGAGGCTTACCTCAACGCGACCTTCACGCAGCAGTCGCCCAGGCTCGCCATTATCGCTCCTCGCGTCCACGGGGGTGTGAAGTATTTCGGCTGCGTCGGGGTTTTCGGTGTGTGTAAACTGCGCAGCGGCGCAGCGGAGCGTCTCAGGTCGGCGGGAGCAGCCGTCAAGACTTGCCAACGGTGAGCTGCCTCGTCGGGACTCCTCCTGTCGCCTTCTGGCCCCTCGCTGTGGCGGTCATTTCTGGCTCGCACGCGAGTGTCACGTCGCAAAGTTGATGCCGCTAACTCTCAGTTTCTGTGCTCGCTACATCCTGTTTAAGGTGCGTACGAGTGGAGCGCTGCTCAGGCACCTCACCGCTACTCGCCCCCAGCCGCGGTCACGCTGAAGACGCGCTGAGCGCGCACAGCGGAGGAGGCAGCGCTGCGTTCACAGGCTGCCGGAAACACTGGACACAGCTCTGAGAGAGCCGTTCAGAAAGGCTCTGAAAGAATCACCTCCTTCCACCAAACAGCGCACTACATGAGATTATGGTTCATAATTACTGTGGGTACCGTATTTCACCCTAGTTTTGTCTTCCGTGATCCATTAATTTCTTTGATGGTGTCTTTCATGTAACATAAAAGGCATATTTTTTTTGCACTTCTTTCAGTTTTCAGTCATTTATCATTCATTTTTGACAGTGTTGAAGTTTGGCCTCCGGCTTTTTTCAACCATAGGCTTCACCTTTTAGCTTTTTAAGTATATTGCAGTTAAGCTAACACGCTGCCACAGCTACTTGTATACCTACATTGTAGCTTATGACTTTCGTGGCTCTTTAGTTCACATTTCTGCAATTCAGCAAAAGCGGTTTTCTTTCAGCAATCAGCATCCACACACACACAGCAAATGCAATTTTTACAGTTTTATGCAGTAATAAAATTGTAACGGAAAACAATCAAGTATTTTCCAGGCCACGTTCCATTTGTCACCACAAATAGGTCTTCTTACAGAGACACAGCTGCTGAGTTATATTATGCAAATGCAAGCAAAAAGCACGTACTGTACAGGCACATGCGTAGGTGGGGGACATATTCTTTTCATTTAATTAGAAGGGTTATTCACTCAGGGAGACCTGAGGTATTTTTCAACCTAAGACATGTTTCCGGGACTGTTAGGCTCTAAATTTCAGAAAATGCATCTTTTCTAGAAAAATACCATTCAGCTCGACAAGGCTGTACGATGCAGAAATAGATTGTGGTTTTGTTTCACTGCTAACCATTCACAAAATGTTATTGTATGTTAGAAAAATGTCTGGTGAAAGGATGTAGACATTTACAGATAAATAAACATGTGTTTTTGACTCAGTACCTATAGATATATTGTATTAAACAAATGTTTGTCCAGACTGTGTTTATCCTGCCGTTCTCTACTTCCTGTGGCTGATGGTACACCATAGACACGGCCACCCTATTGCTGAATGGGGCTCTGTTTTCCAAAGTTTTCCATTGTTTATAATAGGCAATCAATGTTTGTTTTATGCAGTATCTTTAGAGTTATTGAATGAATCACTGGCGATATCTACACCATGTTACCAGACACTTGCAATAACATTTTGAGCGTAGCCAGTGTCAATAAAAGCACATTTATATCCTACGTTTTGACTCATCCTACATTGTTGCATTGCATTGCTTGTTGAGCTAAACATGTAGCTACCACTAACTCCAGAAATACCTTAAAATGTAAACCCGCTTTCTTTGATCCTACAGTAATACCAAGTGTCCCTGAATGCAGCGCCATTCCTTTTGATTGACAAGCCGTTTGACCAACTGCTGGCTTATTCCCACTCACACTGGATGCGAGTGACCAATCAGCAAGCCCTGCTGCCCTTCCTGGCTCCTCCCAGCGACACGCCCACACCGGGCGGTGAGCAGCCGGCGGCCACATCTGAGCTCTGTGCGATAAACAGAGGGAGACTGTTCTCACGAGGGAGGGGGGCGGGGGGGTGCTGCCACTTCACACACCTGGAGGTCAAAGGTCGAAACACACGCAGAGCTTTTCATGTCGCAGCAGAAGACGGAGTTAATGTCTGTGGTTTGGATGGGAAGTTAACGTGCCGCTGACTTCCCTCTCCTGCTGAGGACGATCATTTCCCTCAAGAGGAAATTGAAACATTTTTTCATGAGATGAGTCAAACAGACAGGCTTTTTACTGTTTCCCCCTCCTCGCTTTTATTACTTCATTATTTGTGTCTCACCTTGTTCACTGCTCAGTTCAGTTTCCTCTGCTGCTGATGCATAGTGACTTTGAAAAGGTTTCTGTAATTTGTGTGACCGTGTGGAAGTCAGATCAACCAACTGTGCTGCTGCACACTCACAATCGCTTTTACATAATGAAGCACCGTGAATGGCTGCGTGAACCATAAACCCATTCGGTGTGCACAGAAGAGCTTATGACTCTAGCTGTGTGCGTGTGTGTTGTCCTTAGGTGGCAATGTAAGTGCTGCACAGGCTGTTTTCCCTGAAGCGGCGCTGGATTCCACACAAGATTAACTTCCAGTTATGGGGATAAAGCTACAATCCTCCTAGGTCTGTTGGGCCCCGGCCTGACGCAACAAAACACACAAACAAGTATGATGCAAACAACACACAAACACATTCACTGATTTTTTTTTTTTTTGCATCTGGTGAACTTTTAAGACCCAGTCATAGGAACTGTTACATAATTAGGTGGTGCTGTTTTCTTAAGCTTTTTAAGTCTCTCTCATTCTTCTTCAGGCATGTTTTCTGGTTTCAAATCCACTTTAATTTCTCCCCCTGTGCGCCACCACCACCAACTCAGCACTTCACAATGTAAAAAAGACATTTCATAACTAAACTGTGTGGGTTTTAAGGACATTAAAAAAAAAAAATCTAAGCTGCAATGTAATCCCTATATTTTAAGACACATAAAAAAAGCACCACAATTGCATAAGAGGCGTTCAAATACAATCATTCCGCCTGCACGCGGGTCCTGTCAGTCACTGTATCATCAGCAATTTCCAGCAACTCAATCACAAACACACACAAGATTCTTATATGTTGACCCTTTTTCTAATTTTTGCAGCACGTCAGTCGTTCCTGCCCTGAAAACAAGACCATGACTCACAACCTTAAGGTACCACATTTAATTTTCTCCCATATCGCCTTAAATGAGAGTGAGAGTTCACTGTCACGCTGAAGGAAATTTATATCAATGAAGATCATTCACATTTGCTGCCAAATTTCCAATGCCACGCACTGTGCCACACATTATGTTTAACAGTGTTGCGTGTTATATCAAGCAAAAAGAAATCTGTGGCGCATTTAACGTCATTTAAGGCCCAGTGGTCCATTTCACTGCTCCGACCCGCGCATCAGGCTGCCTTTCTCGTCGAAGAAGACGAGAAACAAGATGAAGAGTGGGAGATCGGAGATGAAACTGCACCCGAATGTATTCCCCATCCTGCTTTGATGTGTATTTAATCCTTCACACGCATTTTCTATATTTGGCTTTGAAGCTCCATAAGATAATCCCTCTTTCTTTACCGTAACAAAACTGCTGGAATTGGCTGAGATCCCGCGAACGCACGTTTGACGACTCACTGGCCGGCGGAGAAAGGGCTGCATCATCAAATGGAAACGTCAGGCAGTTGAATTACACGCAGCTGTCTCACGTGTTGTGTGTTTTCATTTTGCTCTTTTCCAGTTCCGGTACGATAAGAATGTGCTTTGTGTGTGGCGTGGTGTGGTACAAAGGGCAGGTTCACAACAGGTCTTGGGAGGGCCACACCCCCCAAAGTGCTTTGTGACATCACACTGAAGAGCTTTGATTCCACTGCTTACAGACGGGGGACATATTAAAAAAGATAGATATGATCATATTTTTGATTTGATTATCGATTTCAACAGCATCACCGCTATAGCAGGTCACAACACAGAAATCACCAAACAGAAGAACCTTTATTTTATATGAGTTTTAGCAGGATTGCTATAACTATAATTAGATTGTATTAGTTCTAGCGAGGCTTAGCTTACTGCACATGTAGAAATGAGTCAAGTTCTTTCCCCAGTTTAAAGACCCGCTCCAGCCATTGATTAAACCTTTAAAAACAACTTTCTGTCTCATAAAAAGACAGTGAAAAAAAAATTAGAATGTTTGGGTATCAATGAATAAGCTACTTTAGCCTCACCACTCTGACCCTCACCAGCAGCCGGAGTGAGTCAGAGCTTACCTATTCTGGAATCTGCTGACTTTTGCACTACTCTACTATACACTGCACAGTGGCTAATTAAAAAATCCTCATTTTTGCCACGTGTATCAACCAGACATGGATTCCCAGGAAGAACAGGAGGAGCTACTTGTGCAAGTTCATATACAAGTTGATGCATCAGAACGGTAAGTTTAGTTTGTACATCGTTAAGCCCCACCCCTGAAAATCATCGGGGTTAGTTCCTTATGAAGAGGACCTGGGATGTGACCGTCATGGAGGATACCAAGGTGTTCCCAAACCAGTCATGAGACGTAATCTTTCCAGCTTGTCCTGAAGCGGTTCTGGGGTTTCCTCCCCAATGGGCATGCCAAAAAAACCTCCCCAGAGAGACATCCAGGAGGCATCCTAACCAAATGCCTGAACCACTTTGGCTGGAACCTCCTGACTCTAGTCCGAGCTTCTCCTGGGTGTCCGAGCTCCTCACCCTACCTGTAAGGCTGAGCCCAGTCGTCCCTTGGAGGAGACTCATTTCAGCTGCTTGTACTTGTGGTCTTTTTCTTTCCGTCACTACCCAGAGCTCATGACCATAAATGAGGGTTGGAACACAGATTGGTCAACTCTCCTCCCAATACAGGGACCAGTACAGCAGCTGCATCACTACCGGTGCTGCGGGCCTCCATTTTCCCTTCACCCCAAGATATTTGAACTCCTCCATTTGGGGCAGCAGCTCCTGCCAGGGCTGGTTTAGGCAGTCCACCCTTTTCAGTCTGAGATCCATGGCTATAGACTGAGAGGTTTTGAACCTCAGTCCCGCTGTTTCACACTCAGCTGCAAACTGTCCCAGTGTGAGCTGGAGTTCACTGCAGGACAAAGCCAACAGGATCGCATCATCCGCAAAAAGTAGAGATGGAATCCTAATGGGATTGAACCTGACGCCCTGAGTAAAAACTCTGTCGATGAAAATTATTAATGGGACTGGTGACAACAGCCCTGGCAGAGTCCAACCCTAACTTCATACAACAAAGCTACTATGCTAAAAAGCCCAGTACCTTGGAACATTGTATCAATCCATGAAGTGTATAAAGTTAATGTATCAAAACCAGCCCCATTAAGTAAATGTTGCAAACCATTACTACAGCAAATCGGTAAGATTAAGATCATTTGTGTCCGATGCCACGTTTGTACCCTGACATCTCACTTCTGTGGTTACAATGCTTAAACAAAGCATATATTATTATCCAGGATGCATGTTCATAAGGCCAGAGGAATCTCATACATGCATTCACGCACAGGTCACTAGTCACCAAGGGATGTAATGGTTGTGAGCAGTCAGTAATGAATCATGGGCATGAGCCCCCGTAGAGCAGACCCAGTTTCCAACTTGGGTCCCCGGGGCACAGACTGACCCACACTTTGCTCCATTCCTGCCCCAGCTCTGAGGCTTCCTGCTGTGCTGTGGATGACGGCTCGTAGTGGCTGCTGAAGCCTCAGGGAGTCTCAGAGAGGTGGTGACACTCATTGACTGAGTTACTGCTGCATCACAGGGCATGAGGCCAGTGTTTGTACTCAGGGGAGATAACAGGAAGAGGTCGACAGGGGGTGACTTTTTTTTGGCCCACTGACTCACTCATGTACAAAAGGCCACCAGAGATCCTCCAAATCCACACAAACAGGCCGCTCCAGGAATAATTTCCCCCAACTTCTTTAAACATGAAAACACCTGACAACAGTTTGGGATCCCCCTCTGTAAACATGCAGACTCAAAGAGTGTTTCTCTGAGGGAAGTGCTTGCCTCTCCTTTCTAAAAGGGAACAACCTCCGAGGGGGCAGGCAGAGAGAGACACAGGAAGAGATGCTGCAATGGCAGAAAAGCCTCTTTGTGCTTGCACATGCTTTCTCAGCAAACAGGCCTGAAGAGGGGATAAAAGGTTAATGTCACACACACACACTTATACACATGATGCCCGCCTGAGGCGAAATGGAAGACACAGGGAGATAGCATGACCAGACAGAAACACAGCTCCTTAGAGCTGCTTTTAAATCGGGTTTTTATTTCATGGCTGTGTGTACAGCTGGAGTTTTAAATAGATTGAATGTAATTAATTTGCAACCACAACATTGATATTACACACACGCGCACATGTGAAATCTCAATCCATTGAGTATCGGAAAATTGGATTGCTGCCCCCGGATAACTTGATTATAAACAGCCTCTCTCTCTCTCTCTCTCGGGCAGCATCACTTAATAAAGCTGAGTGCATTGACACAGCAGCGTCCGCACTCGTGCGCATATGGAGACACACGTGCACTCACAGCACAGCAGATTATCAATTTATTATATGTAGGGCTACCAGATCAACATAATAAAAACAAAAAGGTGGAAAAAAACAGGTTTTAAGACAGAATTCACTTAACTAGGATGTCTGATGAAAAACTAAAAGCCAGCATGAGATTAGACATGTTCATGTGTTGTCCAAAAACATGGATTGGGGACATATTTTACTCTAGCATACGGCTTTATAGGCCACTATATTTCAGAGGGAAATACCTGAGGCCTAAAATCTTATTAACCCCCTCTCTAAATGTTTAAAGATAAATTACATTTTACATTTTAACAATTCTCATTATTTTTTTCTAGTGCAGTTAACATTTTTTTTTTTTGTTCATCTCTATTTACATTATTTTTCTGTAATAAATATTTGACCACCTGTAAGTGGCTGTCCTGCATGTCCATCCATTACATTTTTCATTTGCTTCTTGCTTGTATAGCCCTTTGTAATTTTCTGTTAAAAATGCTTTATATGAGTTATTATTATAATATTTGAGAGCTATAGTATAGCAGATTCATTTACATACAAGTGGTTATAAGTATCTCCATCTTGATCAGCAACAACATTAAAGTATTCACACCTATGTGGTGATGGTATCCATGACTGAGTACAGGGACGCCCTTAAATTATGCAACAGCTTAAGAACGTTTATTGGCACACAAGTGCAAGGAATTTGAAGATTCCTTGTATCATCTACAAGCCATTATAGTCCCAGATTGACAGAACGTGGAGCTCTCTCTGCACAGCAACAGTTTAGAAGCCATCATTGGTCGACACTTTTCAACGCTGCACCTACAAAATGTCAGTTAGACTCCAGCATACAAGCAGAATCTGTACAGTCCAGAAAGAGAACACAGCTCCACTGGCTTCTCAGGGCCGGAACTCTTCGGAGACTGACCCATGTGCTGCGCGCTGAGGAAACCGCATGTCAGACTCTGAGTTTGGGAATCGAGGTCGTGATGTCCTCTGAGTCGAAGTGGAAAAAAAGGAACATTTTACAATAGCAAACTTCAGAAGTCAGCATTCTTAACGCTGCAGGATTGTGTTAGTGATTGACCGAGTTGTACATATGTGAAGGAGCTAATAATGATAGATGGTAAATGCAATGTGAACCTGGTCTCCTTTGAAAATGTGTGTGGCGACGTGCTGTAACAACATGTTGCAGGTTTATATTTATATATTTATATGCATTAAATACCCTTGTATTGTATTCAATTGAAAATAAACAAAAAAAATCTTGAATTCTGTCCTTATTTACATTACACAGCATTCCAACTCAACACAATTAGAACTATCACATAGTGACATATACATATTTTACTTGCAACTTTTCATCCATGACTTTGTCTTGTAACTTTAGCATTCACAGTCGGATACGTGCAATGCGACACACAGTTTTAAAAAAAGTTCCATCAGGAGCATTTCTTCCACCACTGAGGCTCCACAGCTAAACCCAAAAATAAAAACCCTGATTTCAGATTCTGCAGCAAGTCGTTTGGATCGGAGCTGTACAGCTCCATCTGGCGGCAGGTTGTGGTACACGCAGGTAGGGAGAAGAAAGGCTGCAGTGAATCGCGGGTTCGTTCTGAGCTGCAGGAGCCCGGCCAGCTTCAGCACAACTGAGGGGTTTTATCTCCGCATTATGACAGGTTTTTGTCATTTGAACACCAGATATCACAATCATTGATTCGTGTTTGGTTTTTTTTTAGTAAAAATTCTCGTTCGGTGTTAAAATGTAAAATCAGGCACTACTCGAGCCAAAACTCAAAAAAACAGAGTGTAAGAGCTTAAAAAGCACAAGTGTTGCAGTTTGCATCAGGTCGGGGCAGGTAAAAGAGGATGGGCCTGACGTAGGGGTCTGACGGGCCTGCCGGAGGGGCCTGACCGCCAGGCCTGATAGAGGGGGCGGGAGGAGAGATGCCCTGCTGGCCGCCTACCTCAACCTCCGCGCCGGGTCTCTCCTCCATGAATCATTGATGTTGTGAGGACCGCAGAGGAGTCGGGAGCAGGTCAACGCCAGCAGGAGAACCCAGAGGAACTCTCCTCTGTTCCTCTTCCTGTTTCTCCTTCTCCAGCTCCCCGGGTCATCGCGGACGTCATGCTCCCGGCTCAGGAGGCGGCCAAGATCTACCACACCAACTACGTGCGCAACGCCCGCGCCGTGGGCGCGCTGTGGACCGTCTTCACCATCACCTTCGCCGTGCTCACCGTGGTGGTCTTCATCCAGCCCTACTGGATCGGGGACAGCGTGCACACGCCGCAGGCCGGATACTTCGGCCTCTTCCATTACTGCGTCGGCAACGCGCTCACCTCGGAGCTCATCTGCAAGGGCAGCGCGCTGGACTTCGGTTCCATCCCGTCCGGCGCCTTCAAGACGGCCATGTTCTTCGTGGGCATCTCGGTGCTGCTGGTGGTGGGCAGCATCGTCTGTTTCAGCCTCTTCTTCTTCTGCAGCGCCGGCAGCGTGTACAAGATCTGCGCCTGGATGCAGCTGGCCTCCAGTGAGCCAACCTCCCCGGGTCCCCTGCTTCATCAGCGGGGCGGTGTTTGAGGCTAATATTACATATATATACACATGTGTATAATAGAAGACCAGGCAGTGCAAATGCATGATTCATAATGTTGTCTTTTTTTTTTTTATGTATTTATTCATTTATTACACTCAGAGTTCCTCACATCTTCTCAGGAACCTGTGATGTTTTGTCCAGAGTAGCCACACGCTGGTAGTATATGTGGGTCAGCGAGGGCTTTAGGGTGAAGAGGTAACCCTAAGCCAGGGAGTGAAAATGAGGCCTGTTCTGATGTTTTCACATCGTCACCTGATGCCTCACTTGGCTTCCCCTGCTGTGGTGAGACCAGCTGTCTGCCCTTCGGAGTCAATAATGGATGAACGGGGTTCTGGAGTTGCTAAGCGACTCGTGTTTGTGTGTGTAGGTGTATTGCTTTTTCTTTTTTTAAAAAACAAACAATGTGAGGACATTTCACTGGAGAAGGTCTCGTTTCTCGTATTGAGACCCCTCTTTGAGTTTCCACGAGTCCTCGTGGAGTTCACTCATGCGTCCCCAGAGAGGGACCACCAGGAGCCCGGCCCCGGCTGCCTGGGAAGGAAGCTCCACAACTTAGCCAGACACGGTCTTCATGAGTAATTAGGGGCTCCTAAATCTGTTCAGCTCCATAAGGGCCAAAACCTTCCAGCACTCAGGCCCTCAGCTTCCCCGACTTCTGTGCCCCTGGAGAAGCTCTCCTCCTCCTGTAAGGACCCCCAGGAGGATGGACATGCCTCCATTTCCAAACATTTTGTGGGGTCCGTTGAGTCATCTTTCTGTGTGACCTCAGACAGGAATGTGGTCTTTGTGCTGGAGCCGTTGGGGCTCCTTAATGCCGCTTTTGCTCGAATGGTCACAAGATTATGTCGACACTGTAAAAGATGATGAAATGTGCTCCCAGTCTGGATTTAGGTCGCCATACTGGCCACCTCCTTGGGAAACAGCTAATGTTGTTGTTGTTGTGGTTGGATTCTCCAGGCACGTGCATGGTGATTGGCTGCATGATCTATCCTGACGGCTGGGACTCGGATGAAGTGAAGCGCATGTGCGGCCAGCGCACCGACAAGTACACGCTGGGTAACTGCACGGTGCGCTGGGCCTACATCTTAGCCATCATCACCATCCTGGACTCGCTCGTCCTCTCCTTGGTGGCCTTCAGCCTGGGCAGCCGGCAGGACAAGCTGCTGCCCGAGGACTTCCAGGTGGAAGAGAAAGGTAAGAGTGAAGGCAGAGCTCAAAAGCCGTCATCTGCCCATCAACATGTGCAACTTTCAGCTTCTCGAAGGGCTTGTTTAGTACAGCTGTAGGCCAATTAAAGAGGTAAATAATGAACAAGAGAAATTAGCAAAAAAAATAGATGAAAGGGGCTAAGAAAGAAAAAAAATGAAAGATGTTCAAAGGCAAGAATGAGCTCTTGCTACAAGCTCTTTTTTTAAAAAATTATTTTCTAATGTTTTTGTTACTGCAGTACCACCTTTACAACAGTTAGTAGTAATAGTATGAAGTTATGTTTTTTAAATATAAATAAGGCAAAAATCATCATCTCCCTTAAGTGTTTTTTTGGTAATTGTGTCATCTTCATGTCAATAGTTTATGAGAGTTTGAGGTTCTATCTGTTGGATTTGAAGTTAATTGCTAATTTTGGAAAAACACCTAAAATAACATGCCAAAATAACTCCTCCATAACTCCTCAACCATAAAGACTATATTCAGAATTCTGTCAGGTAAAAAGCTGAGGAATATGAATATGGATTTCATTTAAACCAATTTCCACTACCATTCCAAAGTAAAAGGAAAAAGTAAAAAAACCTTTTTGATGCAATATAACCACTTTAACCAAGTTGCAATAGCTTATTATGCAATTGAATTTCTTTTCCTACTGCTAGGCAACAATTATTCCGACATTTATAAATAAATACTTGATATTTGGGGAATTGTTAAGTTGATAATGTCCCTTTCGCCACTAGAGGGTGCAAGAGGCCGCCTAATGTCATGGCGGGCCAGCTTTGCGTCATCAGTCACCGGATCCGGTCTGCACAACAGAAGCAGACTGAAACGAGCCAAAAGCTGCCTAGGGGGCACTAGAGAGTTTTTGATACGTGGTAATTAATGTGCTTGATATTTGAATTGTGTTTGGTGTAGGGTAGAGCCATACACATGCCCCAATGGCATGTATCACCATGGAACCGGTTTGATTATTTTACTGTTTAGCAACACAAAAACACACTAGGAGGAATGTGAGGACCTACACATGTGCAAAGTTTCTTCCCTATGTGGTCTGCTCTGCTGATTTAGACCTATACACAGCAGAAAGCTGATTTACATGAGATTAAAAAAAAAAAAAAAAAAAAAAAAAAAAAAAAAGGTTGAATGAAGACAAGTCAGATTGATTAATGACACGTAAACAAGCCAATGAGAATTTAACATTTGAGTCGATCCGAATGAGGTCAAAGCAGGATGCGTCTTCTGGACTATGTTGACCGAAGGCTGCGGAAAATGATCCAACCTTAATAAATACACATGTGAATGTATACAAGACATGAGGCTGTGCCGCCCTCTGAACTGACGGTCACATCTCATTGTGTTTCTCTTGACTACAGATCACGCCTAGGCCCCTTGAGGAGGAGCACGCCGACTGCAGGGTTCAAATGTGTCGGGGCCAGTTGGGCCTAATTACTTGCTAAAAATAATTTAGAACAGGGTGTTTGGACCGTCCTTCAAACTCTGACAGCTCATTAACCCTCCAGCTGCAGCTCAGACCTTTTCAGTTTCAGATGAGCCAATTGCTTCTGTGTTGAAACAAGGTGGACTTTTCTTTCAGGTGTAACGTTATTTGAAAGGACCAATACTGAGCACATCTTGGTTACTTGGGTGAGAACTCACTAATAAAATACACAACAAAAAGACCCCAAAGTGATCATCGTTTCATGGGTGACAAATCAAACACCGGGTACCGTTCCTCTCCTCTGGATGCATTATCTTAACAGTGGTGATTAATGAGGCAAAAACTATTTTGTTAGTTTTGAAAAAGAATTTTATTACCTACAGAAAAAAAAAATAGATCAAATGTTGAGGGCTGGGAGGGCACGGACGTAAGCAAATAAAACTTAGTAGAAAAACAAAACAAAACAAGCATTGTTACAGCTTTTGTCTTAAGCACGTTACTATCAAAGCCAACATGTGCAGGGCACTTAAAGCGAAGCATTCATTTTCTACTTGGGTCACCTGAACATTGCTCTTACCGTTCTTTTAGAAACTGCAGACAGGGACTGAAGGCCAGGTCTTTGGTACACTGGACTCTACTCTTAACACTTAAACTTGATGATTAACATGTCATTTATTTTAAATCAGGAAATAAAGTGTTACAGATATGAACCTAGTTTCCAGCTGACTCACGGATGACGCTGAGAAGGAATCTGAATGCTCCTCACATTAGAGTGAACTAAGTGCTTTTTAAGACATGTTGACACTGAAACTGACATTCACATCTACAAAAATGAGATTACAGCTTCCTGAAAAATAAATCTGTTAAAAACGTATGCTTCTTAATCCTGTATTTCTGCTTGTATACAAATCTAATTTTTTTTACGATAAAGATAACAGTACAATTATCTCATCGTGCCTGCTAACATTAATGCTCTTTTGCTCCATTTGCAGCCAAGAGCATTCCTTTCATCCATCCATTATCTATAGCTAAAATATAGAGAATAACGCTGCAGAGAAAAAGCTGGAGTAAGAACAAGAGGTTGATAAGTCCAAAAAAACTAGTACAAAAAAAGCCAACTTCATAAATATAGGGAGAAGACCAAGTTCCTTCTATGACCAGTGTAATCAGGACAGACTCAGCAGCACTCTCTCGTTTTATTGCATTTATCAAAGTGGGTGTGGGTAGCACTGAGAGCCACGAGGTGTCGCAGGCACAATGCGTTTGTTTACAGTGCGTTTAAACCCAGGATCTTAGAACATAATTTTTCATTTCACGACATGGTGGGTACACCGGCGGCGTCTAGGAGCTGAGCCATGGGTGGGAGAGGCACTGGGCTGCCGTGGCCCTCCTTTCAGGCACCAGGTCCAGCATCGGCAGCAGGAAGGTGCTGAAGCTGTGCGCTTCATCCTTGGACCACTCGTACTTCTCTATCAACACGTCAAATAAACCCCACGGCTTCAGTTTGGTGATGTGACGCAGGTCACCTGGACAAGATTTAAACCACTGATTATTACTCAGTTGCTATGGTTTTATAATGTATAAAAAATGGATCACAAAACCACCTTTATGAACTTGAAAAAGCTAAATCTGATTTATAAGTTCTGTGCTCAGACACAGCAGATGGCTGTTCCCTCAGGCTGAAGCAGGGACTTCTAGCACCAAATAACTGCATGTATTTTGACACAAACTAGATTAAGCTACAGCCGACAGCTGGTGACAGTGAGGGTGTGTTTACCTTTCTTGGTGAAAAACTCCTTGGAGTATTTGCCTGCCAAGATCAGCTTCCGAGGAACTTTACCCAGCAGCTCGATGATCAGCGCTATGTGATCTAAGGGAGGTGGAGGAAAGCAAAAACTGATGACAGCTGATGAAGCACCAAGGCAAACTGAGCTGATAAGCATTACTCCAGAAAGTCTGGCATAAACAGTGTCTCCTGTATTTGAAGAAGCCTCTAAATGCAGCCTGAATGTCTCCGGGACAAGCGGTGACCCACCTTCGTCTCTGGAGTAATCGTCTCCGGAGTGGGGCTCAAACAGGTAATCTCCAGTGGCAAGCTCAAAGGCCTGAAGAAAAACATGCGCACGTTGTCTCAATCAAAGATAAAGATCTGGAAACCCTAATATTTAGTTTAGAGTTTTGGTCTTAAAACCTTTAAGAAATTTTTTCAATCTTGTGAAAACTATTATTTAGCTTGCAGCCTCTGTTTTCACAGCTGGATAATACGATTTTTCAAACCGTCTATACACGGTAAATATAATATTTCTCCTCAAAAGCTCTTCATAGACATTAAGACTGGACAACAACATCAAAGATCACAATATTTTCATCACGTACCTTGATATTGATTCTCCACCTATATTGGAACTATTGGAACTATGACAAAATATTAACAATGCAACTTTTGATCATCAGTAATGAGACGGGTGAATGTGAATATTAGAACAGATAAAAGGCTGACCAGTTAAAAACAACATAATGTTACTGTAATACAGCTTTATACTACTTTATACTAGTATATAGTGTATAATGCCCTGTCCTAACTGTCATTTCAGCATGACATCTACGTCACATGGACTGTATAAAGTGTGGAAATAAAGCCACAATCATTACACTCTACTATATATCTTCATCTATATATCTTGATCCGTAGGCTAACATGAGGCATTTTACACTGACAGTTGAATGTGTGTTGCGGGTGGGATGACAGGCTCATTGACAGCATGTTTTTTGTTTTTTGCACAAGCCATTTACAGGTTTTGTGTGCACCTACACTGATGTGAATCCTACACGCTGTTTTATAAATGAGACACCAAAGTCCTTACAGTTGTGTAGCTGCTGTGGGTGTGTATCTCACCATGCAGGCTGTGCTCCAGATGTCTGCTGGTGTACTGTATCCTGCTCCCATTAGCACCTCAAGAGAGCGATATTGTCGAGTCTGGATGTCATCTGTGAAGTGTTTATGCTGCAAGGAGTCGACCGCATATAAAGTAAGAAACAAGCTGCTGTTTTACAAGAACTGCTTCATGAATTCGGTCAGAATTAAAGCACGAACCTTCCATAGACCTATTAAGGGAAAAATAAGAAGTGCTAGTGGAAATTTGCTCTTACCACCCAGCAGGCGTTGCCTAAGTCCGCTATCTTAACCTGCAGGTTGTCGGCATTAACAGGGTCCAGGGGGTTGACTAACAAATTGCACGATGGTCCTTGATGAAGAGAGGAGAGCAGAGAGAGATGGGAACATTGGAGGAAGGAGGAAAAGGTAGAGAGAATTAATACAAATAGAGACACATAGTGGATATGCAAGAAAATCCAAGATGGCAGAATGCTTACATTTCCATCCCTGCAACTGAAGATAAAACTCCAGGATCACATTAAACATGATGCCTGCTGAGTTCTGAGCACTTGACTTATGAACACAACCTTTCTATTTCAGCCTGCTCACCTGCACATCCCACACTTACTGTTTTACTCCAGTTAAAGCGAACCTGCATCGGGTTTTTATTGTGTGTTTAATGTGCATATCAAATCAAACTCTAATTAAAATGGACTGCAAGCACTCTAACATGTTATTAATATTTTGATGATGTTAATGCTGTGGTGGAAGGCCTTAGCCAGAGAACAGGACTATTATCAGTTTGATAAGCCTTACTGTGTTAACACATATCAAATATCAAATACTCAATATACTAGTGCTTCTCTCAAAATTAGAATATCGTTTTCATTAATTTTCATTTCATTTCGTCTGCAAACTTTAAATATATTCTATATTAATTACATTTTAAGTAAAATATTTTGAACCTTTTTTATTTGGATTAGCTGTATTGATTCTAGAATGTATGAAATGTTCAGTCTTGATTGTTCAAGTCTTTTGGATGCACTACTTGACCTACCACTTCACTAAACTGCTGAAACTAGAAGACACATATTTCTCATCATTGGAGTTAATTAAAAAAAAAAAAGGGGGGGGGATAACTAACCAATCTCGCCATCTTTCTCTTTGTTTTCTCTTTTGGGGTCCCCTCGAGTGTCCATCTCCTCCTCGTCCTCCCTGTTTCCCTCCTTCAGCTCCACAGTGACGGAGTCTGGACTGACAGAGGTGGGGAGCTGCTGCAGGTCGGCGTCCCCCGGCAAACCGTTACAGGTCTGACCCTCCTCTTTGTTATTTAATGTGTTCTTGCTCTCTGTGTTAATTTCTGGTTGGTTTGCATTTCGTTGGTCCTCCTCCTCCTCCTCCTCCTCTGCCGACTGCTTGGTTCCTTGTGCCTCTACGTTGCTCCCTCTCTCCAGTGTGGATGAGTGGCCGTTGCAGTTCACCTCCATACTGTTCTCCTCCTCAGCTGCATCCTCCCTCGGTTCAGTTACCTCTGACATTTGCTGCGGCTGTTCATCAGGAGTCATGTCTATGGCAAAGGGTGTTGAGGGTGATTAAAGGGGTTTTAACAGTCTTACATCCCATATTTGAGCCATTACTGGTTATCGCCAGCTTTTGAGATCAATAAAAACCATTCACCTCTTATAGTGTGGCTAGGAATGTCCTGCAGCGTGGCAGACACGGAGAGGGTGCCACAGGAATTTGTGTCTTCGGTGGTTTCTGTCGTTGTCTCCTCCTCCTCCTCCTCCTCTCCTCCTTCAGGTGTTGCTCCTCCTTCCATCTCCTGGATCCTCTTTTCAAGTAGTTCTGCCTGCTTCTTTTGCTTCTTCTTCATCTTCTTCTTTTTGTTCTTTGACATTTTGGCCATCTTCGGAGAGAAGCAGAGGGGAAAAAATGATTCTGATTCGACATCAAGAAGTACGTTTTCTTCAAACTAATAGGTCAGTTGAAAAAAAACAACAAAAAAAACAGAAAAATAACTTACTGGTTTGGGAGCTGGGGCTGTACTCACTGTGGGAAACAGGAAACATCAGAGGATTTCATCAGTGAATGACACATTTATCAGAATTAGAATTCTTTTCAGGCGGCTGAGTTGACTCACACCTTGCTGTACTAACAGACCCTCTCCAGTGACACCTAGCACAGCGGGAGTCACACATTCCTCCGAGCAAGATGCTAATTTCCATAACTAATCCAGGGGTGACTCATAGCGACACGCGGCTAAGTGCTCCTCCTTCATTAAAACCCCCTGCATGCCTTCAAGCGCGACTCGTGTTTCCGAGCGCTTAACACACACGTATGAGGATTATACCAAAGAGCTGGAAAATGTGTGTACTCCAAACTTATCTGTTTGTTCCTTGTATCATTAAAATCTTTGAATAAATTCAACTGAGAACATAAATTTAGCAAACTGTCAAAAGTAGTTAGTGATGTCAAACACACCTCTTTGCCGTCAGCAACATGCCAATCAACACCCCCCCCAACGCCCCAGGAAAAAATGCTTAGCCGAGTGCTGCGGAGAAGAAAGGCTGTAACCTGCAGAACCCGAGGGAGGTGCAGCACCAGTCTTCTGCCACTGCGTAGCTTCGGCGGCCATTTTCTTGATGTATGGCTCGTTCACAGTCAGCAGAATGTTCTCTGGTTTGATGTCTGTGTGGATGATCTTGCATTTGGTGTGGAGGTAGTCTAAACCCTTCAGAACCTGCAGGAGCAAGGACTCAAGTGTATCAAAAATGAATGCTCTTTGGACTTAAAAGTGAAAGACTTCTGATGTGTCTCATTTGGTGAAAACGGGCAACTGAGAATACACTTACAACCAAACATGCAATCATTGTGTTTTTCGGTTTCTGCTACCAAAAATCATAAAAACTGATATTTTACCTGTTGTACGATGCTTTTAACACAGGGTAGGGGCAGGCCTTGATAGTTAGACTTGATGATCCACTTTAGCAGGTGATACCCCAGCACCTCAAATACCATACACACGTCTAAAGAAATACAAAGTCAAGGACTAACAGAACACGACTTTTGAAAATGTACGTTAAATTTGAGTTAGCTCAATCCGAAGTAAACACAAGACAATAAGAATGTATACTACACATTTTTCAAGATTGATTAAATTTAAGACTAAAACTGCACTCAAATAAACATATTACTAAAAGTGCTTTAAAGGCAGGGTAGATAATGTGGCTCTGAAACCCTTTTTTTTATCATATTTGCTGAATATCTCTTCAAAGCCTTAAAGCCAATAAATTACATGTTCGGATAAAGAAGAAAGAAAAGACTTCTGGTGTCCTGACAATCATTTCATTTGGACCAAAGAAAATGACCTGCACACACCCTACCCTGACTGTGCACTCTCTGCACATGCCTGGATTCTCAGGCAAGACGAAGAGGCAGATAGCAAGTGAGTTGAGTCAGAATGGCAGAGAGTGCATTCTACATGTTAGGTCTAAACACTTACAACAGCATCTGCTGCAAAACAAAGTACGCAATAAATGACTGTAGCACTTCCAGCGGTAGGCCTATGTGCTGTCATTTGGAGGCATGGCTTTTTGCTAGCTTCTGCAGCACAACCTACCCATAACTTTAAAACATGAGCTAAAGAGGCCATGAAGAGCCATCGGGACTTATTTGGGGTTCAGTATCAAAGATGCCTGTAGACGTAGTGAGAGCCGATTATCTGCTGGACGAAAGATCGCGTGGGAGAGAGATTCAGAGCAACACGGACCGAAACACTCGAAGATGTGCTAAACATGACACGCTTCAATTTGTATGAAGTCCCCCTGAAATAAAATGTGACCTTCCTGCAATCTTACCACTGGATGTAGCTATATGCTAAGCAGCTATCTGGCCTGTAATGGTACTGCAGCATCCAGCACTGAAACTTGAAGGAAGGAACAATGTAGTACATTTAAAATTAAGTGAATGGATTTCTGTTTTTTAGGAAGATATGAATTGTTACTTCTTAAGAGGAAATTTAAATCCCTGCAAAGGATACGAGTCCCATTAGTGCCAGAAATTTTGAAATCATCTAGAAGCTGCACCACTTTCTCTCTGCAGGGGTCACTGGGATCCGTGTTCCTCACCTGGAAAATACACATTCACACACACATACGGTTGTGAAAATAACTAGGGTGGGAGTCTGTGTAAAAACACCGTCATTGTGATGTTGGTGTGACTTACAGATCTGAGCAGCTTGATCTCATCCAGAGCTGTCTCTGTGTAATGCTCAGCACTTTTTACAACCTTCATGGCCACAAAGCGCTTCTCCCTGAAAAACAGGGTCATCACAAACCTATAAACATGTATTAATTTAATCCAGGTCCTCTCTTTGGACTTTGAAGACACCTGTTTTGTCAAATTACTGCAAGTTTGAAGCTGCAGCTGTTGGGATGAAATCATTCATTCATGACATTTGTGTGTCCATGCATCACCATCTACGTTTCAGATGTTCCAGCTTAAGTGCAAAACTTACTGGATGTCCCAGGCCAGCCACACAGTGGAAAAGTGCCCCCAGCCAAGCTTACGGATCACATGGTACCTCCCATTAAACAGATCTCCAATTTTCACATGGTGATATCCACCTACCCAGACAAACATGCAGATACATTCAAACAAATTAGATGTTGTCCACAAATAAATCTTCAATTAGAAATTAAGTCATGTTTTACCAAATAATTACTAAAATATATGGAAAGAGGTGTTGTACCCTTGCAGTAGTCATTGGGATCTTCCTGCTCATCGTCATCAGAGCCCAGGATTTCTTCTTCCTGCTCCGGCAGGGGAGAATCTGCTTGGCCTGCCTGAGAGCCACCTCCACGACCGTGAGGCTCTGGCCTGTGTGGGGAGGACAAATTCAAAGAGAGAAGGGTGATAAGAAAGAGAGGAAATTAAAAGGAAAATAAGCAATGGATGAGACCAGGAGGAAGAAGGAAAGGAAGGGAGAGTGATAAGTGATGAGTGATGAGGAAAAGGAGTAAATTGCAGCTGTCACGAAAGAGTGAACACAAGCGTGAATGTAGTTTCTAATCTCAGAGTTGAGGCTTTTTTCTTAAACAAAAGCTGTCAGTGTCTTTTCATCCAAAAATCAGGAACCAGTGTAATATATCTGTAATGACAGAAGAGTCATGTAGGGACAAAAGGACAGAGAAAAAACAGAAAACAAAACAAAAAAAACTTTTCAGTAAGGATTCGCATTTGATTGATGAAAAATGCTTTATGCTGTGAAGCTGATCAGGGCAGTAACACCAAGCCGTTAATTTTGACGATCAGTTAGTATCTGCCTCTAGTACAGGAATGCTTACATGCTAAAACTAAACTCTAGAATCCAGCAGTCAAAACAAATTTTGTGAACGCTCAAAAAGCCTGGTACAGAGACCCTACCCGCCTGTGAAGGACACAGAAACACTGCAGCAAAGACGCTGATCAGAGGCGCCATGTCCTGGTTTGCAGAGCTGCTGCAGAGCAGGACATTTCCCACTCATGAATCATTTCATACCTCTCTTCTTCTAGCCTGACAACCTAAAATCTATTTAGCTTTTAGATAAAAAGAAAAAAAAAGTACTCAGTGACTAAAATCTGAGGTTTTTCCCCCAAATTTGTCATGTATGTCACATGGTGCCCCTCATTAAACAGGGGCACCAATATCGAGTGTAGCCTGCATGTATTCACACACACTAATATGCAGCACACGGATGCAAAAAACATCTACATCTGCTCCAATTACATATTAAGTCATATTTTAGTTTGCTTTAAATGTCTTTGTTCCAATTATCATATATTTTCTTTCACAAATTAGCTTAACTTGGCTTATAGACCATTAGCTTTGTGTAATTATGTTAAGTTGTATTGAGTATGAATTCCCTGTGTTAATGAGTATATTAATGAGTGTCAATAATGAAAATTTAAAGCTCAGGAATCTGTGTTGTCAGTGGTTGAAAGAAGTAGAAAAAGGGACATATGTATGATTATTTCTCTTGAAGCCACTGTAGAGGTTGAGACATCACCACAAAACCAAAAAGCATTCAAGTCCTTCAACCAAGACCTAATATCATTAAAGATTAATGGTATAGTTGAATAACTGGTGGTGATTGCTTAAATGAGCATGCTGTGTTATGTGAAGCTTTACATGGACATATAAATTATTTAAACCCAATAATCCACTTATTCAAATAGAAAACAATCACAGACCATGGTTCATGGTTCAAGTGAGACACCAAACAAGTTAAAACAAGAGGGCCCCACAGATGATGAACGGTACACCAGAGGTGAGCATCCACCAGACCCAGCTGCACAAACTATTAACCCCAGAACACCACATATTCAACCCAGCACCATCATCTCTTCCTCCTTTTGTTATTTAGTAATTTACCTCCATACATCCCTTTTTCTACTGCTTATCCTATGCAGGGTCGTGGGGGGGGGGGGGCCT